>OX578147.1:108598082-108955582 GCA_951213105.1 Amaurobius ferox
AAAGTGTAGAGCTTGCTATTACAAAACTCTCAAAAAGAGTTTTACATTCATATGATATAATTCACTTATTAATTTCTATTCTTCTCATAATACTGTGGATCTTCAGTCAGCGGGTACACAAGCGACCATATTTAGAAAATTATAAAAAAAATACATATTGTCCATCAGACTCGAAACCCTTACTACTCAATTAAATACGAACTAATAGTTTAAGTTTTTATTTACAAATGGTACCACCATAGCTTTAACAGATTTTATTGCAAACTACCCTGATGGCTAAAACAAAAAAGTAGCTTCACGTACGACAGGAATAAATAATCTACCTATTTGAGTATTTTTTATTGTAGTTATAAACATAATGCTATTATTTTGAACATATATGCATAACACGTATTTTAAATTCAGTTTCGAGAATTTATTTTGTGCTTTTATCTAATTCTGCTGGCTTGAAAATTAGGTTCTCGAACAATTTTCTTGGGTTAGTTCCGATGTAAACAATGTTTCAGACAGTGTATTTTTATTTAAATTTAGTACGTTATTTGGCAGATTTCCTTCTTGCAACAAAAAACATTTACTTTACAGAAAGAGTCGTAACGAATTAGAGTGATGGTGTTTCAGTAAGTTTCCCAAGAGACTTATAAATATAAAAACTAATAATTATAATATAATAATAATTATTAATATTAAGCTCAAACTGTAATTACCAAGATTATATTCACAGCATTAATGGTTCGTGCTGAAGATATCAATAAATTTTGAAACTGCTTTGCAGATATTAATATCTGCAATGAAGCACGTTCCTATCTTTATCCTAGATGCAGTCCAATATTGGCCCGATATTGGCATTTTATTGGCTTCAATATTGGCCACGTTATTGGCTCCAATATTGGACCAATATTGGAATTGTATTTTCTCCAATATTGGACCAATATTAAAAAGTGGCAATTTTGCTGTCATTGACCCAATATTTTCTAAAAATTTTAGGATAATATTAGGATAATATTACGCCAATATTTCCAATATAACACCAATATTGGTTCAGTATTGTAATGCAAATATAAGCCGATATTGCAGGCCAATATAACCACAATTTTTGCCCAATAATTGGACTACTTTGCAAATACTTCCAATGTAATGCCAAGATATGCAATATTTATCCAATATAGATCAATATTAAATATACTACTACGGTAGGTATTCTCCTTTTAGGCGTAATTTGTGAATATGAACTTAGTGCGTCAGTCTGAACTCAATATTTAATAAATTTTATATCGGTTTAGTGGTAAGAGAGTTCTGCCGGTCTAAGTAGAGGTTTGCAAAATTTAGGCACGTAGTAAGTTTTATTGCCGCCATTGTATGTGTCACGTATTCAGTGATGAAAAACAAACAAACAAACAAAAACTTTTAGTTTAACCCCGGTATCTTAAAATCCCGGTATCTTGTTGGTATCTTAAAATCATTACGCTATATTATGTTAAAATCAATTGCTTGGCATAAATTGCTTTAAGCATTGCTTTAAGCAAAATCAATTGCTTTATGCATTTCCTTCAATTTTATATATATCAATTCATTCTTATATCATAATTTAGTAAATTTGTGCATTTAATTGGACAATACCACAGAAAGTCGATTTTATTCGTAAAAATGCTATAATGTTCGATTCTTTAAAATATTTATTACAATCATTAATATAAAACATGTAGCTGTACAATTAATTACATCTATGTCAACGTTGATATTTTTTTGGGTGCTAATAATTATTTGCGTAATATAATTAAACATTAATTATATGTAATTATAACGCGTGAATGAAATTATATTTTTGTAAACAGTTTTCAATTTTCGAGTATTTATACAGTAAACACAATTATCTCACATAATGAGAGTATTGATATTTCATTTAATAATACTGCATTCATATTACTTACGAATATTTTTTTAAATATAATTATTTTTGTTATTCTCGAATTGAAGGATAATTTATTGTATTATGCATTTTCATTTATTAATAAATGCTGATTAATTTGTCTATTTTAAAAGAAATTCTCATGTTTAAGCGAGATAATACTTTTTAAGGAAAAAATCAAGAACAATGCAAACATAAAATAAAACATATTTAATAGCAATTTTACCTCACAGTTCAGAAAGTAAAGTCATAATAAAATAATTGATGGTATTGGTGCTCTACCACATTTATGTTGATGAAAAAGACATATTTAAAGACAAAATTTAAACAAACAGAGGGTGGTCACACATTTTTGTAACGATTTTGACGTTCTCCATGAATTAAATTTAAATAAAAAAAACCTGACTGGCATCCTGCGGAATAGGGTTTAGTTATCGTCTGCATCATTAAATATATTCGTTGCTTTAAAATGTCTCTAGAAAATAAAGAATGGATCGAAGGCTATATTTTTGCGCTTTCCGAAGAGAAATACTCTTATTAAATTATAAAATTCTCTTATTCGATTATTAAAAAAAATGTGAAAAATATGATTTTAATATTTATACACGTAAATTAAGTGACATAATTAATAAAAAAGGAATGGAACGTCAAAGTTTACATTTGGCTGGGAGAAAGGTAAAAACATTCATACCCAACCAAAGTTGTTTTAGAGAAAAAAGGAAAAATTTGCTAAATGTTTTATGGTAATTGCTGGATTCTCTTATAACGGAAGACTTGAAATAAGGAAAGTAGAAAAAAATGTCAAAATTAACTCGGATTACTATAAGAAATATATTTTAATACCTGTTTTCGAAAAAGACATTCCATCACTTCACCCAAACAATCTTCCCTGTGTAAGTTCCATCAGGTTAAGGCTACCAGCCGTACCTCTAAATCTACTGTTATATTTTTTGAAAAAGTGAGAAATGAAACCGGAATTGAGGCTATTCCATTTAAATGTATCCCACCTAAGTCCCCCGACCTGTCTCCTATGGATTACTGTGTATTTGGACTTTTAAAAGAAGTTCTTTTTAAGCGGCATCCCAAAACATTCGATTTACTCTGGGAGATTGTGATACAGAAGTGGAACAAAATCAACCTTGATATTTTAAGAAAAGCTCTTTTACCTTGGAAATCAAGATGTAATATGATAGATTAACAAAAGTGTTATCAGATCGAACATATTAGAAAATAAAATTCTTATCTTAGTTTATATATATATATATATTTTGCAAAATCGTTACAAAAATGTGTGAACAACCCTCTGTAAATATGTAAACATATCTGTTTTAAGTCTGTATCAGATGTAATATGATATATTAACAAAAGTGCTATCAGATTGAACGTATTAGAAAATAAAATTATTATCTTTGTTTATATATATATATATATTTTTTTTTTCAAAATCGTTACAAAAATGTGTGAACAACCCTCTGCAAATATGTAAACTTATCTTGTTTTTGTAGATGCTTTTAAAAATAAAATGTTTTAATGATGATTTTGTAAATTAAAAAGAAATAAAAATTGCCAGTTAGCTATTTAACACTATAAATCATTTTAGTTATCCTCTCCACCATCAAAATTGCCTCGTTATCCATCTTAATATTTTCTCTTTTATTTGGATTTTCAGCATCCGATGCTAATTGCTAGGATAGCAAGCCACAGTACTGACGATTTGGATTTTCTTCAAGATTCTGCGCATGTTTCAGCAGTCTTAGCAAGTTACAGTTGTAGGTGGTAACATGCCGAGCTTTGACAGGTTAAGAATGCTAACATATTCTAGGCAATTTTTATTTCTCACACTATGACTTTTTCATGGTCCATAGCATGGGTTTCGAAGATTAGTATGACGATCATTTTTACCGAACATCATCATCCTCACCTATTAACGTTTCAGAGAAGGTTTAGGTGTTCTAAGAAAAAAGCTTATTTTTACTTTCTCACAAAGTCTCACGAGTGATGTTCAAAGCGTTGGAGTTTGCAATGTGTACGAACAGATTGCTAACGATTTTTTTAAAAATTTCTTCTGAAAAACGTATTTTAATAAACTGAAAAGTTAGAACAAGGATTTACATCTGATTTTGGTATAGCATATTTCTGTGGACTTTGTTTTAAAAATGATATATGTAAAATCATTGTACAGATGAGCATTTACCGATAAACATTTGCAATGTTTAATTTTTTAATTATTTTTAATAATTAAGATCTTACGTTCTGAGGCCCAAATAATTGTTCGAACAAAGGAGTAGTAATTTCATGTCTCCTAATAGTGTTCTTAGTAAATAATGTATTTGAATTATTTTCTCACAATTTTTATTTTTAAAACTTATATTCAATTAAAGTTGTTCAATTTGTTACGTTATGTACACAATTTTATAAGCATATTTATTATATTACTTCTTAAAAGTTGTTTTGGCACACTAAATGTTTAAAAATTTAAATGTGGCCCGCGAATAGAACAGTTTTGGACACGCTCGTACAGTTTATCGAACATATTTACAATTCAAAATACATTTGAAGAAATAAGGGTCAAATCCGGATGTACTGAATTGCAATAGTTATGCTACTAGTTATGCTCCTTCTTTTAAATAAACACATCGGGAAGAAAATAATTACTTCTTCAAATGTTACACAACAGAGGTCCAAGCCTACGGCCCTTCCGTGCTGATAACACCGGTTCTCGTTAGATCACCGAAGTCAAGCAGCATCGGGCGCGTTTAGTACTTGGGTGGGTGACCACCTGGGAACACCGCGTGCTGTTGGCATATTTCGGGCGCGGTAGCCCGGTGGTTTGTGCGCTGGATTTGCACGTTGCCACAACTGCCGCCGTGTTCATGCGCAGTACGATCAGGTTAAACATGTGGATCCATAAGTCCTTCCGAGAGGTTGGTGGTAGGGGAAGGACGGTACGGTCCCTGTGAATGCCTCCTCCACTGGGTTCCGGTCTAAATTGGGTGGCACTTCCCGGCCGTCCAAACAGTTACCTTACACCTTTCTGGTAGGTCGGACGGTCTGGGTCTCAACAACAACAACAACAGAGGTCCAGTCTCCTATAAGTGTTGTTCGTTGGAATGTTTTTATTACACATTTTATTCTAAAAATGTATATTTACTTTATTGTTCAATTTGCTACTGTATGTACATAATTTTACAAGTAAATTTATTATAACACTTCTTAAAAATTGCTTTGACCCACTAAGTTTTTGAAAACTTCAATGTGGTCCTCGCATCAAAAAGTTGAGGGACCACAAACGCAGAATATTAAACCTACTTTCAATTATAAACACATTTGAGTGAAATCGGGATCAAACCCGGATGCACTGTAGGTATGCTACCAGCAAGGCAACTCCGGCCAGGTAAGGAATTGCCTGAATTTCCTCACAAATGTACCAGAAGCAAACGATAATAGACACTTTATTTTGCTTCTTTGATTCTTTAGAACGTCCTTCCTCTACATAGACATATTGAGACGAAAATAATTACCTCTTTAAATGTTACACAACAAAGTATCGAATGTTAATTGATGTTTTCTTTTCCACAATACATTGTTAATGTCTTCCGCCTGCTCCAAGCGTATGCTGCGGCAAATTTTCGTATTCTTCTAGATTTGTTGTTATTCGCAAATAATTTGTTTGGCATGTTAAAAAAAATGATTTTTTTTTATTGTTTAATTTGTTACTTTAAGTACATAATTTTACAAACAGATGTTTTATATTACTTCTTAAGGGTTGCATTGTCCAACTAAATGTTTGAAAACTTTAATGAGACAAACGCATGGAAAAGTTTGGGACATGCTCGGCCAGTTTCTTGAACATATTTCCAATTACAAACACATTTGAGTGAAAAAGGTATCAAACACGAATGTACTGAATTATACCGAATTATGCTACAAGCAGCGCAGGTCCGGCCATGTAAGAAATTACCCTAATTACTCCATAAATGTACCACAAACAAACGAGATTGGACATGTTATTTTGCCTTTTTGGTTCTTTTTGGAGCATCCTTCCTTTACATAGACACAATGAGACGAAAATAATAACTTCCTGAAATGTTACGCAGAAAAGATCCAGCCTCCTAAATAATGTGTTTAGGACGTTTTTATTACAAATTTCATTCTAAATATTTATATTTATTTTGTTGTTCAATTTGTTATTGTATGGACATAATTTTACAAACTGATTTCTCATATTACTCCTTAAAAGTAGCTTTGGCCAAATAAAGGTTTGATAACTTAAATGTGGCCAGCGCATCGAAAAATTAGGGAACCAATCGTGCTATACATTGAAGATGTTTACAATTCTAAACACATTGGAGTGAAATAGGGATTAAACCCAGATGCACTGAATTGCACCTAGTTATGCTACCAGGAGTGCAACTCCGGCCATGTAAGGAATTACCATAATTACCTCACAAATATACCAGAAACAAACAATAATGTACCAACGGTAATGCTTCGCTTCGTTGGTTCTTTGGGACGTCCTTCCTTTACATAGACACATTGCAACGAAAATAACTACTTCTTTAAACGTTACTAAACAAAGGTCCAGCCTCCTATAAGTATTGTTCGTAAATAATTTGTTTGAGATGTTTTATTGTAAATTTTATTCCAAAAAATTATATTTATTTTATTGTCTAATTTGTTACTTCATGTACATAACTCTACAGTCAAATTTTTTACATAACTATTTAAAATTAGCTTAGGTCCACTAAATGTTTGAAAACTTTGATGTGGCTCGCGCATCGAAAAGTTTGTGAATCGCTAGTGCAATATATTAGCATATTTGCAATTCTAAACACATTTGAGTGAAATGGGAATCAAACTCGGATGCACCCTAGTTATGCTACCAGCAGCGCAACTCCATCTATGTTACTTTAATTACCTCACAAATGTACCAGAAACAAACGATAATGGGCACTTTATTTTGCTTCTTTGGTTCTTTGGAACATCCTTCCTTTACATAGACACTTTGAGACGATAATAATTACTTCTTTAAATGTTACGCAACAAAATATCGAACGGGTCACTACTTTAATGTTTATCGCCACCCAAAATTAGTCCCATTCCGTAATAAAATATACGCACCTTCACGGCATTCTCTTAATCGATGTGTCCTTTTCCACAATACATTACTTTAATGTCTTCCGTCTGCTCTAAGCGATGTGCCCGGGTAAAATTTCGAATTCTTCTAGATTTATTCCGGTTATCTATTTACTGTGTTGTAACTTTCTTATACAGATAAAATGCTGTGTAAATTAATAATAAACAAAAAGATTCGCTATGTCCGTTTCCTGAGCTATGTTAATGAGCCATTTCTGTGTTAAATAAAGTAAATTCATTTTTTTTGCTAGTGAAAGATTCTAATTAACGTTGGTACTATGTTTTTTGGTGGATTATAATTCACCTGTGCTGACATTAGATTTCTGTTGATTTTAAATTGAGACATCAAGTTGTTATCAAATAAGTAGAAAATGCTGCGGTATATTGTTTGCTTTGTTGTGTATTTTTACTTTGGTTTAAAGATAAATCATCTTGAAGTAATTTTAAACATTCTATGTTGTTAACAGGCAGGATGTCTTCGAAATTAATTTTGGTAATAACATTCATGCGTTTTTTACTTCTTAATTTACGCAGGAGATAAAATATTCTTGTTCACAGTAATTAAAGATTTAAAGAGATTTACTTTCAAATACGTTGTATTGAGAAATAATTTTTTCATGAAAACTTTCGATTTCGAGATTTTGATGCTAATGTATATTTTAGAACCTCCTGCACATGCTTAACATTATTTTATAATTTTGTCCGTCTGCTTGCGGTCGATTTCTTGTGTGTACAATAGCTGTCATAAATATTAATGGATTTTTACGAAATCTTATATTCTGCTTTGTTATCGAAAAATCTAGAATTAGACAGGATTTGTTTTAAATTCTAACGTAAATTTCGAAATGTATTTGAAATTTTATACTTTCTTAACATGGCAGGATAGGATATATTTTCACATAATCATGCATAAAATGGGTTATTTATGGTTCAATGGTCACCAAACCTTATAGTTTCTATCAGTGTAGTTAAGAATTAGCCTCCTTGGGGGATAAGTTGCTATATTATCAAATTTAGTTGAGCAAGTTATATGCATTATCAAACTTAGTATCAATAGAAATATTTTTTCAAATCCTTTAAAATAAAAGGTAACGTGCTATAATTAGAATACCGATTGTTTGGAACAACAATACGTATTTTTCACGTATTCTTTGTAAATAAAAAACGAAAATTAAAAAACTGCTTAGAATGGATGCTAATATGAGAAATTCGAATTAATCCAAATTTCAGTTCATTTAGTATTTATAACGAAGTACTAGATATTTTCTGAGGTTTGCTTTTACTTGAGAAATATAAAGCGTAATGAAGATATTATAGATTAAGTCAAATATGGATTAAGATTCAAAACAATTTGATTATATACAAGATATCATAGACATATTGTTGGATATATTTTATATAAATAAAGTAATTAAGTTTTTAATTATATAACAAATACAACTAGGCGCAATAACATCGCAATATCAGAATATCAGGTAGGAAGTGTATACTAAAGATATAAAAGGTGATAAGGTTTTTGAAATATACAATATTGTTCATGTTATGTATTGTCAAATTACGCATGAAATGCAAGTCGAATATTACCAAATAACGCATGAAATGCAACAGTATCTATAGTTTTTCTGTCAACATGGAGCAATATTTAAGCGCTGTTTTTTTCTAATGTACGGCGTCGTTAAATCACATTAAAATGTTTAATGAACAGCAAGTATTCTTTACAGACACAGTTAGGCGTTGTTCTTTATCCAATGCTAAACACAAAATACACTTTTATCATTAAACGCACTTTTTTTGCTATTGAAAGCGTTTTAATTTTTTATGGAAACTATAGTGTTGATTTTAAGCATATTTAACATCTCACATCTGCATGCGTCAGCGCGCTTAAATAGGATGTATCAAAGCAGCTTATTTAGGTTGTATTACGCCCCTTGCCGAGGGACAAAGTCATATTTATAGTTGAAGACCCAGGCCGTCCGACTCATTCGAGGGCTAGATTAGCTATTTGGACGGCCGGACCCTATTTAGTGTGTAATAAGGAGCCGTATAAGGGCGTATCAGTCGGTGCTTCTTTCTCCCCCTCAGCGAGCTAAAAGCATATTACTCTACCACCAAACTGACTGCTCTTAGCGGATGGCTACTTACATGTACGCTTGCCCAGCGGTCAAAGACGTGCTTAGGAGTTGATTTAGAGTGGATTACGCCAGCGTAAAGGGCGACTATAGTTTGAAGATTAATGTCATCAGCAAATTTAGAGAAATTTTATACTTACTTACGTATTCGTTTAGGTTACAAAAAAGATGATAGGCTCTAACGTTTATCGCCATAGACACACACATAAGAAAATGTATTGTACCTTCACTGCATTATTTTAATAATTTATTTACTTTATATACGCATTGTGCTAGCTTAATGAATTTGGCTGAGTTATGCACTTTTGCAAAAATTCAAATATTTCTATACATTTTATTCCGTTTATGTATTCTCATTTCTGCATTTATTTCTTTAACTTTCTTTCCTTTCAATTAAACTACTCGCGAATAAAAATTAATGAACATTGTGCGACTCTTAAACTCAGTAAACTAGACATTTATATAATTACAAAACTAGACGAAATTAAAATTCCATTTTGTGCTTCATTGAAAAGTTCTAATTAACTTAGATGCTGCGTATGTAAGAGAATTATGTTCTTAGAGTAATGTCAACATTCCAGCATTTCTTTTTAGCATGAACAACACGGTGGTATTAGAGCAGTTAATGCAATGAAATTAGTTTTTTGAATATGTTTCGTATTTCAAATTCGGATTTAAAGTTGTTTCTTTCAGAAGAATGCGAAATTTTTTCACTAGTTAACACATATTTGATTGTCGTTAGAAATAGACAAAAATGTGCAAATGGTTATTATATCGCAGCAGGTGAAGAGAAGTTTCAAAGAGTAAATGCATCTAGAAAGAAAATTGAACCAATAATGAGGTTTGAAAGAGTGAAATAATTCATTTGTCTAGGCTCAGTATTAAAAGTGACAAATTAAAAGCAAGTTAATAAAAAATAATTTAATAAATTAAACAAGTTAAATAAATATAATATTTTAACATGACGTGTATGGTATTTGTATACAAATTCAATTGGGGCGAAAACTAAAAGAACTAGCTTGCTATAAAGAGTTAACGATTAATTTGTAGCACTTTGAAAACCTATGCATAAAAAAAATGAGTCTGAAAAAGTCGAATAAACTCAGTGAAATTTACTAGAGTTTTATTTTACAAAATTTTATTCATACAATACCCTTTGGATTCCATAGGACTGGAACCCACCGCTGATATTTTCTAATGTTTCGTATGAAAATGTGTCCATAAGGCGGACTATTTCAATTTAGTGTATCTGATTAAAATGGCTTTAAAATATAAATATATGCATTCCTTATTTATTCCGATTTCATTGCAGATTGTACTAAAGTAATACATTATTATTGACTTTATTGATTGTTATAAAGAGTTTATATTACTCCAATTGCAGAATATTCATTTTTGTATACGTTTGCCAGATGTAATATTATGCTACTTTCCTTATATACATAGTATAATGTATAAGGAAAGTATTGTGACAGGGGTCGAAAAATCGATTTCGAATTTTCGACGGGAGATCATGTTTTAAGCATCCCTGATCACGAATCGAACATTTTTGAGGTGATGTCTGTGTCTGTGTGTGAGTGAACGTATGTATGTGCCTGTGTGCGTCAGTGAGTCTGTGGAGACGATATCTCACGAATGAATGAAGGGATTCGAATGAAATTAGGTACAAAAATTACAATCCGTGAGTACTAGAAGCCTATTGTTTTTAAACACAATCCAATGCTCAGAACTCCCTAAATTTTTGAGTGAAATTTTGAAAAAAATCATAAAAAAATGAAAACCTTTAATAAAGTTAAAAATAAACATTTCTTATGTAATTTTCCCTTAGAACGATTGACGTAAACTGTAGAACGCTAGCATGAACCGTTCTCGAGATATTGCACATTTTTCAAATAAATTTATCAAAACATCTCATAAATTAGAAAAAAAATATAAACTGTTGAGAAACATGTTTAGTTTTCATATGTAATAGCATGCGATACATTTGGTGACAGTATTCTCGTGGATCCAGCTCATTTCATTCATAAGAAAAATACTTTGGGAAATAATTTTGTATTTGAACGCCAATAGTCTTTTATCTGCTATAAGAATAACTTCTTTCTCCATCCATAACGCGTGACAAAATTTTGGCGAATAATTTAGCGGAATGTCGCCAACTTAGCGATTTTTTTAAATATCGCCAAATTAACAAAAATCTCGCCAAATGGATAAAAATGACGCTGAAACAATGAAAATGACTACTAATTGACGAAAATTGAATATCTTGGAAAGAATATAAGTAACTACTATAAGAATAACCTTTTTTTTACTGTAAATTTAGTAAATTCATTACATTATATAAGGAAAGTAATGTGCTGTCCACATCTGATTTTTTTTGTTTTTCAAATGGAACAGGGATGTTTTATTTTTTAGGTTTACCCAGGATAATTTTGCAAATCGGGGACATAGATTCAAACGTATGGGTTTTAGAGAACTTTACATGGTTCCTAGTAAAATTATGAAGCATACAACAACTTTGTAAGAAAAGCTGCATGAGTGTCCATATTATGTATATTTATAGAGTAAAAATGTGACCATACCCAACCTCATAAAAATGCCCGCACGCCCGCAGCGGAGAAATTAGAAAGTTAAATTAATGAACTTTGCAACAAATCACTAGAGATAACAATATCCGATTACAAAGATTTAGAACATCGACTGATGACAACGAATTGCCAATAAATCTGTTACAGAAAGTAATTATTTGACAAAATATGGTTATAGGAAATCTCTGTCATTTTTCTAGAATGATATAATGAACAACAGTAACATAAGATATTACACAATATATATTTACATTTAGTCGCTGCTTTTCTAACAATCGGTGAAGTATAACATACATTTATATCTTTCCATATATGAATTCCATGATGTTTCGATATTGATTTCTACTAATCAGACAATACTTTACAATGCAATTTATTGTTTTGGACACTATCGCTTTGTTGCTGGGTTTGTTATCCTAACCTTTTGGATTGTCCGTTAGGGAGGCTGCAAGTGCAAGTACTTTTACTAGATCACGCATGGTCACTTTACTCCAGATCGCTTGGCAGAAGTGTTTCTGGACTATGACCTGCGGCCGACGTCCAGAAAATGCCGACCGCATCATATTACTTCTGACTTAAAGCGAACTATCAAGCCACGTGCATTAAAAATTCGCTTAACCGATCTGCCTCCTCCGGTTTAACCCAAAGTCCGGACTAGAGATTGCGCCACAGTGCCGTTTTGGCAGTACTGCAAGCCATCCCTCGTACCACTGAGTAGGAATAAAGCTACGATGAGCGTAATTTTACTAGAAACTGGACACTTCGGGAGCTCTGCTAGGCAGTAAACTTTCTCCTTCTCCCTTCACTTACCATTTACTATTTGATTCTACATTTTAATAGTAATTTAGTCGACGTCCATCGACCAAGGTAATGCAGACCACGCCTACGAGTCATGGGTGCAACCAATCAACTACAAGCATCGGTGGAATGGAATGCTCAAACGTCTCATTTCTATTTTAAAATATTAAAAATAACCTCAATACTATTCAACGTCGGGATGCGAGGGTTCGTCCTCAGGTGCCTCGGTAGGCAAACTCCTTGAATCCTTGGAATATAGATAGACACTAAATGCACTCTCATAAACTTTTCTGTATGACGTTATTGTGGTGTTTAAGGAATTTTTTAGGAACTTTGTTTAGTTATGATTTTTTATAGAAGATAAGGATATATTGTATATGATTTTTTATTTTTCCTTGCATTACACGTATAGTGTAAAAAAGCATTGGAATCGTGTCGAAATTCACAACTCGAATTTGGCACGAATCTACACTTTTTAGGACATCTAAAACATGAAAATATATATTTTTAGCGTGACATGTGTACGTGAGTCTGTGTGTGCGTTTGATTATGCAATTTAAGTATCCACACTAAATCAAAAACTTGTTGTTCAAATTTAACAATATTTTATGTATAAATATATATATATATATATATATATATATATATATATATATATTAGCAAGTCGACCTGGGTGTCAATAAGGTTTTTGTACGATTCAGGATAAACGAAATATGTCTATTTTGCTAAATGTCCCGCAAAAATAGCAAATATCCACTCTAGCTAAAAAAAAACATTTTAATAATTTACCAAAGGGTTAAGTCAGCATTTTTGTCTTTTTATATCTCTGAGACTTTTTTATGATAAGATGCTGAAATGTTGTACATCACCTTATTAGTGTATGGGACACATTTTATTCATTGGAAATGTTTTTGTACGGGGATCGTATAAAAATTTAAATTTCGTATTTCTTAAAATTTAATTCCCTTGAAAATTTTAATCGATTTCATAAAATTCTGTACCTTTTTTACGCAACTTTTTGATTTATTATATATGTCTAAAATCAATATTTAAGGAATAATTGCCGAGGTCAATGTTTTTGGGTCACCCTGTATACTAGTACATAAATAACTGTATATAACCTATTCATTTTTAAATGCTAGTATTTGGAGATTTATGCGGAAACTCAGAACGGAAATTATTACAATACTTTAGGTTTGATGTACGTAGAGTGCATGTTTTGACAGAAATTCCTGAAGCGAAAAACAATTTCCAGACAAATGTCATAATTGACATTTCAAGCTGTTCTAGTGCATTACTGTAATTCGATTTCTTAGCTATCAAATTTATATCTAAACTTGTCAATGACTTGCATTAGACGTCGAAAGAGTGAGACTGCATTCCTTATCGGAATCAAGTAAATGCAATTTTGGCAGAGTCAATAGATGTATTTATCCCAGGGCAAATTCAGTGGAATTTCAAGCATGTATAGTTTCTGTAGGAGTTAAAGTAATTCTAAAGCTGATGTTAAGGTGTTTAAAGGCATGACTTCGTTTACCCAGCAGAAAGCCATGGATTTCTCTAGATAAGACAGGAGTAATAATAAGAAGGTTCAAAATTTGAAAAATGTTAACCATAAATATGCTAGCTATTAAGCCTAAAAGGCAGTCACAAAGTATGTAAATCAGTTGAATTGTTTTCGAGTTATATGCGATTATTACAGTCAGCCCCAAATAATTTATTTGGGGCTCGTTGATTCAAGTGGAAGTGTAGGAGGATAAAACTTACATTTAAATATTACATGGATTCAGACGCATTGTAGGAGAATGTGTTTGTATTTTAAATAATTAATATCATTAAATATATATACTTGTACATGAATAACAGTATATAACACACTCATTTTAAATGCTTTTATTTAGAGGTATGTGCAGAAACTCAAAAGCGAAATTACTACTTTAGGTTTGATATACATGGAGTGCATGTTTGACCGAAATTCCAGAGGGGAAAAATAATTTTCAGTCAAATGTCATAATTGACATTTCAAACTGTTCTAGTGCATTGCTGTAATCCGCTTTCTCAGTTACCCAGTTTATATCTACACTTGTCAATGGGTTACATTAGAAGTCAAAAGAGTGAGATTGTATTCCTTATCGGAGTCATGTAAATGCAATTTTGCTGGCATTCTTAATTATTTTTATCCCGAGGCGAATTCCGTGGAATTTCAAGCATTTATAATTTCTTCAGGAGTTCAAGCAATCCTAAAGTGATGTGAAGTGTTTATAGAATATATGCATTCGTCAACCTAGCATAAATAACCTCCGTTTTTCTAGATAAGACAAGAATAATAATAAGTAGTTATACAATTTTTAAAATTTTGGCCATAAATAAGCTAGCTATTAAGCCTGAAATGTAAGTCAAAATTTATGTAAATCGGTTGAGAATTTTTCAAGTTATATGTGGTTATTGCATTCAATCAAAAGATAGTTTATCTCTCGTTGCTTCGTGTGGAGGAGGAGGTGGGTAAAACGCAAATTAAAATATATCTTGGATTTAGTCTCATTGTTGGAAAAAATGATCAGATTAGTGTGCGTATTTATGGGAATATTTAGTTTCACATCATATTTTGAGAATTTTCATTTTTAAATATTTAAGATGTGCGAAACTGGAAATGCTGTCATAACATTGCTCATTGTTAAGCTTAACAAACCAATGAAAATTATGCAATTTTTTTTAAACTTGCTACAATTTTATACCATGCAGAATATATTTTTTTAATTTTCATTATTTCACATTTCTCTCTAGGATAATGAACATTACATTAGAAACGTATATGTACTCTGCCAGAAGGGAAAACGGAAGAGGCCACCTTGGTTTTGTCATTTTTCAGCCGACGTCGATAGCTATTCTCCTATCTTCAGCCACTTGCGCTATTTTATAGTCATATGAAAAACTTTCTTGGGTGAATTAGATTGCAATTTATTGCTTGTGCTGTTTAAATTTCCCCTACATACATGGTATTATGTATGGAAAAATTATTGTGACGGGGTCGAAAATTAGAATTCGAATTTTAGACGGAAAAGCTCGCTTCAAGCATCCTTGAGCACGACTCTATTACATTTGAGGAAATGTTTGTGTGTGTGTGTGTGTGTGTGTGTGTGTGTGTGTGTGTCCGTTCGTCTCTGGAGTCTGTGGAAGCGATATCTCATGAACGAATGGAGCGTTTCGGTAAAAACATTGGTACGATTATTACAATCAGTAAGCAGAACCCTATTTATTTTGAACGCGATCGAATGTTTAGAAGATTCTCCGATTTTGGAATGAATTCCTGAAATAATCAATACATATCAAGACCTTCAATACTGTTTAATAAATAATCGATTTATGCGTAATTTTTCGTTATAAAACGATGTTATAATTTTTTATGATTATGTTATAATTGTAGAATGCTAGTATACTCCGTTCCCAAACTACTGCAATTTTTTCAAATACGTGTATACAAAATTACATAAAAAAGGAAAAAAAGAAGTAAGTATCATGAAATAGGTTGATATTCACTATTAAGCGACAATTTTACTAAAATCAATTTACATATATTGGTGACAATATTACCGACATTATTATGCGATATTAGACGACCTTGATGAAATATCGCCAAGTTAGCGACTTTTGAAAATGTTGCCAAATTGACAAAAATACTGCGAAACGGGCAGAAGTGACTTTACGAACATGACGCCAAATTCATGAAAATGCAATATATTGGAGTTTTATTTCTTTCAAAATATATGTTGATTTAGGGCAATTAATATTCTTGATGTGTAGTCTTCTACTGCCTGCATCAGATGATTTTGCCTTTCGAAAACGATTTACACCCTTGATTTTTAATGTTTGCTGTAGGTATACAAACCATTTCATATGTTTCCGATTCTTATGTTAACTATTGCAATAGGCTTCATCAAAATATAGAAATATATTGTTTTACTTTTTTAATAGTAGATGTACAACTAAACAACCTAGAATGTATCAAGTTTCCCTGTTTTCTCTTATATATCCCAGGCAACGGTAATTATGTTAGTACCATATAAAAATGTCTAATATTTTTATATTTATGTACTCAAATGAGCTGTTTTATTTATGGATTATACATGGGATTTACACTGAAATAAATTCAAGCAGTTAGAACTAAAAATAATATTTTATGACAGTTTAGCATCATGTGATAAAACATCCTCAGGGGAAAAACAAAATATTAACACCACAAAGATACCCATTTCTGAATATTCTTCTACATTACAGTAATTCCATTTGTTAGCTATCAAGTTTTTGCTCAAACCTGTCAATAACTTCCGTTAGATGTCTCTGGAATGTGGCTTAACTTATCGATCTTAAACAAATGCAATTTCAACTGCGTCAGGAGGTGTCTCTTTACCACGCAATCTTCTTGTGGCATTTTATGGCTGAATAGTTTCAGTGAGAGTTAAATTGGTCCTGAAGCTAGTGTCAGGATGTCCAAAGGTGCATTCTTTATGCTTCGCGGGTCTGATTTTTTGAACTCTTGCTATGCGCTCTTGCAATATATTTTACGAAATATGCAAAAGAGCTGATCGGTTTAATATTTACCAGAATTTACTAAGAATGAAATTAATTTAAATAAAACGGCTAAGATGCAACGTTTTTGAACTACAGAGATATATTTACTTGTTTAAAAGTCTTATTTTTCCAAAACATACCATTAAAAAAAAATTGATGTGGGCAGCACATGACTTTCCCCGCAGACTCAAATTAATTTTTTCTGTATTTCTTGAATAACTCAATAAATTGAGTTTAATTGCACAATGTTACACTAAATTTGCATTTTTAATTCAATTCTTGCTTTTAGTTGGTAATTGGACTGGACATTTTTCAAAAGGCGGCATACAAAATGCAAAAAATCTCAAATATCTCGAGAACGGGTTTTACTAGAGTAGAGTTGTTCTTAATATTTTCTTCGTCAAAAATTGCGTATGAAACAAGCATTTAATTGATACATTCGAACATGCGTAAACTTTTGTGAAATTTGGTCAATTTGTATTTCAGCTAGATTGAATAAATGAGATTTTTGCGTGCCATTTCACAAAAAAAAAGTAGGTTATCTTTTCCCGAATTGTACCAAACACTAATCAGCACTAGGGTCAAACCCAAGGGTCTTATCTACTAAATTTTATGAAATTCGGTCCATTAGTTTTTGAGTTAGAGTAGATACATACATTGCACAGACACACAGACAGATAGACACACACACACACAGAGAGAGAGAGAGCACTAAATATAGTTTTTTCGTATTCTAGAGGTGTCGAAACGTGTAGATTCGTCGAAGACTCTAGTTGCGATTTTCGACATTATTCCAATGCTTTTTCTATACATTACCATGTATTGCAGGGAAAGTAATAAATATATGTTTGGCATATTTATAGGAATTTAACTCTTACAAATGACAATTTTGGAAATATACAGATAAGATTGCAAAATCATAATTAAATTCCTATTATGATGACATATTCTATTCAAATCATCTAATTATTTATAGTAACATTCAAATCATTTAGGTAAGAATAAAATTTGGGATATATCGACGAAGGAAAAAAGTACTTAAAATACTTTGTAAAAAGTATTTAAATATAGCTCTTTTTTGCTCAAAATTCCTTTTTATTTCCCTCTTAATTTTTTGCTAGTTAAATCTTAGGAAAGGAATACATTATGAAATCTGTCCATTAGAATCTTAATATCGATATTTAAATATATGAATGTCAAATGTAATAACAGGTGACAATTTATTAACAGAATATGATATAATATATTTTCATTTTTTAAGCATTTACAGTTAAAAAATCGACACTTTAATTGATTGTCATTGATCCATCTCAAAGAAAATTCACAGCCGTCTTACTTATATTGAATAAAATAATCGTACAAAATTCACTTTGATTTGATTAGTTTATTTAGCATATTTCGTGTACACAGATAAACATTCATGATTTAAAAAATGGCTGAATTTTGCTCAAAGATGCAGCAAATGTGTAAATGGGTAAACATTCGAAAATAAATGTTTGACACATTACAATACTTTTTCTTTTTGAATGTATTGCAGGTAATGAAACAGTGTCTAATAGAGTAATTTGGTATTTACAAGTAATTTTTGGCATTGTAACTATACTTAAGTAATTTGATCTCAAAATTCCCCCATTTATTTATATGATGATGTCATTTTGATGTGAATAACATCTATGGTTGGGGATTTCTCTTACAGAAAAAACGGAACGTTACAAAAAGTGTAAACTTTTAGGCGTTTTTACCGTCGAACTTAATAAATAACAAGAAATATATAACATGCTTAAAGCATTGATTATGAAACACTTTCCAACTTCAATGCAATTTTATTTAAACATGTCTAAAATTCAATACATTCCTCGGTAATATTTTAAAACTTATCACCATACTACATTAATTTATTATATTTGAAACTTTAACCTTCATCGAAAAAAATGAACTTCAGTCAAATGATGGCATTCACATATAAATTGCCTGGTTTAAACATCTCTAAAAGGTGATGCATTCCACTGTAATAATTTTAGAATTATCGAAATAATACGATAATATATTATATTTGAAAACTTCATCGAAAATAACTGAAATTCATTCAAATACGTCACGGAAAAAATAACACGCCTGGCTCTCTCTATAAAAACCGCATTTCATTCATAAATAATTTCCCATTCATGTCATTCATCAGAACACTATAATAATTTATTTTATTTAAAAATTAAGACCATGGAGCTACACGTACTTAAACTCCATGCGTAAAACTTCATCGAAAAAAATCGTCCTTCACTTTGTAAAATCAATGAATATTTGATTCATATCAGCTATGCAGACTCCATGATCTAAATGATTTTGTGTTAAAGAAATACAGCAAATGTAATACAATTCATTCTACATATTTTGCTGTTTGCATTTTACGTAGGTGAAAAATAGGCTTCGTTGCAGAAATAATCAAATTTGGATAAGCATTTAAACTCAAATATATTGTAATTGCGTTGTTTCAGTGTGTAGATGCACAGAATTTATGCAAAAATAATGTGGTTTTAGGACGGATACAACACTCAATATGAATTAAAAAGAACTTTAAAAATCACGATTTTGAGACAAGATGGATGCCATATATCATTTTAAAGTGGGTCACGTGATCTTTTCATATCATGGTCACGTGATCGCTTCATATTAGAGGTGTTATTATTATTGTAATTTTTATTTAAAAAACTACGGAATATATTTCGCTAATTTTTTCATATATTTTATGGAACAATTTGAATATTACCTAAAATTTTCGAACCAATTTGCGAATTTTAAATCCGCTTAAAAAATGTTTGAAAAATTAGATCCCATAGGGCTCAATGTATTTCATTTCTTCAACCCGGGTTCAATCCAAAACTAATTGGGTGATATTATTTATTTATATTCCCATAGGTCCTAAAGAACGTGTGAAAAACATACTAAAATTTCATTTTGATTAAGTCATTTTTACGGCAGTTATCATGCTAACAGACAGACAGGCAGACAGACAGACAGACAGACAGACAGAATGAACAAAGTCATAAACACTTTTCAACTTTGTTGTAAAGTGTTAAAAATGCATATATTTTTTCTTGTTTTATCCGAAATAGGGCATTGATTATAAATACATGAATATAGTTTCGATATTTTAATAATTTAAATTTTTGTTTTTCGTAAAATCTTTAAAATGTAGCTATCGGAAAGAGTGTTTTTATTTTTTTAACTTTCACACGAAATATATAGTAAACTATAAAATATAGGTATAATCAGTAAATGACAAAAATATGTATGAGAAATTAGTCTTTCAAATCTTTATTTATTTTTGAAAGAAGTTCTTATACTTTTCGAGTAATTGTATTATCACGTTGAAGAAGTATAAAAATGTTACGTTCATTAAGATTTGAATATTTATGTCTTCAAAACTAAAAGCGATTACTGCTAACAATAAGCAAGAATTTGTAGCTCTTTGAAAACCCTATAAGTGTACATAACCAGATTTTGGACTGAGTTCTTTTTTATTCTTTTTTGGTATTATAAATGTTGAGTTTTAGTTTACAAAATATAATTCACGCAAAACTATTTCGGCTCCATCGGACTGAAGTCATAGCCGATTTGTTATAGATTAATTATGTATTTATAAATAATATGTTTCTGCTTTGCAATAATATGCAAACATACAATAAAGTTCAATATTAATGAGAGTAAGTTAAATAAGTCATAAAACGATTAGTGGTTTAAATGTTTTGCTTTTAAAATGATAGTAAGGGGCATGGGAATGAATACATTCAAATATTCAACACATTATATAAATAGCTTCAATTAGCAGAAATTAATATGGTTAGATTATTCACCATAAAATACCATACTTCCAGATTTTACAAAATACTTCCAGATAATCCATCAAATAATCATGAATGCAATTCAACGGTTCTTGCTATTGAGTCTTCGATATGGTGTAACTGGTTAGAGCAACATCACAAGTTGATGATATTTAAGAACAGTATTGGTTGTGAAAAATTTGTAATATTCATTTGAGAACTAATAAATGTCACCTAGGATAAATATAAATTTTAAAAAATCACTCTCAGTAGAATCTACAGTTCAGTTTATAATATCAGAAAGAGTTAAATTTGAAAAATCAAATCGAAAATGATTTGGTGGAAACAGTCATTGAGACTTCCAAGTATTCCTTAGTAATGTTTCAAGCATGTAATACGTTTTTACACAGAGAGAACAGATTATTTGAAAGCAAATTTACGTTCTTACCACAAATCTTACGTACTATTTGAATGTGTTTGTATGTAACCAACAACTATTAACACCGCTTCAGTATATCAATGTTTAATTTGTATGTCCCATGAATTAAATGTCTTGCTCTTAGAACGACAAGAGGTAACAGAGTACAGCAAACCTAATCGGAAAACTATATGTATACGAAAATATAATAGTACAGCAATTCGTCAAATATAATTCGAATATGAATTAAGTGTCTTGTTTTTAGAACTACAGGAGATAACAAACCTAATCCGAAAAATATATTTTTCCGAAAATATAATAGTATAGCAATCCGCCAAATATAATTTAAATATAATATGTTACAAGCTTTATGATAATCTGATGTGGGCAACACATGACTTTCCTTATATAATGTAATGAATTTACTACTTTTACAGTAACAAAATAGGTTTTTCTTATAGTAGATACTAATTCTTTCCAAGATATTGAATTTTCGACAATTAGTAGTAATTTTCATTGATTTAGCGCCATTTTTATCCATTTGGCGAGTTTTTCGTTAATTTCCCAACATTTCAAAAAGTCGCCATTCCGCCAAATTCGTCGCCAAAATCTCGCCAAGCGTTATGGACGAAGAAATAAGTTGGTGTTACAGCAGATAAATGACTATTGGCGTTCAAATACAAAAGTATTACTCAAAGTATCTTTTTTCATGAATGGAACTAGCTAGATCCACGAGAATGATGTCACCAAATTTATCGCATGGTATTACATATTAAAAGTGAACATGTTTCTCAATAGGAAATATGTTTTTTTTTTCATTTTATATGACTTTTTGATAATTTTTTTGAAAAATGTGCAATATCTTGAGAACGGTTCATGTTAGCGTTCTAAAATTTATGTCAATCGTTTTCTAATAAAAAATTACATAAGAAATGTCTATTTGCGTAACTTTATTAATGGTTTTGATTTTTTGACGATTTTTTCAACATTTTATTCGAAAATTTAGGAGGGTTCTAAACATTTGATTACGTATAAAAACAATAGGCTTCCAGTGTTTACGGATTGTGATTTTTGTACAAAATTTGGTTCGAATCGTTCCACTAGTTCGTCAGTTATCGTCTCCACAGGCTCACTGACACACACACACACACACAGACATCACTTCAAAAATGTTGAATTCGTGATCAGGGATGCTTGAAACGTGCTCTCCCGTCGAAAACTCGAATTCGAATTTTTGACCCCGTCACAATACTTTCCTTATACATTATGTATATAAGAAAAGTAATAAGTGAAGATACAAATATTCGACATATATAGTTTGATCAAATATCCTGGGGGATATGATTCTCACGAATAGAGAGGCAAAGATACCTCAAAATGCTCTTGTACATTACTGAAATTTCATTTGCAGACTCACCATTTCTGATAAAACTTGTGAATAATGTACCAGAAAAGTACGTAAAAAGGATGAATTCCCTTCTGACTTTTAAATATGATTTCTGATACCTCATGAGGTGACTTTTTCCTGCGGAATTTTTAGTGCCATTATACGTGTGAATGGTTTTAGTAAGAGTTAACTTGGCCGGTATCAAAATTCCTAAAGAAGCAGTATTTTATTGAGTTCTGCTCACAGGTTTTTTAAAACAACTTAACTTAAACTTTAAAACATCGTAGAATTAGCAACATATTTCGATTTTTACTTTCTCTTGCAGTACAGTATAGAAAATGAGTATATAATATAGTATTGAGAAAGTATTGTTTCTACGAAAGTTTCCGATTACGAAATTTTGATGCCTATCTACGTTTCAGGACTTCTTGAACACGTTTTAACTATTTTTAAAGTGATGTTCGTCGGTCAGTCTGTCTGTGGTCGTTTTATTGTGTACATTGTGGTTGTTACAAATATTGATGTACTTTCACGAATCTTTTCATCCGGTTTTGTTAATAAAAAATCTTAAATTAGAGTGGAAGCTTAATCGAAATTTTATTTATAATATTACATTTATTCGAAATTTTATATATTCTTAACCTGGCACCATAGAGCAAAATTTGACATAATCATTCATAAAAGATGATATTTATGATAAAAGAATATCCAGAATACGAAATATCCAGGACATGTTTTGCTGCTTGTTAGATAATTTATCCCAGATTTCTCTTATAAAGAACGTACAATAAATGGAAAACAAAAAGTTTGGCTATTAATGTAATTTTAATGATAAAAATTTAAATAAAATATTTATACAATTTAACAACAATTGTATTTTAATGTACGCAAAATGGAGCCCGTAAATGTGTAAGACGGGTTTGTAATTTTAATTTAAGCCTTAGTTAATTAAATAAGTATTAATAAATTTCATTATTGGTAGTGTGGGCAATAATTTATTTGGGCGAGACTTTTCTGTGATTTGGTTGCTAGCAGAAACGTCATAAATAAAGATGGCCGAAAACTGAATTTTTTGCACAGAAAACATTTAAAATATAAATATTTAATTCTATAATATACTACAACATCAGTTCGTATACTTAATATTGAAATTTTTATCCGTGATAGGGTGCGTAAAGCTTACAACCGTGTTAAAGAACAATGTATACTAATAATTCTCCAACAAACACGACATCAAGACCATTAAATTAAATGTGACTTTCGAATACAAAAGCACGGTGTTTTATTGGCTATTCCAACAGATAACATGTTAAAAGTGTTATATATATTTTTCTATGATTATGACTGTTGCGTATAAAATACTAAGATAAGCTTAAAGAGGGCCGCGAATTTTAAATGTTACATTTCCCATGTGATAACTCGCCAATTTGTGTGTTGTCAGGTGTTACCTAAAATTCAAATTAATTAATAGACAGCATTATCTATACCTACACAATGGATAGACAGTAGCTTGTTCAAACTAAATTTAATTAATATTATCATTCATAAATTCTAGCATTGATTAAATTTATCATTACAATTCTTTATTTTACAAATCGTAAGTTTAAAGTACTGTTTATACAGATTATGCTGCTAAAAGACGGATATGTAATAGGGTGGGATCATTTTTTCTGACTTACAGTCAGACTTACTATTTCCGCAAACATATATAAAAGCTGTTGCATTTTTTTCTTGAGCTCTTTAAATGACTTTTAACTGACTTATTTATAATTTCACAAGTTCACTTCATATCTTTAATAGCTCTTCAATACACACACAGTGACTGACTGCATTTACATTTTTTAATGGTCACTCTACTTTTGAGAAATCGAACAATATCAATTGATTTCCGCAATCTGGACCAAAATTTGAAATTGAAGAAAGAAGTAAAAGAGATGACATCGCATCGTCACGACAAATTTAAAATCGAATTCTTAGGATATTAAGTTTTTGAAATCTGATGTACGGAGAGACTCTGTGAGATCCCTGTGCTTCCAATGGCTGACCGTGATGTGCCATACATATCTCCAGTCATCTTGGTGGAGCTTAAGGTCGGGCTTCATTGGAGAATCTCCCATTGTCCAGCGACCTTGCTTGAGTGCACGCAACTCATGTGACATGAGGTCATCCTTAAAATTATTTGCCATAAATGACTGTCCTCCCCATAATAATGACTGGCGTCTTCGTGTCGGAGACTGGTGCTACACTGTTGCTTTTGCTGCGCATGTAATGTATTTTTATTACCACTGTATCATAATAGCAATCGTGATGAAGTAACAGCGGTTATTAATAATGGTTAACTCATGAGGTATCTTAAAAAAGAGTGAAGAAATTAGCAGCGTAGGTAACCGTAGCGAGGAGGGACAGATCTCTTAATGTTTTACATCATATATAGTCCTTTTTTTGGGTTTATACTAAAACTCAAAACGAAGTAAAATTATTTTTATCATGCATACTTGGTACTTATATTTTAATCAAATGTCATCATCGTAAGGACAAGAATTATTCATAGGATACATTTCAAAATGTTTATGCCTAATGCTGTAATTGCATTTCTTATATCTCCGTTTTGAACCAAACTTGCAAATAACTAATTTTTGAAGTATGTGGAAAGGGGATGTTTCCTCATCGACCTCCAACGAATGCGATTTGTGATGCGTTCTTCCTGGGACATCGAGTGGTATTCCATGTCTGACTTGGTCTCAGTAAGAATTAAATTGGTCTTGAGGCAGGTGATAATATTTTTAAAGAGTACTCCCTTGTATATTTCGCTCAACTAAAAGTTTTTCTGAATTTGAATTTTAAACAATATCAAGTAATACTACTTTAAGGATGAGCGTCAGTAAATCTTCTGCCCTATCCGCGCTTTGTTAACTTTCGCGGATCACATTTTTCGCCGAAATTCTGCTCAAACAGTTGCGAAATGTTTTCTGAAAGATAAAATGCTATGCTTAGATTATATTAAAACTAAATTTAATAACCAATAAAACATAGAATATATTTTTTATTTTAATCCAAAATATTTTTGGTGCTGACATCTGTTGTAATTTAATTCATACCGATTATTTTAATTTTTTAATGATCATTTTTAAATATATATTCCGTCTAATACAGTATTAAATACAACAACGGATCATATATACTAATGCCGCAATCATGAAAAGGTAATTTTTCATTCTAGAAATTTAATAAAGGGATCTAAATGTACATCACTGAGGACTGCAGTTTTGTCTTCAAGTTCAAGTCGAAGTTCAATTACGTTTCCGTGATTTTGGCACTATTATATATGATCTGTTGTATTTAATAGCGTATTAGAAGGAATAGACATTTAAAAATGTTCATTAAAAATAAAAATAGTCGGTATGAATTAAATTACGACAACAGATGGCAGTACCAAAAATATTTTGAGTTAAAATAAAAAATATATTCTATGTTTTATTGGGTATCAAAATTTAGTTTTAATATAATGTTAGCATTGTATTTTATCGATCAGAAAATATTTCGCAAGTGTTTGAGAAGAATTTCGGCGAAATATGTGTGCCGCGAAAGTTAACAATGCGCGGCAGAAGATTTACTGATGTTCACCTTTAAAAGCGTTATACAAGTAGTTCAATGAAAGATTAAAAATAAAATTATATCCATTTAATTACAAAATAATAATATTTAATAACATTTCTATTTGAAGTGTGTTTTATATAGAAATATATTTTGAAAGTCCGTGAAAAAAAAATGTTTGGAATTGAAAGACAATTTACTAACTAGCGATATTATGTAAATATTTTGCTAAGCTGCAATTTACTTTATCAAATGCATCTGTTACATATTTTAATTCAAAGAAAATATACGTTTGAAACATTTTTATTGCATACTTCTTTTTGCTTATGAAAATAACTACTTTAAATTCTGAACAGCTTTAATTAATAATGACTATATGAAAAAATGAACTTTAAACGTATTTGGAAAATATTGTATTAGAGGACTTAACATTTAATTTCCAACTGCAAAAATATTTTTTGATACATAAAAACGAGAATGGAGAATGGGAATGAGAAATCCCTATGTTGTTTATTCATTTCATAAATTGACTGTTCATAAAATAACCAAATATTTTTCCTTTTTAATTTTATTTAACATAATAAAAATAATATATCTAGAGCTGGCGGAAAAAACCACTTAAGTCAAAAACAAGGAAATCGAGATATTAACGATTGAAAAAAATGACATTTTCAAAACATCGTTTTTTTAATTTTTGGTTTTGGTTTTCAAAATACACATTGAATTTTTATGGTATTTATTATACATTTTATAAGCTAAATAAGCATGCATTGTATTGTAATTTTGGAAAATGAATTTTTAGGTGAACACTGACTTAAGTGGTTATTCCCGAAGCAAGTTTGTGGCAAATAAGTTGACTTATACAGGCATAAGTTATTATTCCTGACTTAAGTCTTTATTCTTTAAACACAATTATGACGTGTTTACAAATACAGACAAAAGTAATTGTTCAATAAAATATCGGTCATAATGCAGCATTTAAATGTGCATTCTAATTTCAAACTGTTATTATTTTTTAATGATTTCTTAGGACTACTTTAAGTAAATATTTTTTGAAAAAGTATGAAAAACGTTGAAATTCTGTTTCAACTGATTTTTCTGAAAATTGTTTAAATGCAAAATTAAAAGTCAATTCAATTTTTTTGTAAAATAATTAGCTAATTTAAAATGTATATAAATACGAACATATAAAACTCAAACATATAAAACTGAAACTCAAACATCGTTTATAATTCATCCGGATCAATTTCAATCAGATCGGAATCAATGTCTGACTCATTTGAAGTCCGAAGTATGGAATAGGATTGATCCATTTGTCGATATTGTCGTTAATTTAGTATCATTTAAAAATCGCCAAGTTGGCGACATTCCACCAAATTCATCGCCGAAATCTCACCAAGCGTTATGAACGCAGAAATAAGTTATTCTTATAGCAGATAAATGACTATTGACGTTCAAATAAAAAAGTATTACTCAAAGTATCTTTTCTCATCAATGGAACGAGGTAAATCCACGAGAATTATGTCACCAGATTTATCGCATGATATTACATATGAAAAGTGAACATGTTTCTCAATAGTTAATATATTTTTCCTTTGGTTCTAATGCGTGAATTTTGATGAATTTACATGTGCTGAATGTCCCTACAGAACAATCTACCATTAAAAAATAATGTATGTATGTTTGCCTGCCTGGCACTTTATGAATGTTTGTGGGTTCGTTATGTCTCTCACAAACTTAGCTAAATAGAATAAGAACGACTTCAATAGTAAGTTGTTACAATTATTTAAATTTTTGAACCTGAGATGCTCATTAGCTTTCAAAGATTATACGTATGTGGCAGGACATTAATTTGTTTGTTTTTGAAGGAAATTGTTTTATATCAGTTTGTTAGAATATGTTTGTAGGAAATAGTAAAAAATATCGTGGAATAATGGTGATAAAATTGCTGCCGAAGTTATTTCATGTGGATTTAATATTTTAATTAAAAATCGATTATTATCCTTTACAGTAAGTTGTTAGGTCAAGATAACTATTTTGTTATCATTACTTAATTTGCATTTATAGTCTGATTTTAACTGTTGACTAGCAGTCTATTACGACTTCAGATTTGACAAACTAATCATAAGCCTAGCCATGCAAGTTACGGACACTGCATTGGAATAGGATCAATGTGTAGATCAGGTCGGGTTTTTTATGTGCGGCTTAAGAGATTGTGTGCGCAGAGACGTTATTTGCATAAACGTGCTAGGATACCTAAACGTTGTCGATCGACAATGGTAATCTTTTGAGCAGCAAAGAGCCCGTATCTGTTGGAAATCTATATATCCTGTTGAAATATATTTGTGCGATGTTTATTACGACTTTCGCTGGGTATTTCCGCCAAGCGGATAGTGTGATTAATGTGTATTTTGGGTTTTCCTCTTGTGGCATACGACAGACCTGGGTTTAGGTTCTTTATGTCAAGCAAGAATTTGTATAGTTCAGATAATAAATATGTTCATTAACCTTTAAATAGCCATGCACATCCTTGCTTTCTAAGACATTGATTTTTTTAGGATATAATGTTTTATGTCAATTTTGGTCTAATATATAATAAGCTAAGGTGTGAACTTTATAATTTTAACAGTACCGTTCACTATGCTAATTTTTATGTAAAGTCATAGAACATCAATATGTTCACTATTATCAAATTATACAATGTTTTGTAAGTACTTTTAATCACAGAAAGAAATATGCACCATTTTTAGAGTTATCAAGGATCATTTTCGAAAAGACTCTTTTATTTTACTTGGAACACAATAACTTTAGAAATAATTCAGTGATTTTGATTAAAAACGAAGTACATATTTCAATCAGGTTAAAAAATTAGATCTTTGGTCTTCAGCAAGATTGAGTAGCATGAAAGATCTAATTTGTGATATTTTATGGCTATATCATCAAAATATCAAAATACAATAAAAATCGCCCCAAAACAGTTATAATCAAAATCCGCTTTTAATGACCATTCTTCCTTAATTTCTTCGTATTGAAAGTATCTAGTTTAATTTCCATACCAGTCTGCTTCTTTTATTTCATGTTCTTTTGTCTTCCTTTTCCTGAATTTTAGTTATTTTTTCACAATTTTATTTGAAAAATTGAGTTTATAGCCTCCGAAACCAATTGTTTCCTTTGTATTTGCTTTTTACAATTATTCTTGTTTTATTAATTGATTTGCCATCGTTTTTATTTTTTTATCTTTCATACTTTTCGTCGTTTTTAATACCTGATTATGACGTCTTACGTTCTTGTATTGCCGTTTAGTCACTATTCATTTGTGACTAAACGGCAGTGCTCTATTTGCTCTATTTGCTCTATTCTATTTGCTCTACTATCCGTCCTCTCACCACTTTGTTTTCACCCCGTTCATTCTTCATTTTCTGCTATTTTTTTGTGATTTTGGCTGTCTATTCGTGTTATCCAGCACAACGTTTCATTTCCCCCTTACGTTTTATTTCCCCCCTAACGTTTAACCTCTCTCATTTTCGCTTTCTTTCTCGAGGCGATGGCAACTTTTCTTTTACCTTCATTTACGTGTAATTCCCTGCTTCAATTGTCGAACTTATTTCAATAATTGAGATTGTGCTTCTTGTTCGTCTGGAAGAAGAGTGGTGTTTTTAACAAACTGACCCATACAATTTTTTGCTTCCCACATTTTGACAGAAGTTTTGATTTTATTGGTTTTATTTATTATCCAAGAACGTTTATCTGTAGGGAAATTCATGCGTTGGACGCATCAGCTTATTGATGTGATAGGTATGATGGAATATATTATGAGTGAACTTATAGTCAGACATATAGAGTTTCAAAATTAATGGCGACTTGAACAACATTTGACATTTGATTACAGCGTTAGTGAAACATATGAGTTTTCCCATGTTTTACCGACAACAGAACGTGATATAAATATTTGGAATGAAATTCCTCAGGCGAAAAGTAAAACTCTTCGAACACAATATGACTTGACTTTTCGAAATATTGTGGTGCACAACTGTAATGCAATTCCCTAGCTTACAAGTTTTTACTCAAACTTGTCAATTACTGACATTAGATCTCTGTGGAATGGGGGGGGGGGGGTAAGTTACTTATCGAGACCTCAAACAAATGCAATTTTAGCTACTTGAAGAGGCGACTTTATCCTAAAGCATCCGCAGTAGCATTTCACGTCTGAATAGTTTCTGAAAGTGTAAATTGGTCTTGAGGCTGGTGTCAAGATGTCGAAAGAAGAACTGTTTCTGGTTCGTAATTCTGAAATTTTCAATATATATATATATTTGTTTATACTTATATATAAGCAATTATTTTATTTTTATTTATATTATCTATATGTGTTATTGCCATACTCTTTATATTACTTAAACTATTATGAATTATACATCTTATTTGATTTAGTGACTGGCAAATATATTTATTCTTGTTATTATTATATAATTTGATAAATATTGCCCGGTATTTTAAATTTTGTTGGGAATTGTTTAGACCGATATCAATTTACCAACAGTGTGTCATGGATAATTTTGGATATAATAATTGCCCAGCTAAAAATTATAACTTCAATAAATGTAAGAATAAAAATTGTAAAACCTGCCCATTTGCTTCTAACTCACAAATTACTAATCTAAATAGTCATAAGACTTTCCGTAAAATTTTTAAATGCATCTACGAATTATCTTGAAATATTTGTAATTTCTATTATATAGGACAGATCAGTAATCCTATTCATCTACGTATGAATGTACATAGAGATCATGTTAAAAAATATATCCACAATAATAATTTTCTTCCTACTTCTAATAAAATTGAATATAAACACTTTGTTCATCATGGTTTTGAAAATATAACTATACATATTTTGGACATTAAAACAAATACTGCTGATAGATTTTTCTTTGAAAACTTCTATATTAAATCACAATGTTCTCTGTTTCCATATGGATTAAATCAATTATTTCTCAATGGTAATATTGTTAAGAATAATTTTGTAGATAATAAATATTCTATTTTTAATCACCTTTTTTAATCCTCTTTTACATAATAGTAAATTGGCTAAACTCAAAAGATTTAAAAGCGGTAAAGGAAGCTCCTCCCAACATGATTTCAAAGCGGAGATTAAAAGTATGCATCAACAGTTCAATAACACATTTCAATGGAAATTTATTAAATCATGGGTATTTGCAGTTAAGAAAAAACACTTAAACACAGTTTATGCTATTTTCTTAAAGTTACTAATAAACATTTTAATCATATTTTCTATGATTTGCTCAAATATTTAAAAATAAAACTTAATCAATTTCATAATAATAACTGTTCTAATTCTTTTTGTGTAATATAATTTAAGCATCCTATTTATAATTCCTTAAACTTTAAGAATTTATTTCATCATTTTCATCATTTATTGCCTGTAAAGGATTTGAATGTTACTAAAACTTTTAAATATAACAAGCCTATTGGAAGAACTATTTTTAATTACAATGCAATTTCAAAATCTCTCTCAGTCGACATAGATTCCTCAACAAATGTAGATGGTGAATGTATTTGTAGTGTTGATAATTATGCTGAATTTATAAATCCATACTTGGGGCATATAGTTAATGGTGACTTAGCCATTGTAAAAGATAAATCTTTAAGAACTATAATGTCATTTGGCACTAAATTCAGGTTACTTACCTTCATGTAATAATTCTAAGCAAGTCTTAAAGTCAATCAATCCGGACCTTGATAAATTTATTTATGGATTAGCTTATCAATATGCTCAGCCTTTAGAGGCATTTTATATGTGGAAATTTACTATTTTAAGATCTATTAAAAATGCCATTTGTAGTATTAATTTATCTAGATCTATGTATAATATGGATAATATAAAACACTCTGTTAATGATTTACATAGATCTTTTGTTATTACTTATGTTGATAAAGCCTCTAATAATTATGCTATTATTTGTAAAAAATTCTATATTCAATATCTGCTAGATTATTTAAAAAATAATAGTCTATTTAAAATGGATTCAAACTCTGTTAATAGTATCAAATTGAAAATTATCAATATGTATAGTGATTGAGATATTAATAATACATTTTTGACATTTCCATATATTGTGCTTATACCTAAATTTCATGAAAATCCTATTAAATTTAGAACTGTAACTAGTGGTCATAATATATACTCTACTACTGCTAGTAAATTATTACTAAATTATTTAAATGTACTAAATATTAATTTACGAAATTCTAGTGATAACTACATTATTCTAAATAACAGTAAAGAATTAAAAAATAAATTAAAAACACTTGGTAAAATAATAGGATTTCAAACTTTTGATTTTAAAGATCTATTTAATAATATTAAGATCACTGATCTATATGATGTCATTTTAGCTTTATATAATGCTTATTACTAATCATTCTCATCTTACTAAATTTACCAATTTTCCTAAACTTCTCCATTTTGTTATTTTCAATAATTATATCTTTCAATGTAATTGTCGTACGGCGTGCACGACATTTTGTAATTTCAATTACGGATGCCAACCAAAATAATGAACTATCTAAATGCTGCAGAGGAAACCAATGACAACACATGCATACATAAACAGTGGTCATCCCCGTCTGCATCAACAACGAATGGTAGATGTGGTAGGAACCAATGGGGGAAAGAAAAAAGCACCCCAAAGCCGTATTCCAAAAAGTTCAGTCGACTTCAAATTTTCGAACGAGCTAACATCATGTTTCTTGGTTTTGTTAAAAAGGTATATCGAATGTGAGCGATAAAATGGAAGCTTGTTGCAGTTATGAGATGTGCAACATTTTCGTAAGTCAAGTGTATTTATTTATATTTTGTGTGTTCGTCTCTCCAGCTTGAGAACCTGGAGCTTACATGCTCCACCCCTAGCGACGGCATCATAGGTAAGTCCTATAGTGGTAATTTTGATAAGGACAATTTTACCTTATGACAGTGATAAAATATACTTACAAGTCTCAGGTGTTCCACAAGGTGGCTGTAGTAGCAGTATGTTAGCTAATTTATACCTATATCAATATGACACATTCTTTACTTCAACAGATTATAAAATTTACAGATATGTAGATGAACTGATTTGTCTTGTATTTACTGAAAACTATGTCATATAGATTTCTATCCGGATAATTTGGAATTAATGCCTAATGAAACTTCTATTAGTAATAATATTTATTATTTGGATTTAAATCTAATTATAGAACCTGCTCATGGGATAGTTACTAATTTATATGATAAAAAAGATTTTTTTAAATTTAATATTAATAAATTATTACCTTTTAATTCCTGTAACTCGATTCAATTTTTTAGAAATATTATACTTAATCAACTTCTTAGAATTTATAGATAATCAGATAAAAAATTTCATGCTTTGCACAATAATAACCTCAAAATTACCAGCAAAATGTATAAATATCCTGCATATTTAGTAAATGGTATAGTTAATAAGTTTCGATTAGCCTAAAATTCTCATAATCTCTCCTTAGTATCTTATTTTAGCCGTACTTCTTCATTCTCTTGAAATTATATTTTCATATTTTTATCTTGAAGCTTTAACTGTTGAATATCTCTTTTTATTGCTTTTACGCAGTACATTTTTTATTACTCTCTTTGGCAACAACAAATCACATCTTTTCATTTCCGCATATGGCAACATTGGTCTAGTCATATTTTGCTCGTCATGGTTGTACTAATGAAGTGTATTTTAATGTATTTATGTTTCCTTTATTTTTCCAATCTATATGCTTGTCGTCCATATAACACAAGTTTATAGCTAAAATCTGTCTTGTGTTTCAGAAACAAGCATTTTTGTGTTCATTTCGAAGGGATATATGGACTTGACGAGACTTTTTTCGAAATGAACTTATTTTAAGCCTAAAGGTCTTCCATGTGCAAGCTTTTTTGCTTGATTTTTTTGTTTTCCTATCTTCATTTCTCATCTTTGAAATTTGTTGATTGTCTTTGTCTTTATGACCTGCATTACGCTTTATAATTTCCTCTTTATGTTTTGATTTCTTTTATTTTTTGTATTTTGTAGAAAATTTTGGAATAGTGTATTATGAGTTACTACTTACATTCTAACATTGGATTTACTAATTTATATATATATATATATATATATATATATATATATATATTATATATATATATATATATATAATATATATATATATATAATATATATATATATATATATTATATATATATATATATAATATATATATATATATAATATATATATATATATAATATATATATATATATAATATATATATATATATAATATATATATATATATATATATATATATATATATATATATATATATATATATATATATATATATATATATATATATATATATATATATATATATGTTATAATATAGAAGATAATATAAAAGAATCTATAATTGTAATTGATTTACAAAAATATTTTGTTATTACTTATGTTGATAAAGCCTCGAATAATTATGGTATTATCTGTAAATCATTCTGTATACAATTTCTGTTAGATTTAAAGAACAATAGTCTATTTAAACTTGATTCACACTCTATTATAAGTATCAAACAGTAAATTATTAATATGTATAGTAATTTAAATAATAATTATATTTTTTTTAAATTTCCATGTATTGTGCTTATTACTAAATTTCAAAAAAATCCGATTAAATTTGAAACTGTCACTAGTGATCATAACTCTTATTCTACTACTGCTAGTAAATTACTACTTAATATTTCAAACGTACTAAATGATAGTTTACTTTATTCTAGTAATACTTACTTTATTTTAAATAACAATGAAAAATTAAAGAATATATTAACCTCTGTTGGTAGACTTATAATTTTTCAAACTTTTGACTACAAAGACTTTTTTAATAATATCAATGCTACTGATCTTTATGCTGTAATTTTAACTCTTTATAATGCTTTTATTACTAATCACTCCAATCTTATTAAATTTAAAAAAAAATTCCTAAACTTCTCAACTTTGTACTATTCAATAATTATATTTTTCAAGGTAATAAATTATACTTTCAAGTTTCTGGGGTTCCCGAAGGTGGCTGTATTAGTAGTATGTTAGCTAATTTATGTCTTTATCATTATGAAAATACTTTTGCTTCAACTGATTATAAAATTTACAGATATGTAGATAATCTGATTTGTTTAGTATTTACTGACAACTATACCATAGATATATATTTCTATCCGGATAATTTGGAATTAATTCCTAATGAAGTCTCAATTAGTAATAGTGTTAATTTTTTGGATATTAATCTAATTATTGAATCACCTAATAGGACATTTACTAATTTATATGATAATTAAGACTATTTTTTAATATTAATAAAATATTACCATTTAATTTATGTAACTCTATTTAATTGTTTAGAAATATTATACTTAATCAACTTTTTAGAATTTATAGATTATCAGATAAAAATTTTCATGCTTTGCAAATTAATAATAAAACAAATACCAGCATTTTATATAAATATCCATTATATATAGTAAATGGTATGGTTAATACGTTTAAATTAGATGAATATTCTTATTAAAAATTCTTACTTCTTATTTCCTCCTTAGTTTTTTATATTAGCTAATTATGAACTTTCTCTAGTATTATCAATACAATGTATTTACATCTTCTTAAATATTTGCCCCCTTGCTTTCATTATGTTTCATGTCCTTTATTACTCATCTTTTGCAGATGAATCTATAACATTGTACTTGCAATACTCTTATTTATAGCACACGATTAGCAACAGTGGATCTCCACTTTTATCTCCTGCGAATGACAGCAGTAGTCTCGGTCCTTATTGCTTTACGACAATATATGCAGCATTTTATCAAGTAAAATTTCTTTAATTCATATTTTATTGCTAATTCATTAAGCTTGTTGGCCCAGTAGATTGAGTTTATAGATATTATCCATCTCAGTCTTCAGAAACACGTTTTTTGGTCATTTTGAATAGATACTAGGTCTTGATAAAGAATCTGTTCAATATGAATTCATTTTTAAGTCCAGTGCTTTTCCAAGTGTTTGGCTTCAATGCTTGGTCATTTTCTGTTCTTTAATTGACAAATCTCACCATTGATAATTGTAGACTATATAATGCTTGATGACTGGATATTTGATTTTTACTCTCCCCCTGATTGATGAATGTATGTTTATTTTGCATTTTTATACGTATCTATCATATATTTAAAGTTATAGTTATATGAGTTGCAACTTATCTCTAATTTGTAATTGGAATTTTTTTATTATATATATACACACACATATAAATATATATATATATATATATATATATATATATATATATATATATATATATATATATATATATATATATATATATATATATTTTAATATATTTCAATATACGGGTGACGTATTGGAAACTATTAACGTATTTATCAGAAATTAAGAGATAACAGTTTAACTATAGAGAAATTTTTCTTGTTTGGGAAATGTAAGAAAATTAACATTCCACATATTTTTTTAAACTTGTTTTTATAATGATTGCAATTGGAGTCTATAAAATAGAAATATCTGAAAAGTTATATTTTATTCGATTCTTATAAATTACTGTACAGTAATATTCATATGCTGTAAAATAGATAAATTTACTTAATTTATAAAAATAAAGTGTTTATAAATATTCATATGATTTTTTTAACTTTATTTATTATGTTAAATGTTAACCTCTTTTACTTATTTAACTGCATTTATATTTTTGTGAATATGAAAGTGGTTTAGAAAAGAGAAAAAGAGTAATTATATGAAATAAACTGATTTTGATAAATAATATTTAAAATTTATTTTGTGAAATAGCGGATATTTAATTATCGTTTCCAGTATCGTTCTTTACTCTTATCGTTATTTTAAGAACGCAAAATAAGTATTTCCTGAATATAAATATTTTCAGTATTAATTCAAAATTATTAGCTTTAATATTAGAATATAAACGGAATTGTCAATTATGCAAGTTACGAATTCTATTTCTTTCAAGTTTTATTAATATGTTTCTACATAAAATTTCGCCCCATTTCTTCCATAATCTGAAATTTTAAGATTTTCGGTAAAATAATTTTTTATCGACATGCAAACTATACGTTTTCCAAAGTTTATTAATTAATTAATCAAATGCAAAGCAATTAATGCTAAATATAGCACATGACTCTGAGCACAAGTAATAAATCAATAGAGCATAACTTAAAATAACGCTCGAATAAGTTGTGGGAAGAATACCATTCTTTTATAAACACGTGATGCCTTTCCTTCTTCAGAGCAAGCAGTTCAAAAAGTTGCTAGTAGATGAACAATGCACGTCCAGGGACTGTCATATTAAATAGAAATTACACATTGGTGGTTCCACCAGAAGGGAAGAAGGAGAAGTCATTGAATAAAACCAGATGGACATAATCAAAATCTAGAACGAAAAATCCAAGAAAATATGGACACAAAAGGAATTAGAATTACAATAGTAAGAAACAAAGAGCAAAATATCCATTGTGTAGTATTTGAATATATTTTTCCTGTTTTAATTAATTCATTCGGCTTCGTCCCACCAGGTGGTAATAGCACTGCGATTTCTGTTTAATTAATGTGGTGTGTAGAATTAATAACACTTTCCAGTTGTAATGACAACCAAAATATAAGTTTTGGACAAAATAATCTATGAATTCTAAATCAATTTTCCTATGTGAAGACAATTATTGATTGGCATTCATAGACAAAACAACATTTTAATATAGTGCTGTTAGTTCTAGTCTCTCAACAATAGCGCTAGACACAAATGACATTTCCGCACTCCTAATAATGCAAGTGACACAACTTATTTTGCGAAGTTACAATGTATGTTTCTCAGTATTCACACGTGATAAAGTCTTATTGAAATGTCAAAATTAATCAGCATTTAAATCAGTAAAATCCGCATCTCAGACTCTTGGTGATATGGATGTATGTTACGCTTACGGAATGCTGCGATGTCATAAAAGTTTTAGTTCGCACTCATTATGTAAATTATATAATTAGAATTGAAAATTGAATTGTGAATAAAAATTATGACATAACTAAATTACAGGATTGTATGAATGGACGAAAATAAAACATTTTAACGTCCAACAGAACACAATTATCGATTATTCTGTTCAAATACTTATGAGCTAAAATTATTAAAATGAACGTACCACAAACATGTTCGCTACTTATCTTAATACATCAGTGAAAAATGTATTTAAACCGGTTCAGCATTTTTTTTTAATTGTAAGAAATTGTATTTGACACACAGCCATCCGCAGATAACGATTTTTTTTTTAAATCCAGTTATTCCACAATTAAGTGTAAGGGATTTAAGACGTATTTCGGAATATATTTCTATACAGGTTCATTGCCTGAAAACGTTTAGTTACTGCTGGAAGTGAGGTTAGAGAGGTAGTATATTCAAAAGTTATTTTTTTTTACAAATGTTTCATTTTATATATTGCATGCATTCAGAAGCAGAGTTACAGTTCTAGTCATTTCCCCCAGAAATGACTAAGGGTCACTAAATGTGACTCCTACACACTTATTAAACTTTATATTCAAATGTGACTTTTTGGCAAATGTTTCCATTTATATGTTGCATGAATCCAGAAGCAGAGTTATAGTTCTAGCCATTTTCATCTGAAACGGTTAATGGTCATTAAATATGACATTTACACACTTCAAAAACTTTATATTCAAAAGTGTGCTTTTTGCAAATATTTAATTTTATACATTGTATGCTTTAGTAACAGAGTTCTAGTTCTAGTCATTTCCTCCCGAAATGGCTAATTGTTATTAAATGTGGCACCTACACACATAATAAACTTTAAATTCAAAGTGACTTTTTTGCAAATGATTCCTTTTATATATTGCATGCATTAAGAAACAGAGTTATAGTCCTAGTTATATTTCCACCCGCAATGGCTAATTGTCACTAAATCTGAGACACGCACACTTAATAAACTTTCTGAATATTAAAAACCGTGCCAAATTTAAGCATAAGATAGAGCATATTTTATGGTTATGTTAATAGTAAAATTGCGGTATTTGAAGCAATATTTCATTCCAGATCACTGTATGTTGCAATTTTTACTTTTCATACGTAGTATTAAGGAAGTATTGTTTTTTTTTTAAAGAAAATTTTGGATTTCGAGATTTTGATGCCAATATATGCTTTAGGACCTCCTGAAAACGTTTTGACTGTGGTTGGACTATTATTCGTCCGTCTGTCTGTATGTCTATGGTCGATTTGTTGTGTACACGATAGCGGCCAAAAAAACCTAAAGAATATTCACGAAACTTTATATCTGGTTTTGTTATAAATAAATCTAGAACTAGATATTTTTTTAATTCGAGCGATAACTTTATTTAAAATTTCATATTTTTTTAATATAGCAGCATGGGACATAATTTGATATGATCATGCATAAAATAGTTTATTTCTGGTTCAATGATCACGATATTTTTTGGTTTCATTCTCCGTTGTGAAAAATAATTGCGATTCAATTTTTTGTTTGTGGCGTCATTATCCACAAACATGCCCCCCTCCCCTATTACCCCCCCTGAGAGGCAAAATTACACGTCCCCGGGGGTGCAATGTCAAGTATGGTATCAATCGTAGTATTTTTAAGCTCTTTATAGTGAACGGTAATGCGCTATGTTTGTAATCATTTGGACCCATGATAAATATTTTTCAAAAATGTTCTTGCAAATTTTGAAAAAAAAAGGTTTCTAAAAATGGATTATATGAGAAAGTTGAGTTGGGACAGACTTCAGTTAACTTTCAGCGTTAAAGACAAGTATATTAATTATAGCATTATTTTCCAATTATTTATTATTTAAAAAATTCCAACCGACGATTTTGATATTTGAAACGTAACTCAGTTACCAGAGTTGTCGTAATGGAATCTAAATATATAAATACATCCATTGATAAAATAAAAAATATATCTGCTGCAAATATAAATTGAACTATCTCAATAATCGTTGATTGTGCACCAACAGAATTAAGTAAATGTGCACCTTTCTTTCTTGCACCTTTCTTTTTTCGACTCAAACCGTCAGACCAATCGAAGATGTAATGAATTTGTAATGACAGCTGGGACAATACCGTCCAATTCATACCGGAAAACAATGGTGACGTACAACCTCAAGGGCAGTATCCTCCTTTCCTTGCCATCATCCTATCGGAAAAACTATCGAACTCACAGATTGAGCGTGCCCGTACTCCGCGTGAACACGGATATAGTTTGGACAGAGCCGGAAATATGACTTGGGTCACTTGAGTGTCAAACTCGTGTCTTAACAGCTAGGCTAACCTGTTCCAATCCATGTCGAATGTAGTAAATTGCGTTTAATGATGCAATTATGCTTCACTATTAGTAGACATTGTTTTTATATTTTCTAAATACAATAAGGTAAATGCCCACTTTTTATTATTAGTAAAAGAGTGAATATGCTTTGTGAAGGTGTATATTATTCTTCATGCAATTTGCTATATGAAATATAATTAATGCTTATTTGACTTGCACATTTGACCGTACTACCCGTTCTCCACGTAAACACGGAGATACTTTGGATAGAGCTAGAAATCGAACTCGGGTCCTACAACTTCAATTTCCGCGTTCCTTAACCACTGATATCTTTCCTCATGCGAAAGACAGCTGAAAGAAAGTTAGAAAAATAAATCCCGCAATAAGTTTGTCGATCATTTCAATATTTTAGATTTTCCTCATTACGCCAATTTCCACGTGTGTGAACAGTTTCATATTCTCATTTTCAGCGGTTAAGGTTGTGCAAGTGTCTTTCACCAAGTATGTCAGACAGTTTTTCCATGTTGTGTGTACATGATGATATTGAATATAAATACATTTTTATTCAGAAATGCTTAAAAATACATGAATAAAATCTGCCGAGAATATTTTAGACCTCGGCAGAATACACCCTTTTATATATATACCGCCAACCATAAGAAAATTAATTAAGAACATTACTTAGCATTTTCTCAAAAAAGCTTCCATGAAAGAAAAACTGAAACTCTGACTTATTTCCTAAGTGAATTTTAACATTTATTAAAAGCTTAATGTGTTTTAAATAGCCTCTAACGATATTCATGACACGAGTGAAAAATTAGAAATTAGATTTCTCAGAAATTATAAGTATTGCTCATTAATGATTTGCGGACGAACGTTAACACGTACATAATAACTATTTAAATTTTCCAAGTTACCATTCATTCTCCTTAAAAAAACATTAATGCCAGTAAAAACGTTAGCTTCATCGCATACATTAAAGGTATTTAGGTGGATTTACATATGCTTCAAGAAATATACGCAATTAAATTATTCTGGGATTTTTGCTTTTACAATTCAATCACGTGTTTCAGATATTCTATTAATTTTAAGAAAATTCTGAAGGGTATTAATGAATAAAAATTATTTTAAATATGAAAATATAAAATTTAAGGAAACGATATCTTTCGGACCATTTGTCAAACCATGGTAAAGTCATGTTTTGTGTTGTTTATTCGCTGAATTTAAAGTTAAATAGTTATAATTCTAATATGGTAAGGGGACAGTGAAGGAACAAGCAGCTGTGTAACTATAACTAGTCAATTTAATCTCATAATAGAAAAAATAAATGAACCCTAAAAATAACAGCCTTTCAGAAATTTTGAAATTTTTAAATATATGCACGCAAAATCTTTTTATGATTCTCTCTCCCTCTAGCCTTCCCTCCCTCCCTTTTCCCCACTCTCTCTCTCTCTCTCTCTCTATTCTCTGAATCCATTCTCTCCATTCTTTCTGATCTCCAGTATCTCATTCTATATATCTCTATTCTCTCTGTTTCCATTCTCTATCTCTCCATTCTGCCTGTTTCCATTCTCTCTCTCACCCCCTCTATTTTTCTTATGTTTTTCAAAGTTCGTGAAACATTTTATTTGCAAGAAGTAATGGATATTTCATGTTTTGTTCTGGAGTTCGCGAGTATCCGAGCTCTCTCTAGGCTCTTGCATTTATTAGGCTCTTAAACGGTGCCAAACTGTGGTTAATACTAGTTACGCCCCTAGGAACTGCACGCATCTAAGAAAAAATGACACGCACTTACTTTCCGACGACTTCATTCCAAAATGTACAATATGTTTACTTTTCATTACAATGTAATAAACTCATGTATGTTATTTATATTTCTGTATAAAATATATTTTAGAACTGCGTGAAATGATTGTTACCCTCCGCCCTATTGGAAAATGGCACACTTGGTGTGAATTAATTATACACGGAATAAAAAAAAATATTTTGCAAATATTTTTTATTGTTACGATGTAAAAGCAGTGAAAGAAACAAATAATATATTTCGAAAATCATTTAAAAATACAAACACGCAAAAATTCAGGTGGGAAACATATTGATACAATGGTTTTCTCCAAAAAGTAAAAAACGTAAGTTGTTCTATTTTAATATAGATATGGCATTTCAGTTCTTAGTTGAATCTCAACTACTGCAATCCTTATGAATCCAGTTACTACTCACTTGGGACCAGTTCCTTTATTTGAGCTATTCTCAAAAAGCGTGTAATTACTCCAACCTCTAATGAACGTATAACATATCGTCAACATAATACGGCATAACTAAACTTCACTACACCTCTAAATATGATAAATGATATAACTAGAAATGCATATATACAGGTGTCGTGACGGCATTCTTCACTCCTTTGTAAATTGCATAACTTCTGTACCTTTTAAACTTTTATTTAATTAATCTGTTCTGGAACCCTCAGGTCATTGTATATTTTATTATCGTAATGTATCTGATTCTGTGCAGAACTGTGGCCATTTTTATTTCGTTATATAATTCTTACACACTCGGGGAACGACGCCTGTTAGTCTGGCTTGCTGGCGGAGACAGATGTCTTCTTGTTGTCACGCGGCAAATACGCGTGCTTTTGAATCTTCCGTTGTGGGGCGGAACTGTGGATGTTTATGAATTGGAAGTAATTTTCGATTGGTGGATGGGAGAAGATGTGAGCCCATGCTATTTTCTATTGGACGGGTTCTGGATCCATCTGGAATGTATATAAGCGGTGTGAATTGTAACTCTGCGCTCTCTCCCTGGAAACATCTTCGAACTCACGTCGACGCGGGACTTAGCCCTCAGGCGGAGTCACCGTGTTGTGAGGGTCGGGAGAGATGCCACCTCGCCACTGCCACCGTCGCTACTGCTGAGACCTGCTGATGCCTTGCCCTCGCCGACCGTCGACCGCCGTGTAATCGTTGGAGATGATGCCTCATTTTCCTTGGTCGAGTACCGGGACCAGAAAAGGCAAATATGAAGCTGTTCCCTGGGCTGACCTGATCCGGTATCATTCCGGAAACTGCGGTGCGACCGTTCCTGTTGGAGCGGGGCAATGTTTGCCCCGAGGGAAACTACCAGCGGATGCCTGTGCTCTTTCTGCCATGAGTCCTTCCAAGAATATCTTGAGGTAAGACTTTAACTTTTAGACGTGCCGATGGGCAGTCGTCTGGACTTGGTCATCGACCTCTGAAGAACCCTTCAACCATTAAGATCTGCTGCCAACATCAATTTATATATATTTTACCTGCAGTCTCCTTCTTCATAGGGAAGCATTATCTGAGCCATAGTAATTTAAATGGAATTAATACTGTTTTGAAATTCAGTTAATACTTAAGCCTTTAACGTTCCCCGTATGTGTGCATTCTCTCTGACCATACCTTTATTTTGCTAAATTGGAATATATGAAATTTATGTGTAATTAAGTGATCTATAGAATTAATATTAATTTCCGGCAAAGAGCCGATGTTTTAGTGAAGTGTGGTCCAGTGGTTTAATAGCTGAATATGAATCAGCATTTGTATTTTCTGTGATAACTCCTTAACATTTGGCATTTAAATAAACTTGGAAGTTAAACGAAATTATGTGTTCTTATTTGTGTTGAAATTGTATTGAATTTAAGTGTTTTCAGCTTCTGGTGAATCCTTGAAGGTAAAGGTAATTTCTTTGGTATTTGTTGGGTTTTCCTTCACAGGTCATCAATTGGAATTCTTCCAATTGACGGGAGGAGTGTTTCGAACCTGGGTTACAAATTTGGTGAGAGTTAGACTCTCGGTCTGCCGTGTCTGGCCGGTATCCGTTGTGACTTTAGAAGCCCACGGAACCCGCTATGACACAGGGTGAGGCAAAAGGAGCGTACATATTTGGAACGTCAATAAAAAAATACAAAGCAAGATAGAGTAAGAAATATTCTATAATTGAGAAGTACGCAGTATGCCATTGTTATCCATTAAGTTTTGAAGAGCACATCAGTTAAATGGCGACCGTCAATGTCGATGCAGTTTTGAAGGAAATTTTTCGGAAATTTTACAGTGATCTGCGGACCATGTCCCACGGAATCGCTGTGATTTCTTGCGTAATTGCTGCCTTGAGTGCTTGCAGATTTGTTGGTCGATGTTGGTACATTTTTGATTTGAGATAGCCCCACAGAAAAAAATCCCATGGGCCATGTTTAATGCACCTGCGTATTTGCGTGCAGATCGCTTGGGAGACTGTTGTATGGAATCAGCTGACATATCTTCCGGTCTTGTTACGCTTGTAGGGCGGCCAGGACTATTTCTTTTTAAAGCAGAACTTGTTCGTCTAAAATTTGAAACCCAACGACGAATTGTTTGTGCAGCCGGAACCGGATCATGACGTCCAAACTGAAAGCGTATTCGGAAAGCCCGTTGCGTCGTTATCACAGATTCACCGTTCATAACAAACTCGTCAAGAGCAAAAGCACGATGCTCTCCGCTCCAAGCCATGACGGTAAATAAACATGGCATGCACAAACAAGTCAAAAGAGACCATGTCCACTGCTGTACCCCTACTATGAGCGAAGCAACGCGTCTGCCAAATCAGAACGTTCTTTCTGCCGCACCCTGTACTACAAACAATAATTTGCGAACTTGTATAAATGATCTCACCTTGCAAAATGTACTATATCAGAAGTACAAGTAAAACACAAGACAAACTAGCTATCAGCCACTTCACAAAACTCAACCATGATGACCACAGTTAGAACAGTATTAGTTGTTTCTAGGATTTGATTGTAGCATAATTCGAAAAACCTATAACGTTCTGCTCACCAAAAGACTAATGTGTGTGGGATTATCCGAATCGTGCTATTTTCCTACTCTGTCGTATACTACATAACTTTGATGATTCAAATAAATTAGATTCAAAGTACCGTATAAAAGCACAAAACCATTTTTCCATTCTCTAACATGTCAATTTGTATCTATTTCATTACAGATCGTAGCGATTATAAATTTATACAGTTAGAGCAGTCCTAATTTTGTGATATTTCTGTGAGTAAAGAGCAATTGAAATTTCAGTCGATAGAAATTAATTCTTACTCAATTGTGATATAGATACGTAGTATATTGCCTTATTTAATGCATTTATCAGGTATTGCAAGCTTCAGGTAGTTGAAAAACTTTAACAATATTTGATTAACGACACGCGTAACAGTTCTCTTCTTTATAGCTTCTCTGCTGAATTTATTTAAGCACATTACTGAGGATGACATTCTGGCTCCACCTATTGGCTTGGGAAGCCAGACACGGTGCCCTCACATTATGGCGTAAAATGAACTGCGAAATCACTTATCCTGATTTCAACAGTCCCTGACTTAGCCCTGAGAGACAGTCAGTCACCTGGTCTTGTAGAAATTATGTAAACATCGGTCGTACCACAAATTTTTCAATCAACTCTTTCACAACTGGCTGTAGACCGGCGAGTCTTTTGTAGATCGGAACTTCATTTTTCAAAACATCTTTCGAACTAACTTTGCACTCAACATGCTATATATTTTAATTATTTTCTATTCTGGCATCTCACAACTACTTTCTTTTCGAAATAAATTTATTTTATAGAGGAGGAAAACTAATCTACTTACACAATTTTTAAGGATAAAGAAATTTGCAATTTATATAAATAACTTAAATTGACTTTGAAAATAAATGTCTGAGTTGACATTTCAGAGTCTTCTACCGTTTTCGTCCTGGAACAACTCTACTTATTTTTCTTATTTACGTCCTCCTAAAAAGCAATCCATATACATTACATATCAGCAAAAAATAAATTTCATTGCAGAAATCCCAGAAGTCATTTTCCGCACAAAGTGCCCGAATCCGGTGAAACTCAACTGGACACTTAGATGTTTTCAATCACACGTGACCTCAAGCCTTTTGGAAAAGATGAACAATTTTTTTTTTTAAATTCATGTTAGAAAGACTTCGTCAGATAACTTGAAATACATTTATCTTTCGAAAAGCGTATATATAAATCTATATATATTGCGTTTCATGGCTGTATTGTTATTCTAAGCTTGTGTAAATATAGCCTATATTAAGTTCAAAAATGGTGTCAGTATCCTAGGGGGATGTTTCTTGCAGGGTTTATAAGAATTCTTAAAGATTATACTTCACTGCGGTTTGGTTTATCAGAAAATATTATGTATTTCAGAAAATATTACGTAAAATATTTATGATTTGTCATAAGTATTCCCTTGATTAGAGATTTAAATAAAAATATAGAAGGATTTCGTAAGATAATTTGAATAATATTTATCTTTCGAAAAGCGTATACATACATTGAGTTTTATGGCAGAATTGTTATTCTATGATTGTGTAAAGTCTATATTAACTTCAAAACATGTGTCAGATTCCTAGGAATGTCTGAAGAGCTTTGGATTTGTAAGGATGTTCGAAGAATATATTTTACCGCGTTTGTTTTTCCAAAAAATATTCCGTATTAGCAAAACGTCATTTTTTTCCTTAATTCTCATAATTATGTGCTTGAATAGAAACTTTATACATCAGAATATTTCACAATACAATTTGAAATATATGTATATTTTTAAAAGCGTATACAGGGTGTCCCAAAAATGAGTGACACATTTGAAAAATACATTAAAATAACAAAAGGCGATAGAAATGTTGCGTTTGCTGCATTGTACTTGGGAAACCAGAGAATTTTATTCAACCAATTTTCAAAATTTGTTACAAATGTCACCAACAGATAGCGCTGCTGAATGGAAATGCTAATAAACGGTTAGGTCATGTTTCAAAATCTACAAAACGGTGTTTTCAAAATAACCACCATTTGCAGAAACAACATGGCGCAGTCGGCGAACAAAATTCGTAGATACCTGTGCAAACATTTCAGACGGAATGGTCTAACATGTAGCAGAGATTTATTGTTGCATTTCCGTAATCGTTTGTGAATTTTGGCGATACACCTGGTCTTTCAGGAACCCCCACAGAGAAAGTCACATGACGTCATATCTGGTGAATAGGGAGGTCAAGCTATGCCACGTCCTGTATGCCTGGTGTATTTACGGTCAATCACACTATCATCGAAATGTTCGCTAAGGAAATCGAACACTTCAGGCGTTTGATGGCGCCGGGCACCGTCTTGCATGAAATACGAGGTATTCCTATCGTCCTCCAAAGCATTTTGAATCGCCACAAATTCATGCAGAATGCCCAGATACCGTACTGCAGAAACCGCTTCGTGATAGAAAAATGGCCCAATGCGTCCTGTGGAGGAAATAGCGGCCCAAACAATGACTTTTGCTGAATACAGGGATGAAGTTAGGGCAACATAAATATTTTCTGTTCCCCAAATGCGCCATTTCTGCTTGTTGACAAAGCCGTCGAGGGAAAAATATGTCTCGTCGGAGAACCAAATGTTTCCAACCTCGATTTCGCCAGCATCTAGCTGCTGCAGCATAGCGTTCGCGAAAGTTCCATGTGTGTTCATAGCAACAACACCCAGGGGTTGGCGAGTCTGGATCTTGTAAGGAAACAAGTGAAAGCTGTGGCGCATGATACGGTGCGTGGACTTTCGTCCTAGTCCAGCCTCAGATTCAACACGGCAAACGGAAACCCGGATCCGTAGTTGGATCACCTGCCGAACGACTTCAGCATTCGCCTCTGTCATTGCCGAAATTAGACGGCCGACATTTCCAGCACGGTCGTCATTGACATTCCCAGTCCGTTCAAATTTTTCGAACATAACCTTCATTGCATTGATTGCATTCAATTTCCTTTGGAAACTGGGCCTCGTTTCAACAAAACTATGGTCCAGGCGGTGAAACTCCAAAACAAGAAATATCCGCTGTTCCAACGAATAGACCATTTTCAACGAATAAAGCAACAGCAACTTAAACAGCGTGAGAAGCACACGCTAGCAGAATTCTTAGCCAGGTACAGAATAGCGATCTGACAATATGCGTTTCTCTACAGGTCTCACACAACAGCAGCGCCATCTGCTGCTGACCTTTGCAAAAAATTTTGAAAATTGGTTGAAAAAAATTCCCTGGTTTCCCAAGTACAATGCAGCAAACGCTATATTTCTATCGTCTTCTGTTTTTTAATGCATTTTTCAAAAGTGTCAGTCATTTTTGTGACACCCTGTACATGCATTGGGTTTCAGGAGTGTACTGCTTCCTAAACTTGTGTATATAGTTTTACACTATTAACTTAAAGGTGTCAGTTTCCCCTGAAAGTTTGTTGCAGAGTTTGGTGTTTATAAGGATGCTTGAAAATATATATACTGTGGTTTAATACAAAATATTACACATTAGAGTCCAGTATTAACTTTACCTTTTGCTTACTGGTGAAACAACGTCAATCCCAAACGAACAACCTCCCACAAAGACAGGCATTTGACATACCTTAACCCAAAAAGTTCGATCCCCTTTTTCTGATGGACGCCTGCAAAGGGGGATCGAACTGTCTGGGATAGGGTATGTCAAATACCTGTCCTTTTGGAAGGTTCTTCGTTTGTGAATGACGCTGTTCCACCCGTAAGCAAAAGGTTAGGAAAAGTCGCAGTTTCCAAGGAATTTTTTTTGTAAGAGTTTGTGTTTATGAGGATGCTAAAAAGATTATACTTTGCTACACGTTTGTTCATTAGAAAATATTTCGTATATGCAAAAATTTATTTATTTTTCTAATTGTCATAATTATTAACTTTATTAGAAACTTTAAGATAGTAGAATAGGATTTCCTTTAACATTTGGGTATGTTGTGTCAATTCAGCCAAAACGTTGTAAAATTTATTACTAAAACATATACGTACAGACAAATGAATATGTTTATTTACGGACTTTTCAAATGTAAAATTTGACATATCATTAGTAATAGATAAAATAAAAAAAAAAAAGAATGAACAAATAAGAACGACCAAATAAGAGCAATTGGATTGTTTCAACTACAACATTTTTCAACTTGCAAACTCAGAAATATGCAATTTTCATAGAAGCACACAATGCTATGTATTATTTATTTTATCTTAAAGCTTTGGTTATTTTAAATTATTAATAATTAACTGCAATTAATACATTGACATAGAAAATATTCTAATAGAAAATATAGCACATCTAATCATTAAAAATTTTAGAAATACTACAATTCCAGCAACTCACAAGATTGCTGGCAAATTAATAAACATGTTTTATTCAACAGCTCATTTTTTCAAAAACATGTATTTGTTTATTAGTACAATAAAATACCAGTTTTCAAAAATGCAATTTAGTGGCAAGAGGCATAAAAATTTAGCTGTTTGAGCATTAAACAACGTTTTTGTTAAAACCATATTTTTTGTTTAAACTACCATTTTTCCAATTTAATATTTAAATTGTCGCCACACCGAAAGCATTTAACATCAGACCATAAACGTACGTATTTTATTATCAATATGAAATTGCTTTTTATTTGTTAAACATTTTAAAAACACATTTATTTGTTATATATTTTTCTTGTTAAACAGGTCCTTTAATTGTGAATATGTGATTCTTCATCAAGCAGAAGAACAGAAATTGTTTTTAAATAACAGTTTATTACTCTCACATGTTAATGGCCAGTCCGATTTCATTTTCAAGGAGTTCCTAGTTCGAAAAATTTAAACTCCGATTTATGTCAGACGTTTGAAAACATGACATTCCATGAGCAGAATATGATTCAAAAATTTATAATTTTGTCACTTTAGTATATAAAATGCAATGTTTATCAGTGATTGTGCACGTTTTCAATCTTCAAATGACAGAATATAAAAAATTATGCCCTCCATTATCAAACTATTTTGATAAAACCTGAAATGATAGTTTAGAATTCCAATGAGATAAAAAAATGATTAACATTCGTAAACTAAATCCAACTCTGCTTCTGTCTTACAAAGATGACCCTTTAACATTTTCCAGGAGTATTCCCTTATATTCCAAATTTAGCTTACCGAAAACGCATAAATTTCTGCATTCAAGCCAGTCATCTAAAATAACAGCATTTCTATGTAAATCATATTGGCAGTTTCAGCCGCCTCGATATTGTTTTGCACAAACTTTGGTCTTAACTTTCTTCCAAGTTTATTATTCAGATGGTGGGATATAACCAGCATACTTTGAAATGCTTATAGGGAGTTGCTTTTCATTTATGTTGCAACGATAGCCAGGATGATTTAAATAGATTGTTTATTTTATATTACCCTGCGATGCATAATTATAAAACAATGACTAGAAAAACTGAAAAGCGACTAAATGTCATGAAATTAAAGTTTACGTTCATAGTTTAAAAAAACATAAATTGTATATATTTTTAAAAAGTTAAGAATAATAAATTGGACAATACAAATACAAATATCCAACATGAAGTATAGTCTTTAGAAATTAGAAAAACACATTTTAAATTATGCTTAAAATTATTAAATAAATAAGAACAAATGGATGAAACTACAACTCATTGTGTAGGACTTTTTATTATCAATGTAATGAATTAGAAAAACTTTAATAAATTTTAATTTCAACCGTGATGTCAGTGAAAAAACCAAACCCCCTTCTTTTTTGAGACGCATTCATCCACTGCAGCTGTCTGAGTACCATTTTAAAGGCCTCATACCCCAACCGTCATTATGACAACAGTTGTTAGGATCATTAGATGACGTCCCATCCACTATGCAATTCGGACCATAGCATTTTCTTCTACAAGTAAAGTGGACTGCCAGCATTCAGATTTTCTTAGTGGTTGTTGTTGAGACCCAGACCGTCCGACCTACTAGAAAGGTGTAAGGTAACCGTTTGGAGGCCGGGAAGTTCCACCCAATTTAGACCGGAACCCAGTGGGAGAACATATATTCTTAGTGGCAACATTGTTTTGATCTATACATTTTTTTATTTTATGCATTTTTATATTGTTAATTATCTAATCAATTACATACACAAATTCCAAAGTGTCTGTCTTTCCGTCTGTCTACATGTCGCTCTCTCTGTCTATCATCATCTTTCTTAGGCACTTCTCGAATAAATAGATATTTGCCACACGGTACACTGATTGATCATTCTATAAAACCTCCTAGAAAGATCGCATTTTGCCAAAAATGTTCAGTAGAAGCTGTGTTGTACGTCAAAATGTTCGAAAGGTGAAATGATAGAAAATTATACTTTTCGATCATATAGAGACTTCAAAGTTAGTTTATAGTTAGATATTTCGAAAGGAAAAAGTGTGCATATTAAGATTTTTGATATTTGAAACTTTAGGTGTTGAAGACCCTGACCGTCCGACTCGTCAACAAGGACATGAACATCTATTTGGACGGCCAGGATACTTTAGGTGTTGTTGTTGAGACTCAGACCGTCCGACCTAACAGAAAGGTGTAAGGCAACTGCTTGGACGGCCGGGAAGGGCCACCCAATTTAGAACGGAAGCCAGTGGGGGAGGCATCCACAGGGACCGTACCCTCCTTACCCTACCACCAACCTTTCGGAAGGACCACATGTCCACATGTTTAACGTGATCGTACTCCGCGTGAACACGGCGGCAGTTTTTTGGCAGTGTCTGGGATCGAACCCGGACCTACCGACTGCAACTCCAGCGCGCTAACCAATGGGCTACGGCGCCCCTAGGGATACTTTAGGTGTAGAAGACCCAGACCGTCCGACTCGTCCAGAGGACTAAGAGCAACTATTTGGACGGCCGGATACTTTAGGTGTGTCGTACTCCAAAATCGCCAAATTTTAGAATAGATGACAAACGCTTTCTTTTCGGGAAAATATAGGCTTGAAATTCTTTACACCGATCAATCAATCAACCAAATTCTAAAAACAATCGAATTTTTCAAAAGTGTTCACTTGAGGGTGTGCTTTAAGCCACAAAGTTCAAAAGGTGAAATGATAGAAAAACATATTTGCATTGGGATAGATGCTTAAATTTTGGTGCAAGGATAGGTTGTGAAGAACATATGCAATTTCAGTTTTCCAATATTTGTAATTTTAAGATGCCACGCATCAAAATATTCGATATGACGAAAAAAAAAATGAACTACCACTTTTAAGTGATACACAGACTTATAATTGGTATACGGGTCAATCGATCGATAGTAAAAATCAAATGTTTACAAAAGTGTTCATTATATACCACTATTATCTTAGTAAAAATTATTCATTTTATTCAGAAACCATTCAGTATTAAAGATGATCTTCTAACATGCTTAAGGAGTTTCCCTTTTATTTCAAATTTAGCATACCGAATACACATTAATATCCAAGTTCAAGCCCGCCATCTAATGTAACAGCATTTCTATGTAAATAATATCTGCAGCTCTGGCAGATTTTATATTTGTTTGTTGAAACTCATCCCTCTAGTTTCATCTTAGATAACTATTCAAATGATTTGAAGTAATCTACATCGAGGAATGTTTATATGCAGTTGCATATTATTATAGAGATAATGATTGTTGAAGAAAAGTATTTTTAATAGATAATACTTTACATTTTTGCAAAGATAAACGTGTTGCGTCAGTTTAAAATGGGGATTTAAAATAGGGACTAGTAAAAGAGAAGCAAACAGCGGAACTGCGACGACATATTAATGTTACGCAAATTTACATATGTATTGTTACGTAAATTTAATTTGAATGTATCTCATTTTCGATCAGATGCTAGTCCCTATTAAAATGCGTTAGGCGAATAAAGGAAAACGGCAAGATTTTATCAAATTAGTGACATTGTTGGTGAATAGATCACAATGTAACTACTACACAAATATATTTTTTCTGCGTTTTACATTTCATGTGAGTTCCACTATGTGATATATTTATTTATATTTTTGTGCGCAAAGCTTCGTCTTCAATTAGTCAGATATTTTTAACACTTTACAACATAGTTGAAAAGTCTTTATGACTATATTCATTTTGTCTGTCTGTCTGTCTGTTAGCACGATAACTGCCGTAAAAATATATTTATCAAAATGAAATTTTAGTATTAACATTTTACAACATAGTTGAAAAGTGTTTATAAGTCTGTTCATTATGTTGTCTGTCTGTCTGTCTCTGTCTGTCCGTTAGCACGATAACTGCCGTAAAAATGACTTTATCAAAATGAAATTTTAGTATGTTTTTCAAACGGTCTGTGGGACCTACGGGAATTCAAATGAATAATATCATCCAATTATTTTTGTATTGAACCCGGGTTGAAAAAATGAAATACATTGAACCCTATGAGACCTAATTTTTCAAACATTTTTTAAGCGAATTTAAAATTCACAGATTGCTTCGAAAGTCATAGAAAATATTCAAATTATCCCATAAAATATATAGAAAAAATTTTAGTAAACTATGTTTAGTTTTTTAAATAAAATTTATTTAATATATGGAGAAAAACAAATTCAAATAAATTCTGATTTTTGCTATATCCTCCAGAAAGAGAAATGAAATATATTATATGATAAATATCTTTCCAAGAGTTTCAATGTTTTATACACTAGAGAGGTTTCAATTATCAAAATAAATATGGTAGATAACATTTTTTCACATTTTTAAATAAAATAAATTATTATAGTATTGTGATGAATCATGAGGTGATTTATATTTCGATGACATCATTTGAATAAAGTTCATTTTATTTCTATGACGCTTTCAAAAATACTAAATAATTGTAGTATTATGATAATGTTAAAAATGTTACCGAGGAATGTATCGCATTTTAGAGATGTTTAAACCAGGCAATTTATATTTCAATGTCGTCATTTGAATAAAGTTCGTTTCCTTCGATGAAGTTTTCAAATATAATAAATTAATGTAGTATTGTGATAATTTTAAAAATATTACCGAGGAATGTATCGCATTTTAGAGATGTTTCTATGAAACGGCATTGAAGTTAGGAAGTGTTTCATAATCAATGCTTTATGCAAGATTGATCTTTCTTGTTTAATATCTGCAAGGAAAACATAAATTGCTGATGTTGCAACAATTGTCTTAATATTTCTTATGATTTAATAATTAAATGAATTGTTTGTTTTAAATACTAGTTACCTCAGAAGCTACCATTATCAGTTATTATATTAGAAATTTGATATATATTTTATTGAAACTGCTCAGAAACATAGCTTACATATAACATGTCATATAACATGTCTTTAATTTTTAATTTAAACTGTTTATTTTTTAATGTAACAGTACAAATAAAGAGTAATTTTCCTTACAACTCTTATTAAGTTCCTTTTAATAAATGTGATCTGCTTATCTCATCGTTCAACATATTTTACTGGATCGTTCTCGACTACTTGATCACGTAAAGAATTAAAACTTTGTGCACAGTTTTATCTCGCGGGCCTTTTCAGCTATGAAATATTGAGTTACGTTGTTACGTTTACGTATGCCATTTTTAACGAAATCGTTCTCGGCTCTAAGAGAACTTAGAGAGCTAAAATTCGGCACACAGTTACATATTGCGAAACATTTTATCTATCGACTTTATGTTATTTTTTGCATCAGTTTCATGCATTACCTCTTATTGGCTCGTTATAGGCTTTCAACTTATATAGACAGGACGCACTGTAATTTCAGGGACAATATTAATCTCTCAAAGTTTCATGTCCTTACATTATATCTGGGCTTTAATTACTTTCGTGATGACAATATTTTTGATTTTATCATGTATTTTCTTAAAACTAAGCTTTAGTGTGTTCAGGCAAAATGTTTTCCTGGTTCTAGCCCTTATATCTATGTACTAATGCATGATTTTGAACGTAAATAATGTAAAAAATGAAAACTAGAAAGCAAAACATAAATTATCTGGAAAAAATATAAGGTTTTTAATGACCGTCCCAGAATACCCTATACATAAGCAGGAAAAAAGTTAATCAAGCTCCAAATCGAAACATATTAATGGTGTAAGCAGATTCAAATTAAAACAAAATTGTATAAATCTTATTATTTTCTAATATTTATAATATGCAAGATTCTCGAAACTCTTTCATCTGCCACCTTACTCATTTGACTTCGACAATTTTGTTGAGTAGCAAATAAGGAATTTCAAATATTAAAATATGTAAATATTTTCAAAAGTTTTAATATTTAAACTTCAAAATGTTTGAAGTATAAACATTGTTTAACATTTTTTCAGAAGTATAAAAATAAGGTAAAATCGTTAACAGTTGAAAAAATTTGTCTCTAATCACATTTTATTTATATATATTTTATTTATATATATATATATATATATATGTACGTCTCTAAACATTAAAACTTTTTAATTTGCATAAATTAGATAATTTTAAGGAAAAGTACATATAGTATTGATCAAATTGTTCAAATTTGTATTCGCCATTTATAAAATTAATCTGAAATACAATATATATATATATATATATATATATAATGAAAGAAATACGAAATATAAATAAATTTTTATACGGTGCCCCGGTCCTACCAGTTACATTTAGGAAAATCATCCTCATACAATTTCATGCAAAATAAAAGAAGGAATCATCCTTTTATGACAAAAATTGACCAACTTATAGTTGCCTGAAATTAAAGCACATTTTTGTGCTGAGAAATGGGGGTTATACACAAAATAATTATATACACAAATCTGTTATTTTTTAGGTGTTATATGCACATATTATTTTAGATTTAATGTGCGTAATTTTTTATTTTCGTCTGCTGGTATGCTGCACCTGGTCTCATTACTGGCCTATTACCGTATAAAAATTTAAATTTCATAATTTTTACATAAATGTATTTATTGACTTTAACTACTTGACTTAAACAATAATGTGTTACCTCATTTACAATTTCAGAAATGCCCTAGAATATCTTAGTCGAGTCCTGACTATAATACTATTCTAAACGAATTACTATTGAATAAAAAGCTTTACCTCATTCTCGACATTATGTCAGCGAATGCAATTGAAACAAACTACTTTGAATACGGAATTTCAATATTTATACGGTACCTTAAAGGTTGCCTGAAACAGGACATTTTTATGCGTGGAAAAGCTACTTAAGTCATAAAGTTTAATTCTCCCTAACTCGGTGAATTTTTTATTTCGCATGACATTGTATGAGGATGATTTTCCTAACTATAACTGGTAGGACCGGGAACCGTATAAAAATTTATATTTCGTATTTCTTTCAAAAATGCATTTATTGATTTAAACTGTTTCTTCGAAAATAAATTTTAAAATTCAAAACATTTTTCGAGGAAATAGCCATTGGGCACCGATAGCACTGGACACCCTGTATATATATATATATCTTTATTATTATAAAGTACACGATACACTGTATATCATTTATCGTTTAGCCATGTAACACATTTCTTAAACATATGAATTTATTTATTTTACATTTAAACATATTTAATTTATTAAACATATAAATTTATTAAATTTTTTTTATGTAGTCATCTTTTACGACTTTTGTTTCAGACTCATGTGCACATTTCATAAGGCTTACCTATAACTGGTCATGAAATAGATGTACTAAATATGCTTTCAAGTTTATATTAAAAAGTATTTTAATGAAAAATATCAAATATTGCGTTTCGAAAGGTTCTTAGAAACTTCCTGTAACATTATCATCTCAAACCACAAAATATAAATCCAATTTGGTTCGATTTTTTCTCGTATTCCATGCGGAAGTATTTTTAATGAAGCAAAATGGACTTGAAAATCTAGATTCTATAAAATGTTGCAAACAATTATTTTTCAAAATTCTCTCATCATAGAGACATATCCGTTTTAGAAGGAAAATGTATGGGTCTCTTGAGAAATAATAACCTAAATTACCTTCTATTTTTATTGCATTATATATTTTGTGATGCTTTTCATATTAATGATAAGGTGAACTACATCACCGAGGATTCAGTTTAGATTATTACAACTTAGACTATTTCTGAAGACAAGAAGGATGTAAATTTATATTGAAGCAAAAACTTCAAAGTTCAGGAAAATATAAGCTTACACGACAATTGATAAGTTTATATAATATATATATATATATATATATATATATATATATATATATATATATATATATATATATATATATATATAATGAAGCATACAGATATTTCGAGGATACACAGGATCCTCTTCGTCAGTGCAAGAGAACAAACAACCCCAGTTTAGTTATACGTTCGGTGCATTATTGCAAAATTGACGGCTTTTGGAAAGTTTTGTCAATTTGGTGATTATATAACATTTCAGAATATAAAGTTTTGTTTATTTGATAATTCCTGTCGATTTAGGGTAATTATAATTTTAACTTGATTTTATGCCTCCCGAAAATGGAGAAACAATTGATCTTAAAAAATGTATATAACTTGTTTTCGATAAGTAATAATCTCTTTGTGCACAGAATAAGAATACATGAACAACGTATTTAAGCACAAATAATACAACAATGCAGCATACAACTGTTTCAAGGATAAGCAAGATCCTCTTATTCAGTAGAAAATAAACAACAAACCCGAAGACAAAAAGACGAAATTTCCTGATAAATAATAAACAAAGGGGTTAATAAAATAAACAGAGTTTACATAAGACCTGGATTAAAAGCTCACCTAAAAAATCAATCAAAAATCAAAATAAAGAACACTCTAGCCAATCAGAAACGAAAAAATAACACACAATATTGTTCCTTGCATTCAGTTTACGCACGAAATGGAAAACAATAATCGTCTTGTATTTTTGGATGGCTTGTTCATCTCTAATGGTGACGAATTTCTTACTACTTTCTTTCGTAAACATTTTTGAGTCAGTTTAACTTCACTTAAAAATTAATGCCATCTGCCTAATCAGAAAATTGCTGTACAATTCTAACATCAATTACTTAAAAGATGTGGCTGTCGATCATGGTTTCTCTCCCAGCATCGTTGATCGTATTAAAAATTCTAAACCTCCTTTCTAAACTTTTTCCTGAAAAATATTTTAATACTACTATCATTTTACCATTTTTTCTAAAAATTCAGTCAGCTGATTGCAGAAATTCTTTAAAAAATTCAATATTGCGTTTAAATTTCATAACAAACTCCGATTTTCAAATCTAAAATTTCCTTTAGAAATGACTAATAGTTGGAGCGTTTACAGTATTTACACTACCAGCGTGGATATTGTTATATTGGTCTAACTAAACTCGCTTTAAAATTCCGTATTAAGGAACGTTAAAACTACGTCAAAAGACATGGGTTTAATAAATCTTCAGTTTCTCAACTTCGCTATCATTTTGATCACCGGTTTGAGTTTTCTTCATCAAGGTTCATAAACAAATTCACGTCAATCTATAATATTCATTTCTTTAAAGCCTTCCATATCCCGAAAAAATGTAGCAATTTAGGTTATGATTCGTCAAGTACTCCAATTTGATCAGCGATCTGGTGAAGTTCCCTGTAAATATTTCCACTTTCTGTATTCCATTTCTTAACCTTAACTGTTGGAGCTCTTATGTATCGTTTTACCTTATTATTCGTCTTGAGTCTCATTTTTTCTTACTTGAACTAGACTCGTCTTATTGGGATGTTCCTGTTTCGGAGAACTTCAATCTTATGTGTTTCTTTCTCATTTCGAATTGGCTTAACTGTTCTCCATTCTGTTTTATGATTGGATTTATCAGTAGAGATCTTAATCTATGTCTTAGGCATATACACTCCTATGCTTATCTTATTTGAGCCTATTTTGTCTTTTTAATAAGGGATTTACTTTTTGGCTGTATTTTAATGTGCCTATTATCTCCTTATTCCCCCGAATAAGGGGATCCTTGAAACAGGTATAAGCTGCATTACGGTCTTATTTGTTCTTAAATATGTTTCTAAAATGTTTCTTATCCTTTTCACAAAGTGTTTATTTCTGAAGTGTTTATTTCTTATAATTACTTCAAAACACCGGAATTATCACGTAAAATAAACATGATTTTCAGAAATATTAAATTATCGTCAATGTGGCAAAACTTTCCAAAATCCGTCAAGTTTGCAACATTGCGCCAAATTATCACTGAACTTGTCGCCGAGTACGATAAACATCCAGACATAGTAAAAAGTTTTTGTATATAATGTGGTGCAGAAGCTAATAAATCTGTATTAAATAAATGTCTTATAAATGAAGCTTCAATAAAAATCTCCAATATTATATTCACAAAGCTCATGGCAGAGACAAGCCATTTTAAAATCCAATTTATCGGTCCCTTGTGGACGAATATCTCAAATTGCCTCCACTTTCATTCCATTATATTCTTCCTCCTGTTTTCAAATTAATGAGACTCTGGAATCCCATGCCTTGCAACTCAACAATCAATACCCCGGGCTATATTAAGATACCACTTAGCATATTCCCCTGAAAATAAAAAAATATATATATATAAGCTCATTCTGCTACACATTCTGTATTATCTCTGTCGTAAATGTTTTAGTCTCTTCAGAATCTGGGATAATTTACATTAATGGTCTATTTCGAGATATAAGTATACAGCGTCGATGTGGCTAGGGGAGTCAGATTGTCATCGAAAGTGGCTAATCTATCGCTGCTTCGTTATTAATAAGGACGGAATTTAATGTAGGCAACACAGGGCTTTACCTACATAATTCTAGTAATGTATTTTTTTTCAATGCAAAATAATGATAGACAAGATCCTCATGACTATATGTTTAACGTTTACAAGTCTGACATTTGGTATATTTTTGGATGACAACATGAAAAATTATTTTGAAGTACTATATTAACTTGCATTTCTCTCAAATATAACCTGACAATAGGAAATATTGCTAACATCTGCTAAGCAAAATACTGCATTATATTAAAATATGCTAACTAATAAGACATCATTCTCGAAATTTTGGCGTCATTTTTGACAATTTGGCTAGAATTTTCTTAATTTGTTATCGCATTAAAAATGGCAAAGTTGACTATATCTTGCTGAACCCGCTCACACAGAATTATTGTGCTCTAATCTTTCAGGTGAGTCATGTGCATTAGGTTGCAAGTTATATTTCACCAAATTAACTCCAAACATGCCAAATTTATCGCCAAACATTACATAATTTATGATACTATTGTTCATTTTTATGGAGTTTTTAGATATGACTATGTGAAAAACGTGCAATAAATCGAGGACTGTTGAAATTTGTGTCATGCATTTTAGAAAAAAATTATGTATAAAATGATTATTCATTTACCATCATTGAATGTTCTTAATTTTAAAACATTTTTTCATTTTCTTTCGAAAATCTGGGGATCTTCCGAAATTTCAGTCACGTTTAAAACAATTAAGATTCCCAATAAACGTTCCAAATTACGTTCGAAATGCTTCATTCGTTCGTGAGAAAACACATCAACAGGCTTCCGAATGCAGACTTGCACACACACACACATGCACGCATACACGCACACACACGCACGAACACACGCACACGCACACGCACAGACACACACTTCCAAAACGTGAATTCTTGTTCAGAAATTCCGTATTCTTCTGTAAAAAATCGAATTCTAATTTTTGACTCCGTCACAATAGTCTCCTTATATATTTTACTATGTATATAGGGAAAGTAATAAAGTGGTAATATTGGAATTTATTGTTTGAAGTTTTATTATCTTCAAAGATTTAGATAGGAAGTCTATATAACTCCGAAAATTTGCTGAAAGATATGCAGTATCCCTAGGAATGTTCTTACGAACTCCAATAACTTTGTAAGGAAAGGTGCATGAGTGTGTGATAGGTCTTATTTATAGAAAAGTGACCATGCCCAATCAAACAAAAGTGATTACAGCGACCATAGCTAATCATTTTAAAAGTTATGATAAAAAACCAGGAAATAATACAAGATAGGCAAAAAGAGCGAAATTCTTAAGTGTAGAGCATTATTCGTTTTTGACCCAGACAGTCTAAGCCAGTGACACCCGATTTGGACCGAAACCCATTAAAGGCAGGTCGTACCCTATTTCCTTCACAGCCAACCTCTTGGAAGGACTTACGGAGCAACATATGTGCGTGTCGTACTCCATGTGAACACGGGCACAGATTGGTCAGGGCCGGAAATCGAACTTGGGTCTTCCATGTTCAATCCACGTCCGCTAATCATCGGTCGGTCTCACCCAAACAGAGCATTGTCAAATTAGTAAAAATCGATACCAGGAATAAACTAATATAAGAAAACGATATATACCAGTTAAAAGTTGCTTTATCAAGTCTTCTTACTTAAGGGACAACTGGGATGTTTGCTAGAGTATACGGACGTATTATTTCTGGAATTCAAATGTGCGTTGTATCTGACGAAGGGCTTTTTAAACATACTTTACACTAGATTTATGTTCTTCGGAGTGTTGTTTATTGTGTCATTCTTGAGAAAGACACCAATTCTCAATTAGCAATATTGTGTCAGATAAATGCCTCATTTAGTAATTTTATTGTTACTTCCTGCTCATTGAACTATGCTTAAAATTTAGTCATTAATTTTAATCTACCTTCCTGTTTTTCGAGTTCATATTTCTGACTTTTTGAATTCTCCTTCAGGAGATCTGCAATCACTGTTGCTCGATCAACAATTATCTTTTTAGTATATATAGACAGAAGAGTATGCTGGAGCGTTCCAAATTAGAGTATGCTTAAGTAACTTTATCAAGAAATTAAGAACTTTTCGTGGAACTTCGTGTAGTATGATGCAAAATAAAATAATACTGCATATAATAAATATCTTATAAAAGCTACTATAAAACAACCCAGAGCTTTTTCCTAGACTCTCATACAGTGTGCGACAAATGTATAAGAACAAGCGAAAACTCGTCAAATCTAGAAATCTTTTAGACGGAAATGTATGCAAATTTCTTAAGTAAAAGGATTGATAAAATTAAGTTATTTCCCATGCAAATTGGTTAAATTTTCTAAAAATAATTATGTATAAATTTACGTTATAAATTTTAAATCCATATGATATGGGAAAAGTATAAGGACAACTGTGATTTCATCGAAAATTACAGTAAAATTTGCATATTTGAAAGCATAAAATGACCATTTCAGATATAAAGACTGGATTTCTAAACAAAATTCAGGCATACCTCATTTCTTCACGATTTTTGTACGATGCCAAAAGGAACTCATCTGTCTGACTTTGAAAAAGGGAAAGTTCTTGTTTTTAAAGAATGTGGATTGAGGGGGAATGAAATTTCGAAAAAAATTAAAAGATCTAAAACTGTAGTTTATAATTTTCTAAAGGAACCTTGAATGTATGGAATGAAAAAACGACCTGGAAGACCAGAAATTCTAACTCATAGACAGAAAAGAATGGTTGTAAGAAGAGCTTGCAAGAAAAAAGAAACTGAAAATGAAGTTAGAAGAAATTTGGACTTACCACGTTCCACACGAACAGTTCAAAATGTTTTGAATAAACAACCGAATATCTGGTATAGAAAGTTAATGTCACATCCGCCTCTTAAAAGGGTACATAAGGAAAGAAGACAGGAGTTTAAAAAAATACATTTCTCTCGGTCCAAAATGGGTTGATGTAATCTTTTCGGATGAAAATAAGTTAAATCTTGATGGGCCAGATAGTTCTCGCTATTTATATTTCGTAAAACCAGAGGAAAAACCAGAGGTAAAACCAGAGTTTTTTTGGTATAATCTGTGTAAGTTATTTTCCAAACGTCAATATGGTGGTAGTACAGTAATGATTTGGAGAGCTTTTGAAGCAAACGGGACCACGCCTGTAGATTTTATCAACCACAAAATGAACTCTGACAAATATGTTGATATGTTTGGCGAACATTTGTTACTTGAGGCCCCACTAATTACTTTAGGAGACTATATTCTCCAACAGGATAACGATTCCATACGCGTTTCTAAGAGGATAAAACTCTGGTTCGAAGCTAATTCTGTAAATTTAATTGATTGGCCGGCGAGGTGTCCCGATCTAAATCCAATAGAAAATTTATGGGGTCGTCTAGCCCAAGAAATTTATAAAAATGGCACACAATATCAGTATAAACAGGATCTTGTGTTAGCCATGGAATAAGCTTGTAATAATATTTCTATAGACGCTTTAAATGAACTTTCAGCATCGATGACCTCTCGGCTCATTCAAGTAATTGAAAAAAAATGTTTTCATAATTATTAAAAGAAATGTTAAGTAAATTAGAACATGTCCTTATACTGTTTTCTATATTTTCTTTACTGATAATCTTTATAAGGACAATTTTTGTAAGGTTCATATCTGTTGTTTCCTGTTTTGTAAATGCTATTGTATAATGTCATGTTAAAGGTCAGAAATATCTAAAATTCATTTTGATAAAGTGAAAATAAAGTATATTTCCATTCAATTATATGTTGTCCTTATACTTTTTCGAGCTCTGTAGCATATATCATGAGAATGAGTCAGAGAGAATGATATAAAATTTCCATGGGTGATACGTTTGAAAATGCCATAATGCTTTGAGTATTATATCTAGGTATAGGTAGTGTTCTTAAAGTAGCCGCTATTATTAATTGGTACAAAGGAAATGCGTAGTAATTAATATATGTATCTATTTTTAAAAGAATGTTCCATAATTATGATAATTAATGAGTATTTTTCCCCAGTTGTAGGATAGAGTACAAAATATATGAAGATTAAAAGAAATTGCAACTTCAAATAGCATTGAATACGCAGGGATATTTTTATTGTTTCTGTTCTAATTTGCATTGCACTAGTAATGTATTTTCACAAAATAACCAGTTTAAATAAATGTTTTAGGTATTTTGCCATAGAAAAACATATAACGCAGGATTACTTATCTTATCCAAGCGCCACCTGAATTATTTGGCACATGCATTTTACTCCATGGCACATGCATTTTACTTTTAAAAAAATCTGATGTGGGCAACACATGATTTTCCTTATATAACGCAATGAATTTACTACTTTTACAGTAAAAAAATGGGTTTTTCTTATAGTAGATACTTATATTTTTCCATGATATTGAATTTTCGACAATTAGTCGTCATTTTCATTGATTTAGAGTCATTTTTAACCATTTCGCGAGATTCCCGTTAATTTGGCAATATTAAAAAGTCGCGAAGTTGGCGACATTTCGCCGAATTCGTCCCCAAAATCTCGCCAAGCGGTATGGACGGAGAAATAAGTTATTATTATAGCAGAAAAATGACTATTGGCGTTCAAATACAAAAGTATTAACCAAAGTATATTATCTCATGAATGGAAATAGCTAGATCCACGAGAAAGATGTCACCAAATTTATCGCATGATATTACATATGAAAATTAAACATGTTTCTCAACAGCTAATATATATATTTTTTTAATTTATGGGATTTTTAGATAAAATTATTTAAATAATGTGCAATATCTTGAGAACGGTTCGTGCTAGCGTTCTAAAGTTTATGTCAATCGTTTTCTAAGGACAAATTACATAAGAAATGTCTATTTGCGTAACTTTATTAAATGTTTTGATTTTTTAATGATTTTTTCAAAAATTCACTCGAAAATTTAGTGGGGTTCTGACCACTCGATTACGTTTAAAAAAATAGGCTTCCAGTATTCACGGATTGTGATTTTTGTACCGAATTTCATTCGAATCGCTCCCTTCATTCGTGAGATATCGACTCCACAGGCTCACTGACACACACACACACACACACACACACATACTTTCACACACACACACACGCACACACACGTACACACACATACTTCCACACACACACACACAGACATCACCTCAAAAATGTTTGATTCGTGATCAGGGATGCTTGAAACGTGCTCTCCCGTCGAAAACTCTAATTCGAATTTTCGACCCCGTCACAATACTTTCCTTATACATTATGTATATAAGGAAAGTAATAAAATTATTTGTTCCTTATGAAAGGGTAACATACATTGCCTCCACTTTCAACCGATTATAGTTCTTCTTCTGTTTTCAAATTAATGAGAAGCTTAAAACCCATGTTTGGCTGCTGAAGACTCAATACTTTAGGCTATATTAAGATACCACTTAACATATTCCAGAAAATATAAAAAGATATAAACTCATTCTGCTACACATTTTGTATTATCACTTTCGTGAATGTTTTAGTCTCTTTGGAACCTAGGATAATTTACATTAATGGACTATTTCCAAAGATAAGTATGCAGAGTCGATATAGATAAGGGAGTCAGCTTGTCATCTAAAGTGGCTAATACTCCGTTACTTTGTTGCTGGTAAAGGAATAAATTGGCATTGAATTTTGGAATTTGTTATTTGAAATTCGTGATCTTCAGTGAAAAGTATTGATTAGATGGGAAGTCTAGATAATTCTCAAATGTGCTGAATGATATATATTGATTGAAGAATGGAAGATTCTCGATTTATGAAGGAGGACATTTTAAAGAAATGCTATGTTTTTAAAAATATGTTTTAATGTATAGGTATATAGATCGGTTAGGGGGATGGATCTTAAATATTGAAAATTCACTTACAGGAAAGTCAGAAAGTTTATAAAAAATATAAACAATACATAAATGAACATAAATTATTTACAATTATGTGATTATTGTTAAATATCTTCTTAATATGTATACTAATATAAACTTCTTAATATGTTTACTAATAATAACTTCTTAATATGTATACTATAAAAATTTAAAATAATAGAATTGTAATAAAATAATAAATTCTTTAAAAGAAAATTATCTTTACAAATGTTTCATATTTTGAAATAGTTTTATGTAAAAATGAGTAATTTAGTTACACTTGTAACATTACATTGAACATTATACAGGTGTCAGGATACATTTTATAGTAAATTGCTGATGTGTTTTCTTTACTTTCCAAAAAAATTTCAATTAATTGTTATAATAATTTTGCTATATGTCTTATCTATGTAATTGATCATCTACTTTTTGGTTTTAGTTCTAATATTTTAATATTTAATTGTAGGACATCTAACTGTTTTCTGTAAAATACCAGTCGTTAGTTCTTATAAGCAGTTATCAGTAATACGTCTTACTTTCAAGTTCAAGGATACCCTCGTGATTTAGTATTTCTATGCATACGTAGTATAATACATAAAGGAAGGATTGGGACTTAGTCGAAAATTCGAAATCGTATTTTCGAATGTATATCAAGGTTCAAGCATCCCTGAACTCGAATCGGTTGTTTTTGATGTGATGCCTGCGTGTGTGTGAATGAATGCTAGAGTATTTTTGAATGTATACTCTAGCATTCATTCAAATTTTTGTATGTATACTCTAGCATTTAGTCTATGTACGTGTATTTATAAATTTTTAATTCGATATCTCATGAAAGAATGGGATGCTTTGAACTTAATTTGCTACGATTTTGTAAACAGTAAATACTGCGACTGTATTGATTTTAAACACAGACAGATATGCTTAAAATCCTCCAATTGCTTAATGATTTTTTGAAAAGCCATAAAAAAATCTTTACATTTTTAATGTTACATAAGTAATCATTTTTATATAATATTTTATTAGAAAACTAATATCAAAATTTTGAAACGTTATCAAGAACTCTTCTCATGATATTGGGAATTTTTGAGTTAATAAATATAAAACTCAAAATTAGATAATGTGTTAATTATTTAGAAATGGTATCCCTTACTATAAGCAATATTATGCAAAGAATTTGTCAACACAACTCTTTTAGATCTAGTTTGTAACATTCCGGAGAGAAGATACATCTTGTAAAAAATTTGTATTTTGATGTCCAACAATTCGCCAGAATTTATTTATTTGTCTGTCTGCTCATCTGTGATGTTCGGAAATAAATCTAGAGATGATTTGTGTAAATATCTCCAACTTCGATATTTTGCCGTTTTTCGTAATTGTCGCAAAATTAACGAAAATGTTGCCAATTAGGGATAATTGAATGGAATGACGCCTAATTAATGAATATTTAATATCTTGAAATATGAAATTCAATTTAGTTGGTAATTCAGGTCACATTAGAGAAATTGATATTCGTGATTCAAAATATAGAAGTGCTCAATAATTATGTATAATGGAATACTAAAATTGTGGTAGTGGAAAAAAGGAAACTTTATGTTGGCTTTTATACTTATTAAATTATTCATAATTAACATGGCCGAAATATAGCAGTCGTGAAACCCACTGCGTTGTCTCGCTATTAAAACCCACCATAGAATCTTTAGTGTGAGTCCGGAATAAAATATTTATTAACATAATGCTACTCAATTAATTGCACAATTTTTTGACTTTAAAAAACAACATTATTTATTAACAACATTTGGTTAATTATTAAATTATTTACAACAATTATCATATTATTTTACGGAGGAGAGTGGACATGTGAGACCAGGTAAGTTAAAATACCTAAATTTCATTTATGACCAACTATAATATTTGACTCGCACATACCTGCTAGTTGTCTTTAAGACGTTGACATACCGCCACTTCTTGTTCTGGTACTCTAACATCAGTGTATATCGTATTGGCACTAACTCACGGTGTTGTTGAGAGCCAGACCGTCCGACCTAACAGAAAGGTGTAAGGTAACTGTTTGGACGGCCGGTAAGTGACATCCAATTTAGACTTGAACCCAGTGGGGGAGGCATCCACAGTGACCGTACCCTCCTTGCCCTACCACCAACCTCACGGAAGGACTTATGGAAACACACGTTTAACGTGATCGTACTCCGCATAAAGACGACGGCAGTTGTGGCAGCGTGAAAATCCAGCGCGCAAACCATCGGGCTACAGAGCGCAAAATGCGCCCGAAATGTGCCAACAGCACGCGGTGTTCCCAGGTGATCACCTACCCAAGTACTAACCGCGGCCGATGCTGCTTGGCTTCGGTGATCTAACGAGAACCGGTGTTTAGAGCACAGTATGACCGTTGGCTCTTACTCACGGTGTAGTATTCCTACTCATACTGTCGTCGATCTGGCATCAGCCGTTGGAGTTCTGCATATCATGGCATTTCGTTCAAATTTATATCTATAAACAGAAGTTCAAATGCATATCAGGGCATTCCGTTGCAAACTCTATCGTCTAACTAAATCACCGAAGAGTATATCAGGACATTTCTGTGGAATACTCTATGGAAAACTGACGTTCAAGTGTATATCAGGACATTTCGTTACCATCTCCGTCTTCGAAGTGTATTTGGAATATCTGGAACCTTTTGGTTGCCGCCTCTTTCCGCCTGAGGTATGACACGCCTCTTCGGCTATCATTGGTCGACCTCAGGGCACTGTGACGCGACATCTACCATGTTGGTTAACATTTTTAACTAATCTTGTGACTTCACTTTAGCCTCCTCCGTTTATGGCCTATTTGACCTCTCGGGTCAGGACTGCCATAAAACTGGCGTCCATAAGTCTGATGCCATTGTAAAACATTACAGACATCATAAATAATTAACTTAAAACTATATCATATATTCGGGGCTTCACATATCTATTTCTGGTCTCACAAAAATATTTGTGCCGAAGGACTTGGGCCGCAGAACTCCAATATTGTAAATAAAAGTTTTAGTTAAATTATTTAATAAAAGCTAAAAGTATAGCAAAAATAGAAAAGAAATGGAATTTGAAAAAGGAAAAGCAAAAAATAAATAAAAGAAATGCAAAATAAGAATAGCATTTAAAGGTAAAATAATAAAGGGTTCAATAGTAGAAAAAAAATAAAACTATAGGGATATATAAACTAAACGAACAGTGTAGACGTTAGCGTAAAGTAATATTAATCAAATAATATTAAAATTATAAGCAACTCATAAACTATCAGTTTAAGTGATAATATCAAAAATACGCTTAGCAATTAAAATACAAATTTTAATTCTGTTAATTGAATTTTGGTTTTTCAAATATTAGAAAATCAAATATATTGCATTTTAGAAGGTTTGGTCAAATGACATTTTTTGGTAGGAGGACAAGAAAACACATCATGATTAATGTTCCCTTAATTATCACAAATACATACAATTTGAGGTGGATTCATTATTATTATAATATAGGTAACCGTGGAACTTAACTGTCAAAAGAGCAATGTTATTGCATTATATAGAAAAGTCATATGCTGTCCACAAGAGATTTATTTTTGCCGAAAATTGTATGATACATTTGTCGTCTAGCGAACGGGAGTCAAAAGCAATACGTTGTTAAACATGAAAGTATTGGACACTAAAATGGTGTTAGATTTGATATATTAAATATATTATATCTTTGTAAAACAAAAAAACATATTTTATAAATACATGAATATATACATTGAAACCAGAAATTAGCTTACATATTTTAAATTCGAAGTACATTTATACACAACAGATACAGCTAATAAGATAACGTCTTGTTTCATAAATCTATAACAACCTTGCAAAACTTCTAATTTAGATGCATACTGATCAAAACAAATACATGAATCCATACATCAAACATCAAGTTACTATGGTAAACATAATTTATGACCCGGTATTCAAACAAATGGAGAACATTTTAGAATAGGGGAATGGGAAAGATAAGAAGAAATTATCAATGGTAATGCATTTGAATAATTACGTTGCTGGAAGATTTTCCATACTGCTGCACTTCACCACATTTCAAACGACTCGCCTTAAAGACTTTAATGAACGAATAATATTGAATAATTTGTTTGATTGCAAAGATAAGCTTATTAAAAATGACGGTGAAGAAAAATAACAGACTTGCTTAAAATTTATTGAAAATTGTTGCATAGTGAGTTTCTGAATATTTAAAGTAAAGTTTACATTTTCTCTGTTTTATGACTAGACCATTGATTTGCCATTGATTCAGTGTATTTTGCGTTTTATGTGTGGGTGATTCTATAACAAAGTTACGCTTAGATACCTAGTTACCTACCTCATTCTCTTCATAATATTTATTTGGAATGATATTATTCTTCAATTTTAAGACTTACATTACAATACGACTATGTTATATATATATATATATATATATATATATAACAGAAGAATGAACTAGGAAAAGTACAAGAAATATCATAAAATACAAGGAAAAACAGGAACAAATAAAGGAGTGCAAACGGGGTATCAGTAATTACAGTCTTGTAATAAATTATATTTTTCTATGGATTGTAGTCTTTTATAAGATATATATATATATATATATATATAAATATAAATTATTAAATCCAAAGTTAGAATGTATGTAGTAACTCATAATACACTATTCCAAAATTTTCTACAAATACAAAGAAATAAAAGAAATTAAGACAAAAAGTGGAAATAATAAAGCATAATGCAAGTCATAAGGACAAAGACAATCAACAAATTTCAAAAATGAGGAATGCAAATAAGAAAACAAAAAAATCAAGCAGAAAAGCTTGCACATGGAGGAGATTTAGGCTTACGAGATTAGGCTTACGAAAAGTTCATTTCGAAAAAATTCTCGTCGGGTCCATATATCCTTTCGAAATGAACACAAAAATGCTTGTTTCTGAAACACAAGATAGATTCTATCTATAAACTTGTGTTATATGGACGACAAGCATATATATTGGAACAATAAAGGAAACATAAATACCTCAAAACTCACCTCTTCAGCGCAACCATGACGAGCAAAATATGACTGGATCAATGTTGCCATATGCCAAAATGAAAAGATGTGATTTGCTGTTGCCAAAGAGAGTAATAAAAACTGTACTGCGCAAAAGCAATAAAATGAAATAAAATGAGTTATTCAACTGTTAAAGCTTCGAGATAAACAGATGAAAATATAATTGCAGGAGAATGAAGAAGTACGGCTAAAATAAGATAATTTTAGGCTAATCGAAACTTATTAACTATACTATTGACTAAATATGCAGGATATTGATACATTTTACTAGTAATTTTGAGGTTATTAATGTGCAAAGCATGAAATTTTTTATCTGATAATCTATAAATTCTAAAAAGTTGATTAAGTATAATATTTCTAAACAATTGAATCGAGTTGCAGGAATTAAAAGGTAATAATTTATTAATATTAAATTTAAAAAAATCTTTTTTATCATATAATTTAGTAACTATCCCATGAGCAGGTTCTATAATTAGACTTAAATCCAAATAATAAACATTATTACTAATAGAAGTTTCATTAGGTATTAATTCCAAATTATCCGGATAGAAATCTATATCTATGACATAGTTATCAGTAAATACAAGACAAATCAGATCATCTACATATCTATAAATTTTATAATCAGTTGAAGTAAAGAATTTTTCATAATGATATAGGTATAAATTAGCTAACATACTGCTACTACAGCCACCTTGTGGAACACCTGAGACTTGTAAGTATAATTTATTACCTTGAAAGATATAATTATTGAAAAGAACAAAATGGAGAAGCTTAGGAAAATTGGTAAATTTTGTAAGATTAGAATGTTTAGTAATATAAGCATTATATAAAGCTAAAATGACATCATATAGATCAGTGATCTTAATATTATAAATAGATCTTTAAAATCAAAAGTTTGAAATCCTATTATTTTACCAAGCGTTTTTAATTTATTTTTTAATTCCTTACTGTTATTTAGAATAATGTAGCTATCACCAGAATCTCGTAAATTGCTATATATATATATATATATATATATATATATATATATATATAATATGGGTATGTGTATGTGGGCGTGCGTGTGTGTGTGTGTGTGTGTGTGTGTGTGTACATTGAATATACAAATCATGTTTTTTTCGCCCAAAGTCAATCTCAAATGGTTAAAATTATTTCTGACGTTGTTCTAAAAATCCATTTTTTAAAGTGCTCGCTAAAAGTTCTGAAATTCATCTTTTCCCCTTGAGGCAATTTTTCCTAACATTTTGGATGCATTCCAAATAATAAAATTCTCTAGGCAGGTAGGGGGATATTTATTTTAAAATATATCCCATATTATGAACCTGAGAAACTTAAGCAGAAATAAAAGTCGAAATAGCCTACAATATTCTACGACCCGTAGTTAAATGAATGTATATATATTCCTAGCGCTGACAAATTTGATGTTTGTTGAAAAAATACAACAGTCAACGCTGTATCACCATAAAAACACAGATATACTTATGTCATGGATTTTGCTGCACTTTTGTTAACGATATTTCTTTAAAACTTCTGAAAATCGATTTAAACCGTACACGTCATTCTGCTTATCTTTAAATTACTTAAATTTTGTAAATGCTCTCTTTGTGTGATTTGAAATTAACTTTTAAAATAAAATACTTATTTTTAATACACTATTTTGCAAAATTATATATGTACCAGTAAAATATTGAGCTGCAGTCGTTAAACTCGCCATATAAATGCCGTTTTAAAAGTTATGTCAATGATCGAACTGTCAGCGCCAATGCAGATATACGGCTCATACAACGTTAATGATAACGACTAATCGTGCAGCATTTAAAACGATCTGTCTTCTTCCTCACGAGCAATTGGAGCTGGATGTTCTGCTTTGATACTGAAAATTGTATACAAATATGCCTCTGCGACGTATTCGACGGCGCTATTAACAATTGCCGAATTTTGGTTTAGGTAGCATCATCGGACCAAGGAAAGTGGGTTGGTCCAACAGCCGTATCAATCGACATCTTGGTCTGTGCGATATGGTAGTTGTTACGTGTTAGCAACAGTGGATCAGAAAAGGCGCATGTAACCGTCGCAGAGGATCAGTCTGCCCCGGATAGATAACTGCTCCAGGGGTTCGTGCCATCAGGAGAGGAGCCACGTCCACACCAATGGTGTCACTAACAGATTTTCGATGACATTTTCCACCCTCCACGCATACTGTATTAAGGAATACTATTCGGAAAGAACAAGCAGAAAATATGATTATTTACCGACGCCCATTAATGCACCTACTGACCTCTCAGTGTACCCAGAGTCATCTGGATTGGTGTCGAACTTGGTCAGTCTGTACAGTGTCGTATTGGAGCCATATTGCCTTTAGCGATTGTCTCACTTCTGATGACATCAGCGAAAGTGTGTGAAGGAGGACTGGCCAGCGTTTCGATATCGCATTTACTGTCATGCGGAACAAGAACATCACCTGTGGCGTGGCTGTCTGGTGAGCCATCTCGTGGGACGACCTATCATCTTTATTTGTGCCATCTGACAAACCAATTTGACGTCTTCTTTATACGCCGACAATATTCTGCAGCTGATTGTTCTGTATATGACGTCAAGTCGCTCAGGTTCCATTTACTAACAAGTCAATCGCTCTACTGTCCGATTTTCTCAACAGTGTCTTCGAAGGGCCCTCCCAAGGCCATGTAGGTCTTTAGACCTATCACCAATAGAACATGTCTGGAACATACAGGGACGGCAATTACCTTCTTCTTAATATACTACAAAATTGCCGTCTAGTTGCAACATTTGTAGCAGAATCTTCCGCAGAGGGAAATAAACAACCTAAATAACTCTATGCAGCACTGAATATTGGCTTGTATATCTGCTAGAGGATGTGTCGTACGGCGTGCACGACATTTTGTAATTTCAATTACGGATGCCAACCAAAATAATGAATTATCTAAATGCTGCAGAGGGAACCAATGACAACACATGCATACATAAACAGTGGTGATCCCCTTCTGCATCAACAACGAATGGTAGATGTGGTAGGAAACCAATAGGGGAAAGAAAAAAGCGCCCCAAAGCCGTATTCCAAAAAGTTCAGTCGACTTCAAATTTTCGAACAAGCTAACATCATGTTTCTTGGTTTCGTGAAAAAAAAGTATATCGAATGTGAGCGATAAAATGGAAGTTTGTTGCAGTTATGAGATGTGCAACAGTTTCGTACATCATTGAGATTGAACGAATAAGTACTTAACACAAAAGCGTAGAGGTAAATCAACTTTCAATTTGTCACTAATTAGCACGGAAGGCACACACTTTTATCGATTATTCAAATAATGAACAATCAGTTCGTAAGAATAGATTATATTAACGAGTTCTTAGATATTGAACTAAAAGAACTATTTTGAGTATCGATTGTATAACCTTCCTACAGTGTTCGGGTCTTTTTTGACCCATATCAAATTTATTTCGTATAGAACTATTATATTTTGGGGAATTTTTCAAAAAAATTTTGTGACTTTGTTTTCATAGTCATAGTAAATATTCAGTTATGTGTAATTTTTTTTTTCAAATGGTAGTTTTTTTACAGTAAAAATTGTAACACATAAGTCGTTCGGGTCAATTTTGACCCGTGTTGCATTTTTAGTGCATAGGAAAAATAAAATATATGAAATCCAATATATTATTCAATTATTATTGCTGTGACAATGCCCCTAATTATTTTTATTGCTGTGACAATTGTATAACCCTGAAATGTACGTTACTGTGGTGAACAACTGGTAGCTTTCTAAGAAAAGTGCTCATTCCGCCAGTACATGCCCATGAAATCAACCATGTACGGCATAAAATTTTTGGTACTTTGTAACAGCCCTACTAATTATGTTTGGAATATACAGCTCTACCTTGAAAAAAAGTCTGGTTTTGCACCAGAACGAAATCAAGATCTCAGGGTTATCAACGATCTCGTTCAAGGTTTGAATGGATATAATGTAACATGTGATAACTTTTTCACGTCGTATGAACTTGAACAGCGTCTTCTGAAAAAAAAAAACTGACAATGATTGGAACAATGAGAAAGAATAAACCAACTATTCCTCCACAGTTGCTTGTAAAAGGGGCTCCAAACTACACATCGAGATTTGTATTCACGAAGGATGCAAGTCTTGTATCGTAAATCCCGAAAAGAGGCAAGTGTGTGTTTCTCCAGAGCACTCTTCACCAAGACAGTAAAATAGTAGACACAGACACAAAGAAATCTCAAATCATTTTGGACTATAGCATCACCAAAGGAGGGGTAAACACCTTAGATAAACTTGTATCCCACTATTCCTGTCGGAGGAAGACAAACATATGGTCCATTGTAGTTTTCTCCATCATCCTGGACATTTCCGCGTATAATGCATTCCTATTGTTTATCAAGATCAATCCAGCATGGAAGATGAGGTCATTTTGCAAAAGGAGAATCTTCATTGAGAAGCTTGGCATGACTTTAGTAACCCGCCACATTGACGGAAGAAAACATCTGCCAATAGCAAGGGGAGTCCGAGAATTGGAAGGTGGATATTCTAAACTCAGGACAACCTGAATCCCGACCTGAAGCATCCGAAAGTGTAGCAACTGCTGGCAAAAGGAGAAGATGTCACTTGTGACCACAGACTGACAACACAAGTTATGTAAAGTGTTTCAAATGTGGACAGTTCACTTGTAAGAAACATTTCATTTACGTGTGTAACAATTGTATATAAACGGAACAACTTCCAGAATTGTATTGTTGGCGGTAAGCTAAATATTTCACAAATATTTAGTCTGTAATGTGTAATTTTGTTTTCATCAAACGAATGTTCTAAAATATAAAAATATCTACTATATAAGAATAAATATATGTAATAAATACAGGAAAAATACTTCATTGTATTGTATTTGAAAGTTTACTGTGATTTGCAGGAATGAATGATTGAATTACATTATATATTTAAATATTGCATTACATATATATATATTATATATTTACATTACATATATTATATATTTACATCACTAATATTTATAAAATGTGACTTCAATTCATTAATATTGAAAATTACACCATGGGTCATTTTTGACCCAAACACCTTAGGTGTATATTAAATTTGAACAAAAGGAAACTGTTTTAAAAATATATATAAATTTTATTATGTGTGTAAATATGTATTAATGAAATATTGTCAGTGTTATATGTCTTATAATAATAGATTTAATAATAGTATCATTAATCAAGATACAATGGATATCTATAACTTAAAATATTAAAATAAATTGATCAATTAAGGCAAGTGTATTTATTTATATTTTGTGTGTTCGTCTCTCCAGCTTGAGAACCTGGAGCTTACATGCTCCACCCTTAGTGTCGGCATCATAGGTAAGTCCTATAGTGGTAATTTTGATAAGGACAATTTTACCTTATGACAGGATGGTTTATTTACTAATATGTCACCTTCTTGTTACCACCATTTCTTAATAAAACTTTATTTTTGCTTTTAAACTCTAATGATTTGCATATCTTTTGAAACGACACATACGAGTTTATGCGAGTTTCATGGCTGCAGCTCAAATTCTTATGAGTGCATATATATTTTTTTTGCAAATGTCCTTTAAACATTATATTTCGAAATTAAAAAATGCATTTTTAAAGGTTTCCTGAACAATTAGTTTTCCTTCCCATCTTTAAATTCGACTACTTAACAAATGCTATTTTTTACTTTGTGTCGTGTACAAATATCATTAAAAGGGATTCTACTCATTTTATCAACCAAATTACACTATTTTATAAAGATAATTTGAATGAATAACTACATTTCACTTTGTAGATAAAATAATGACCATTAGAGAAGATATGATAGTAGAATCTAGTGATAAATTGAGCATGAATTTCAAATAATTAAAGTCCAATGATATGTTAAACACACGGCAGAGGAATGCAAATTAAGTTTAAAATAATTGTAGAGCTCCCCTGAAATAAATGAACGGAAAGTGCGAATTCATTATAAATTTCACTCTTTTTCTTCATACCTTCATATACTTAGTCGAAATCCATTAAGTTTGGCGATTAGTCTGCTTTGTAATTTGCTTAATGATAAACCAAACCTGGCAACTTACATATTATCAAAATATACAGTCAATATTATAATGAATAAGACAAAAAATATTACTTATAAGATAATGTGTATTTGAAATTAAATTTAATAAAACTACATTAAACACAAATATATAAAATTATATTTTCTTTTGTAAATCAGATAAATATGATTTAGGGCCATATTCACATATTTCGTTTTTTTTTACTTTCCCTGCAATACATGGTAATGTATAGGGAAAGTATTGGAATCATACTGTAAATCACAACTCGAGTTTTCGACTGATCTGCACGTTTCGAAATTTTTGGAATACGAAAAAAATATTTTTAGCGTGACGTGTGTGTGTGTCTGTCTGTGCAATGTATGTATTCACTCTAACTAAGAAACTACTCGACCGAATTTCATAAAATTTGATAGGTATGTCACTTGGATGATACTCTGGTGCCAATTAGTTTTTGGTAGGATTCGTAAAGACAGAACCTGCATTTTTTTGCGAAATGGCCAGAAAAAATTGCCTTTATCCACTCTAGCTGAAAAATTAATGGACCGAATTTCACAAATTTCGGTAGCTAAGTCGGTTGTGGGTTACCCTGGTGCTGATTAGATTTTGGTACGAGTCAGAAAAAAAAATATTTGCTTTTTTTACAAAATGGCCCGTAAAAATCGTCAAAAAATCTAAAATAAAAGCTACGTATGCTCAAATATATCCATTAAATGCTTGTTTTTTACGTAATGTTCAACGAAGAAAGGAATAAGACCCACCTCATTACACTACGACTAACCGTTCTTGAGATATTTTAGTTTTTTCTTATTTTCTGTCCGCCACCTTTAAAAATAAGTCCCGTTACCAAATGAGAACGAAAATTGAATTAAAAGTGGATTAAATTTAATTAAAATAAATTGAGCGTGGATATAAGTTTGCAGGGAAAGTCATGTGCTGCCCATATCAGATTTTTAGATTTAGTTTAAAAATTGCTTTATTAGAATGGACAACACTTTGTTAAATGTTTCATTTCGGATTTTGCAACTGACAAATATGGTAATGGTAACTGCAAAATTTAAACTGAAAAGCATAGACACCATTGATAATTTACATGTTTGGACATGTATGCAGAAGCAATATTCTCTCAAAATATTTCTTGTTAAATATGCAACTTATTTAAAATTTTACTTGATTTGAGTTCAACAGGAGGCAGATTACTATAACACACATATTTCTCAGTCCTGCTTTCTGAATAATTTCTGAGAAAGATATAACATAATTTTTTATTACCAGTGTGAGATCAAGTATTTGAATTATCACATATCATTATTTTCACCTGTTAACATAACTGTGAGAATAATTGTGTTTTTGCGATTGATTTATGACATACATTATACATGTTTCGAAATATAGTTAATATTTATTAGCAACAATTTTGACTTAGTATGAGTTACTGCATAAGAAGATTGCCCATTATAATACAGTCAGCTTCCCTTGTGATAAATAATGTATTATCTATTAATTATATGCTGCGTTAATTTATGATATAAAATTATTATATCTTATATAATCCAGATATCAGGATATTGCATTTAAATGGATATCTTAAAATGATTTTTTCTACTATTTATTTTCTGTCTATTTGCCTACTTTATGCTTATCTACAAGAAATAATATGTTCTTATGAGTAAGGAATATCAAATATCATTTTCAATCAATCTGTATTCAACTAATAACAATCATACTAAAAAATATTTACAAGTCATATATTGAATAAATATTAATATTAAAGGGGCCAAAATTTATTGGTTATTATTTATATAAAATTATGCAATATACATAAACCCTGTAGATGAGTAGTAGTTTGATGAGTAGTAGTTGACCCCTAGTAGTTTGTTCTAGTCTTCCAAAAATTAAATTATTTTCCTCTAAATGATCACCAAATAAGAAAAATAAATATATACAAATCAAATATTGAAAAAATGTAATGTTATAAGAGACAAAATTTATTGATTCTTGCTTATTTGCTTATTATGAGTTTGTTCTGGTCTTTCGAAAAATATATTATTTTCTTCTAAATGATCACCAAATATAATAAATAGATATTTACAAATCAAATATTGAAAAAACGTATTGTTATAAGAGACAAAATTTATTGATTCTTGCTTATTTGCTTATTATGAGTTTGTTCTGGTCTTTCAAAAAATATATTATTTTCTTCTAAATAATCACCAAATATAATAAATAGATATTTACAAATCAAATATTGAAAAAAATGTAATGTTATAAGATACAAGATTTATTGATTATTGCTTATTTAAAAGTTTGAAAAATGCATGACCCAATTGATGAGTTTGTTCCAGTCTTCCAAACAATAATATTCTTCTAAAAGATCCCCAATCACAACAAACAGACTAATGTATTTTCACAGACATTACATATATGGCAAAGGCGCGTTATATTACATAAAAATCTATGTGGGCAGCACATGACTTTCCCTGCAAATTTATATTCACGTTCTCTTTATTTTAATTACATTTAATCCACTTTTAATTCAGTTTTCGTTCTCATTTGATAACTGGAGTTATTTTAAAAGGTGGCGTAGAGAAAATACGAAAATACTAAAATATATCGAGAACGGCTAGTCCTAGTGTAAGGGGGTTGTCTTATTATTTTCTTCATTAACAATTACGTATTAAACAAGCATTTTATGGATATATTTGAGCATACGTAGTTTTTTATTTTAGATTTTGGTAATTTTTGCAGGCTAATTTGCAAAAAAAGGCAGGTTAGTTTTTTCCGAATCATACCAAAATCTAATCAGCATCAGGGTGTCTTACAAGTAATTCACCTACCAAATTTTGTGGAATTCGTTCCATTAGTTTTTCATCTAGAGTGGATACAATCTTTTGGGGCCCATTTCGCAAAAGAGACGAGTTCTTTTATCCCAAATCGTACCCAAAACTACTCAGCACCAGACTCGCTCACAAGTGACTTACCCACCAAATTTTGTGAAATTCGGTCCATTAGTTTTTCAGTTAGAGTGGATACAAAATCTGCACAGACAGACAGACAGACAGACACACAGACACACAGACAGACACACAGATACACAGACACACAGACAGACATACAGACACACACACAGACGTCAGGCTGAAAATAATTTTCTCGTATTCTAGAGGTCGTGAAGTCGTCTAGAGAACGTGTAGATCCATCGAAAACTCGAGTTGCGATTTTCGGCATGATTCCAATACTTTCCCTATACATTACCATGCATTGTAGGGAAAGTGAATACATTACCATGTATTGAGGAGAAAGTAAAATTCTGATGTGGGCAGCACATGACTTTCTCTGCCGGCTCATATTCATGTTCTCTTTATTTTTTTTTATAATTCATTAGGTTGAGTTTAATTGCACAAAATAACACTAAATTTTCATTTCTAATTCATTTTTTGTTTTTATTTGGTAATTGGACATTTTTCCGAAATCGGCATAACAAAAATGCAAAACATCTCAAATATCTTGAGAACGGATAGTCTTAACGTATAATGGAGTGTGTTATATTTTTTCCTTGTCAAAAATTGCGTATAAAATAAGAATTTAATTGATACATTTGAGCATACGTAGTCTTTTTCTTTTTCTTTTTTTTTTTTTTTAGATTTTGGCGATTTTTGAGGTCCAGTTTTTTCAGTTACATTCCGTGTGTGAAACGTTTGTTCCATTTATCGACACGCATATGAGCCCTTTTCAATCGCGACAGCGCATGTGTAAAACATATTTCAGGTAACATTTGTGTTTGAAAGGAATTCTATTTACATTAAATGTTAAATTCTAATTATTCAAATGTTAAATTTCAGTTTTTACAGTGTATTTTACTCCAAAAATGGACAATATAGCGCCACTCTGGCCCAACAGCGTCACTTGTGGGTTACCCTGGTGCTGATTAGATTTTTGTACGATTTAGTGAAAAATAACCTGCTTTTATTGGCGAAATATCCTGCAAAAATCGTCAAAATCTAAAATAAAAGTCTACGTATGCTCAAAGGTATCAATTAGATGCTTGTTTTATACGTAATATTTGACAACAAAACGAAACAGACCCCTATTAAACTAGGACTTGCTGTTCTCGATATATATATATATATATATATATATATATATATATATATATATATATATATATATATATATATGCATTTTCGCTACGCCGTCTTTGAAAATATGTCCAGCTACCAAATGAAAACGAAAATTGGATTAAAAGTGCAAATTCAGTGTCATTTAAAATAATCATGGGTGCTATTTTCTGCAATTAAACTCAATTTAATGAATTATTGAGAACGCGAATATAAGTTTGCAGTGAAAGTCATGTGCTGTCCACATCAGATTTTTTATGTGATTATGAGTGCGTATCAATGGCGGCTTTTATTAAACACATATAAAAATATACCTTTGTTCGATTCGGAAAAAGGAACCGGCTTTTCTGCAAAATGGCCCGCTGAAGTTGTATGTATCCACTCTAGCTGAAAAACTTGGAGACCAAATTTCACAAAATTTGGTAGATAAGTCACTTATGAGTAGTCCTGGTGCTGACTAGATTTTAGTTCGATTCGGCGTAAAGGAACTTGTCTTTTTTACGAAATGGCCCGCAAAAACCGTATGTGTCGGTCGACTCTAGCTGACAAACTAATTGATTAAATTATACAAAATTTGGTAGGTAAGTCCCTTGTGAGATATCGTGGTGCTGGTGAGATATTGGTACGATTTGGAAAAAAAGCCTGCCCTTTTTGCGAAATGGCCCGCATATCTAAAACATCCGATCCGATCTAAAATAAAAGACTATATATGCTCAAATGCAATTATTATCAAATAAATGCTATCAAATAAATGCTGTTAAATAAATGTCGATATTATACAAATAAATGCTCAAATATTATCAAATAACTTGTTTTATACGTAATTTTTGAGGACAAAAATAATAAAACCAACCTCATTTTTCTAAGATGGACCATCCTCGAGAATTTAAAATTTTTGATTTTAAGGAACTAAAGACGTTTTTCACTGTAGTTATTAAAAATATGGTGTGGGCCGCACATGACTTTCCCAGCAAACTTATTTATATCCACGTTCTCCTTATTTTAATTAAATTAAATAATTTTTAATTCAATTTTCGTTCTTATTTGGTAACTGGACTCATTTTCAATGGTAGTGCAGAGAAAAAACGAATAAACTAAAATATCTCGAGAACGGCTAGTCCTAGTGTAATGCGGTTGGTCTTATTCCTTTCTTCGTTATAAATTACGTATAAAACAAGCAATTATTGAATATATTTGAGCAGACGTAGTTTTTTTATTTCAGAGTTTGTCGATTTATACGGGCCATTTTACAAAAACAGACAGGCTGTTCTTTTCCAAATCATACCAAAATCTAATCAGCACCAGAGTATCCTACAAGTAACTTATCTACCAAATTTTGTGAAATTCGGTACATTAGTTCTTCAGCTAGAGTGGGTACAAGCTTTGGTGGGCCATTTTGCAAAAAAAGGCGGGTTCTTTTACCCCGAATCGTACCCAGAACTAATCAGCACCAGTTTTACCCACAAGTGCACCTACCAAATTTTATGAAATTCGGTCCATTAGTTTTTTAGTTAGAGTGGATACAAAATCTGCACGGACAGACACACAGACACACAGACACACACACAGACGTCACGCTAAACTTGGTTTTTCGTATTCTAGAGGTCTCGAAACGTGTAGATCCGTCGAAAACACGAGTTGCGATTTTCGACATGATTCCATTATTTTCCCTACACATTACCATGTATTGTAGGGAAAGTAAAAAATCCGATGTGGGCAGCACATGACTTTCCCTGCAGTTTGATATTTACATTCTCTTTATTTTAATGAGATTTACTTCACTATTAATTCAATTTTCGTTCTCATTTGGTAACTGGACTCATTTTCAAAGGTGGCGTAGAGAAAACACGAAAAAACGAAAATATCTCGAGAACGGCACGTCCTAGTGTAATGGGGTTGGTCTTATTCTTTTCTTCGTTAAACATTACGTATAAAACAAGCATTTAATGGATATATTTCAGCATACGTAGTTTTTTATTTTAGATTTTGTCGATTTTTGGGGGCCATTTTGCACAAAAATCACGTTATTTTTTCCGAATCATACCAACATCTAATCAGCTCCAGGTGACCCTCAAGCGACTTATCTACTAAATTTTGTGAAATTCGGTCCATTAGATTTTTAGCTAGAGTGGATACACGCTTTTGCGGGCCGTTTCGCCAGAAAAGGCAGGTTCTGGCTTTACGATTTCTGTCTTCACGATTCCATCTTTACGATTTAAAGGAAAATTGAAAATAATTTCAAAAATTATCTAATAATTTAGTGTTAACATTATTGGAATAGAAACAGCTTTGTAAAATGCATCATTCTGTGACTTGTAACTGATATATAGAATACTAGCAGCATACCCGTTCTTCGTACGGAGTATATAATATAAAGAAACTTGAAATTCATAATCATGCCCAAATTCTTATAGTATACTAAATGACATGTTTAATCAAAATATTCTGTTAAAATATTTAATATAATGCTCCTAAAAAGAAGTTTAAGAATCTCTGTTCTCGCTATATAAAATTATCTTCAGGAACATATCTGAAGAATAAAACATCTTGGACACCTTATGTAAGCAAATATAAAAAAAATATGGAATTGAATCAATATATGCAAAATAAAAGCGTTAAAATTGTATGGGACCCGTACTAATTATATACGCGAATATTAGAAAATATAACCTGTATAGTAGATTACATGTATAAATTGAAAATACCAATAAACCCGTAATCTTTAAATCTGAAGACAGTCATTTATTCCAATATATGTCAAAATTAAAGTGCTAAAATTATATGGGAAGATATACACGTACTACTTATAATGTCCGATTATTAGTAGAAGATTACCCGTTTTGCAATATGAGTCACAAATGTTTTTTGGTAAAATACAACAGACGACGTAATAAATTGAATATATAATTAATCCCCTTAATCTTCATACCAGAAGACTGTACTTGATTCCAATATATATGCCAATATATGTCAAAATATATGCCAATATACCTGTACTACTTATATTCTCGTAGGTTAGAAGATATACCCGTGCATTCCTAGAAGATTACTCGTACAACGTACAATATGCATGTGTCAGCAATTTTTGCCGCAATAAAACAATGGCGTAATAACTTAAAAATATCAATAATCCCTGAATCAATAATTCCGGAAAATATCAATAATAATAATGTTTAAACCTGAAGAGTATAATTGATATTATCCAGTCCAAAATGAAATGGCAATGAAATTTATTTTATATACATATCTTCATTATTCAAATCGGAAATGATTTAATAAAAATCGTCTGCCGCTTAAACACATTGGATTTAAATCCGTTGCTAAGCGACATGATATCATTTGCTTCAAATAAATTGGTAGAAAAAATATCGTCTAAATAGTTATATTTCTATGGAACATTTGGCGACAGTTTCGTCAAATTAGCGACATTTTAAAAAATCGCCAAATTTATCGCCAAGTGGGACTGTAGAACTGACAGTTCCACTTTGCGACAAATTGACGAAATATCATCACAGTACTATCCCCTAACAAAAAACAATTAATATCATTTATGTAGCTCAATTTTATCAATTTCAAGATATTTTTATAGATTTGAAAACATTTTTATCAATTTGGTGACATTTAAAAATTCGCTAAATGTATTACTAAGTAGGATGGTTGGTCTGACAAATAAATGCTAACCAAACATCATTTCAGTACTCTCTTCTAACAAAAAAAAAAAAAAAAAAATCATTGATATGTAGAAGACCCAAGCCACACGACCAACCCGAAGGTTTATGGCAGCTGTTTGTGTGTCGTTTATATCAATTTGGCGACATTTCCGTCAATTTGGCAAAGTTTAAGAAAAGTTGTCAAATTAGCGATATCCCTCCAAATTCGTAGCTTTGAATTTGCAGATCTGAATGAAACATTCTTATCCCGTTTCAATATACTAAATGAAAACACTACAATTGTATTAGATGATATACCCGCTCTACTCTTTTTATGTTTCAACAATAGGCTATATGAATTTATTGGCTAAACACAATATATGAGTTTAGTAGCTAAATACGATATAAGCTTGATAACTCTTTGCCAAAATAAATGAAATTGATGTACGCTGTCAGAAATTAACATAATTAAAAGAAAAATCAAACCGTCCATTCATAAGATATACTTTCATCCATTTATCCATTTATCCATTTATTTATTATTTAAATCGAAAAAAAATGATAAAAACATTAACAAACACATTTAATTTAATTGTGATGCCGAGCAACATGATATATCCTCCTAAAATGTTAAAATTTATTAACCACTAACAGCACACCCGTTATTCGTACGGAGTGTATAATTTAAAGAAACTTAAAGTTCGCAATCATGTGCAAATTCTGTTAAAATATTAAATTTATCGCTCCTAAAGAGAAGTTTAAGAATATATGTTCTCACTATGCAAAATTATCTTCACGATCAGATCTGAAGAATAAAACATCCTGCCCCCTTTTGTAAGCAAATTTACAGAAGAAAAAATAGGAATTGAATGAATATATGCAACCCCGTACAAATTATATTGTCGCAGATCAGAAAATATGCCAATGTGTTAGTTGAAGATTACCCGTATTACAATATGCGTCTCAAAAATATTTGCCAAAATAAAAGAGATGACGTAATAAATTGAAAACATCAATAATATCCGTACTCTTTATACCAGAAGGTCGTAATTGATTCCAATATATGCCAATATATATCAAAACATATGTCAATATACCTGTACTGCTTATATTCTCGTAGATTAAAAGATATACACGTGTATTTGTAGAATATTCGTACAACATACAATATATGAGTTTAAACAATTTTTGTCATAATAAAATAATTGCATAATAACTTGAAAATATCAATAATCCTTGAATCAATAATCCCCGAAAATATAAATAATAATAATTTTTAAACCTGAAGACCGTAATTGATATTATCCAGTCAAAAATGCTATAAGAAAAATCAAATCGTTCTTTTCTAAAATATATTTTTATATCCATTTATTTATTATTCAAATCGAAAAAATAATTATTAAAATTAACAGACAGATTTAATTTAATTGCGTTTCTGAGTAACATGATATAAGATAGAATCTTATAACATGTTAAATATGTCATGTCTTATAACATAAACTGCGAAATTAAATAACGATTTTGATTTCTCTATACTTCTCATTGTTCCGTAAAAGCTTGTTTTAAATAAACCATGAACCATGGAGATAGATTTCCCCTTTAAATCATGTTTCAAACAATTCATTTTTTCAGAAAGTGACTAATTAACGCAAAAAATCTCCCATCAAACTCAGAGATAATTTTTAATTCACTTTCAAACGATTTTCAAGCTTTTCGTCTGGATAAACCACGGAGTTAGGGAGTAGAACTCCTAGGAAAAAGTTCCGTTTTTCATTAATATCTCGACAACCCCAGGTCTTAGAAACTCGAAACTTGTACAAAATTTATGGGGAGATATTTCAAGGCTATTCACCAAATTTCATTAAATCCGGTTCAGCCGTTTTTCCGTGACGATGAGACAAACGAAAATTTCGTTTTTTACTAATATCTCGAGAACCACTGGTCGTAGAAACTCAAAACACGGATATAATTTTAAGTGGGGCTATTTCTGGGCTACTCACAAAATTTCATCAAATTCGGTTGAGCCGTTCTCCCGTGATGGTGTGACAAACAGACAGACAGACAGACAGACAGACAGACAGACAGACAGATTTTCATTTTTATTTATATAGACTAGCAGCATACCCGTTCTTCGTACGGAGTATATAATATAAAGAAACTTGAAATTCATAATCATGCCCAAATTCTTATAGTATACTAAATGACATGTTTAATCAAAATATTCTGTTAAAATATTTAATATAATGCGCCTAAAAAGAAGTTTAAGAATATCTGTTCTCGCTATATAAAATTATCTTCATGGACATATCTGAAGAATAAAACATCTTGGACCCCTTATGTAAGCAAATATAAAAAAAATATGGAATTGAATCAATATATGCAAAATAAAAGCGTTAAAATTGTATGGGACCCGTACTAATTATAAACGCGAATATTAGAAAATATAACCTGTATTAGTAGATTACATGTATAAATTGAAAATACCAATATACCCGTAATCTTTAAATCTGAAGACAGTCATTTATTCCAATATATGTCAAAATTAAAGTGCTAAAATTATATGGGAAGATATACACGTACTACTTATAATGTCCGATTATTAGTAGAAGATTACCCGTTTTGCAATATGAGTCTCAAATGTTTTTTGGTAAAATACAACAGACGACGTAATAAATTGAATATATAATTAATCCCCGTAATCTTCATACCAGAAGACTGTACTTGATTCCAATATATATGCCAATATATGTCAAAATATATGCCAATATACCTGTGCTACTTATATTCTCGTAGGTTAGAAGATATACCCGTGCATTCCTAGAAGATTAACAACGTACAATATGCGTGTGTCAGCAATTTTTGCCGCAATAAAACAATGGCGTAATAACTTAAAAATATCAATAATCCCTGAATCAATAATTCCGGAAAATATCAATAATAATAATGTTTTAAACCTGAAGAGTATAATTGATATTATCCAGTCCAAAATGAAATGGCAATGAAATTTATTTTATATACATATCTTCATTATTCAAATCGGAAAGGATTTAATAAAAATCGTCTGCCGCATAAACACATTGGATTTAAATCCGTTGCTAAGCGACATGATATCATTTGCTTCAAATAAATTGGTAGAAAAAATATCGTCTAAATAGTTATATTTCTATGGAACATTTGGCGACAGTTTCGTCAAATTAGCGACATTTTAAAAAATCGCCAAATTTATCGCCAAGTGGGACTGTAGAACTGACAGTTCCACTTTGCGACAAATTGACGAAATATCATCACAATACTATCCCCTAACAAAAAACAATTAATATCATTTATGTAGCGCCATTTTATCAATTTCAAGATATTTTTATAGATTTGAAAACATTTTTATCAATGTGGTGACATTTTAAAAATTCGCTAAATGTATTACTAAGTACGATGGTTGGTCTGACAGATAAATGCTAACCAAACATCATTTCAGTGCTCTGTTCTAACAAAACAAAAAAAAATTTCATTGATATGTAGAAGACCCAAGCCACACGACCAACCCGAATGTTTATGGCAGCTGTTTGTGTGTCGTTTATATCAATTTGGCGACATTTCTGTCAATTTGGCAAAGTTTAAGAAAAGTTGTCAAATTAGCGATATCCCTCCAAATTCGTAGCTTTGAATTTGCAGATCTGAATGAAACATTCTTATCCCGTTTCAATATACTAAATGAAAACACTACAATTGTATTAGAAGATATACCCGCTCTACTCTTTTTCTGTTTCAACAATCGGCTATATGAATTTATTGGCTAAACACAATATATGAGTTTAGTAGCTAAATACGATATAAGCTTGAAAACTCTTTGCCAAAATAAATGAAATTGATGTACGCAGTCAGCAATTAATATAATTAAAAGAAAAATCAAACCGTTCATTCATAAGATATACTTTTATATCCATTTATCCATTTATTTATTATTTAAATCGAAAAAAAATAATAAAAACATTAACAAACACATTTAATTTAATCCGTTATTCGTACGGAGTGTATAATTTAAAGAAACTTATAGTTCGCAATCATGTGCAAATTCTGTTAAAATATTAAATTTATTGCTCCTAAAGAGAAGTTTAAGAATATATGTTCTCACTATGCAAAATTATCTTCACGATCAGATCTGAAGAATAAAACATCCTGCCCCCTTTTGTAAGCAAATTTACAGAAGAAAAAATAGGAATTGAATGAATATATGCAACCCCGTACTAATTATATTGTCGCAGATCAGAAAATATGCCAGTGTGTTAGTAGAAGATTACCCGTATTACAATATGCGTTTCAAAAATATTTGCCAAAATAAAAGAGATGATGTAATAAATTGAAAACATCAATAATATCCGTACTCTTTATACCAGAAGGTCGTAATTGATTCCAATATATGCCAATATATATCAAAACATATGTCAATATACCTGTACTACTTATATTCTCGTAGATTAAAAGATATACACGTGTATTTGTAGAAGATTCGTACAACATACAATATATGAATTTAAACAATTTTTGTCATAATAAAATAATTGCATAATAACTTGAAAATATCAGTAATCCTTGAATCAATAATCCCCGAAAATATAAATAATAATAATTTTTAAACCTGAAGACCGTAATTGATATTATCCAGTCAAAAATGCTATAAGAAAAATCAAATCGTTCTTTTCTAAAATATATTTTTATATCCATTTATTTATTATTCAAATCGAAAAAATAATTATTAAAATTAACAGACAGATTTAATTTAATTGCGTTTCTGAGTAACATGATATAAGACAGAATCTTATAACATGTTAAATATGTCATGTCTTATAACATAAACTGCGAAATTAAATAACGATTTTGATTTCTCTATACTTCTCATTGTTCCGTAAAAGCTTGTTTTAAATAAACCATGAACCATGGAGATAGATTTCCCCTTTAAATCATGTTTCAAACAATACATGTTTTCATAAAGTGACTAATTAACGCAAATAATCTCCCATCAAACTCAGAGATTAAATTTTAATTCACTTTCAAACGATTTTCAAGCTTTTCGTTTGGATAAACCACGGAGTTAGGGAGTAGAACTCCTAGGCAAAAGTTCCGTTTTTCATTAATATCTCGACAACCCCAGGTCTTAGAAACTCCAAACTTGGACAAAATTTATGGGGGGATATTTCAAAGCTATCCACCAAATTTCATCAAATTCGGTTCAGCCGTTCTCCCGTGATGATGGGACAAACAGACAGACAGACAGACAGACAGACAGACAGACAGACAGACAGATTTTCATTTTTATTTATATAGACTAGCAGCATACCCGTTCTTCGTACGGAGTATATAATATAAAGAAACTTGAAATTCATAATCATGCCCAAATTCTTATAGTATACTAAATGACATGTATAATCAAAACATTCTGTTAAAATATTTAATATAATGCTCCTAAAAAGAAGTTTAAGAATCTCTGTTCTCGCTATATAAAATTATCTTCATGGACATATCTGAAGAACAAAACATCTTGGACCCCTTATGTAAGCAAATATAAAAAAAAATATGGAATTGAATCAATATATGCAAAATAAAAGCGTTAAAATTGTATGGGACCCGTACTAATTATATACGCGAATATTAGACAATATAACCTGTATTAGTAGATTACATGTATAAATTGAAAATACCAATAAACCCGTAATCTTTAAATCTGAAGACAGTCATTTATTCCAATATATGTCAAAATTAAAGTGCTAAAATTATATGGGAAGATATACACGTACTACTTATAATGTCCGATTATTAGTAGAAGATTACCCGTTTTGCAATATGAGTCACAAATGTTTTTTGGTAAAATACAACAGACGACGTAATAAATTGAATATATAATTAATCCCCTTAATCTTCATACCAGAAGACTGTACTTGATTCCAATATATATGCCAATATATGTCAAAATATATGCCAATATACCTGTACTACTTATATTCTCGTAGGTTAGAAGATATACCCGTGCATTCCTAGAAGATTACTCGTACAACGTACAATATGCGTGTGTCAGCAATTTTTGCCGCAATAAAACAATGGCGTAATAACTTAAAAATATCAATAATCCCTGAATCAATAATTCCGGAAAATATCAATAATAATAATGTTTAAACCTGAAGAGTATAATTGATATTATCCAGTCCAAAATGAAATGGCAATGAAATTTATTTTATATACATATCTTCATTATTCAAATCGGAAAGGATTTAATAAAAATCGTCTGCCGCATAAACACATTGGATTTAAATCCGTTGCTAAGCGACATGGTATCGTTTGCTTCAAATAAATTGGTAGAAAAAATATCGTCTAAATAGTTATATTTCTATTGAACATTTGGCGACAGTTTCGTCAAATTAGCGACATTTTAAAAAATCGCCAAATTTATCGCCAAGTGGGACTATAGAATTGACAGTTCCACTTTGCGACAAATTGACGAAATATCATCACAATACTATCCCCTAACAAAAAACAATTAATATCATTTATGTAGCGCAATTTTATCAATTTCAAGATATTTTTATAGATTTGAAAACATTTTTATCAATTTGGTGACATTTTAAAAATTCGCTAAATGTATTACTAAGTAGGATGGTTGGTCTGACAGATAAATGCTAACCAAACATCATTTCAGTACTCTCTTCTAACAAAACAAAAAAAAATGTCATTGATATGTAGAAGACCCAAGCCACACGACCAACCCGAAGGTTTATGGCAGCTGTTTGTGTGTCGTATATATCAATTTGGCGACATTTCCGTCAATTTGGCAAAGTTTAAGAAAAGTTGTCAAATTAGCGATATCCCTTCAAATTCGTAGCTTTGAATTTGCAGATCTGAATGAAACATTCTTATCCCGTTTCAATATACTAAATGAAAACACTACAATTGTATTATAAGATATCCGCTCTACTCTTTTTCTGTTTCAACAATCGGCTATATGAATTTATTGGCTAAACACAATATATGAGTTTAGTAGCTAAATACGATATAAGTTTTAAAACTCTTTGCCAAAATAAATGAAATTGATGTACGCAGTCAGCAATTAATATAATTAAAAGAAAAATCAAACCGTCTATTTATAAGATATACTTTTATATCCATTTATCCATTTATTTATTATTTAAATCGAAAAAAAATAATAAAAACATTAACAAACACATTTAATTTAATTGCGATGCCGAGCAACATGATATATCCTCCTAAAATGTTAAAATTTATTAACCACTAACAGCACACCCGTTATTCGTACGGAGTGTATAATTTAAAGAAACTTAAAGTTCGCAATCATGTGCAAATTCTGTTAAAATATTAAATTTATTGCTCCTAAAGAGAAGTTTAAGAATATATGTTCTCACTATGCAAAATTATCTTCACGATCAGATCTGAAGAATAAAACATCCTGCCCTCTTTTGTAAGCAAATTTACAGAAGAAAAAATAGGAATTGAATGAATATATGCAACCCCGTACTAATTATATTGTCGCAGATCAGAAAATATGCCAATGTGTTAGTAGAAGAGTACCCGTATTACAATATGCGTGTAAAAATATTTGCCAAAATAAAAGAGATGACGTAATAAATTGAAAACATCAATAATATCCGTACTCTTTATACCAGAAGGTCGTAATTGATTCCAATATATGCCAATATATATCAAAACATATGTCAATATACCTGTACTACTTATATTCTCGTAGATTAAAAAATATACACGTGTATTTGTAGAAGATTCGTACAACATACAATATATGAGTTTAAACAATTTTTGTCATAATAAAATAATTGCATAATAACTTGAAAATATCAATAATCCTTGAATCAATAATCCCCGAAAATATAAATAATAATAATTTTTAAACCTGAAGACCGTAATTGATATTATCCAGTCAAAAATGCTATAAGAAAAATCAAATCGTTCTTTTCTAAAATATATTTTTATATTCATTTATTTATTATTCAAATCGAAAAAATAATTATTAAAATTAACAGACAGATTTAATTTAATTGCGTTTCTGAGTAACATGATATAAGATAGAATCTTATAACATGTTAAATATGTCATGTCTTATAACATAAACTGCGAAATTAAATAACGATTTTGATTTCTCTATACTTCTCATTGTTCCGTAAAAGCTTGTTTTAAATAAACCATGAACCATGGAGATAGATTTCCCCTTTAAATCATGTTTCAAACAATTCATGTTTTCCGAAAGTGACTAATTAACGCAAAAAATCTCCCATCAAACTCAGAGATTACATTTTAATTCACTTTCAAACGATTTTCAAGCTTTTCGTTTGGATAAACCACGGAGTTAGGGAGTAGAACTCCTAGGAAAAAGTTCCGTTTTTCATTAATATCTCGACAACCCCAGGTCTTAGAAACTCGAAACTTGGACAAAATTTATGGGGGGATATTTCAAGGCCATTCACCAAATTTCATTAAATTCGGTTCAGCCGTTTTTCCGTGATGATGAGACAAACGAAAATTTGGTTTTTTACTAATATCTCGAGAACCACTGTTCGTAGAAACTCAATGCACGGATATAATTTTAAGTGGGGCTATTTCTGGGCTACCCACAAAATTTCATCAAATTCGGTTCAGCCGTTCTCCCGTGATGGTGTGACAAACAGACAGACAGACAGACAGACAGACAGACAGACAGACATACAGACAGACAGACAGATTTTCATTTTTATTTATATAGATAATATTTTTTACATAATCTGAAATGAAGGAAAAAACCTCATAATAGACGAATTAAGTGCTTTAAATTATAAACCAAAACGACAGTCCTTTGAAATGCTTCCTTTTAAATGCGTAATGTATTCAACTTTTCTGGCTTTGAGTTCAACAAGAGACAAGTTCCAAAAATAGTCGTCATCCCCAGTTTTATCCTCACAAAAATTTCTGAGAATGCATTGGATAAGATAAAATTCTACTTCCAGATTACACACAGGTGTATTAATTAGCATTGACTTCCTGGGTAACAAAACTAGGATATTTTTATCTTAGGTTAATATATTTTTCCGAGAATAAGTATGTTACTGTGTTCAATTTAAGATATGCGAGTACATTATAGATGTTTTGAAAGATACTTATACGTATTTTTCGCAATAATTTTGTCTTAATGGGCGTTACTGTTGGATAATATTGCCAAATATGATAGAATCAGTTTAAATTGTGATTAATAGTCTATTACATATGAGTAATATATTACTGTTTTGAAAATTAATTTTCCTTCCTATTACTAAGGGGGATTTTAAAGTAACTACTTCTTATTTAAATATTTAGATTAAAATATAATATTTTATATACGTCCTTATAATACAGTATACTTTATACATTCTTTATACCAGCAGATACCCACCTGTTGTGTAATGTCCGGCTTCAATCTGGATATAACATAATTTATAATAACTTTATAATTATTTATAAATGATAAACAGTAAAGTGCAACATATGAACTGACGAGACAGTTATTTTCAATTTTAATAGTTTACTGAAATTACTATTTAAAATCATTGAAAAAGCTACATAAATATTCATTAACAATGTACAAATCTTATTTACCATTTCTTACGTTGCCCCAATATAAAGCTTTAAAGCTGGCGGTTACTGAAGTGATGACATGGCGGTAAATTTTATTGACTTTAGAGACAAATTCATAATCAAAACAATGATCCTCGTCAACGCCACAAATGGTAGTATCTGGTTCAATGGCCACAGTGATCTGCAGGCATTGTTGGCAACAGCAGTGTCGTCGCTTTTTAAGTCCCTTGAACGCATACGGATTGTCAAACTCTGCATATTGTCACTATGTTTTGTCTCTAACTCGTGTCTCCCCGAGTTCTATTTTCCTTTACAGAATTTTCAATGAACTCCGTTCGTCTGTTATTACCCCGCCATTATCTGCCCACGGACTGACAAGCTTGTGTGAGGAGCTTTCTCATTGGGCATATTGATTAACAGTCCTCGGTCTAGCACACGCTTTAAAAGCTACATTCCGTCATGACTGGCGGTACGAAACACCACGTGACACCTCTTCATGTGTGTGACTTTTATGTTGCACCATAATCTGCTGTTATTGCTCCATCATAAACTACGTAAAATTTAAAGTCAAGACTTGTGTTCGGTTGGGGTCATAATGGTTTAAACTTGTATGACTCAGGCCCCGACATGGCGTGCATTTCTTAGTACCACAGTACCCTATAAAAACATACCATTTGTCACCATTTTGTCATAACAATTATATCAAATTATAATATAAAATTATTCTAAATTTTATCTACTACTCTGTATCTGGATATTAGCCACTTGAGCCGCACTGCTTGCTCTCTCAATGGCTAATGGTCACTAATTATGAGATGAAATTAATAAAGTTTTGAATGTCTCAAACAATTTCACATTTAAACATAATGGAATAGCTTACATTTTTTGAGGCAAAGTTGTGTAGGGCGTTTAAAATGTCTTTTGTATCTTCACTCCTAATTCGAATGTTCAAAATGTTCATTAATCTGGAAGCGGAGATGAATTGAATAGTATCAAAATCGAGATAATGTCTCGAGTAAAAGTACTTGATCATTTTGCAAAGTGATTTTCAATTTTTAACACTTTACAACAAAGTTCAAAAATGTTTATGACTTTGTTTATTGTGTGTCTGTCTGCCTGTCTGACTGTCTGTTTGTCCGTTAGCACGATAACTGCCGTAGAAATGACTTTATCAAAATAAAGTCATTTTTACGGCATACTGAAATTTTAGTATGTTGTTCAGACGGTCTGTGGGACCTATGGGAATATAAATGAATAAAATCACCCAATTATTTTTGGATTAACCCTGAGTGAAAAAATGAAATACATTGAACCCTATTGGACCTAATTTTTCAAATATTTTTTAAGCAGATTTAAAATTCACAAATTGCTTCGAAAGTTTTATGAAATATTCAAATTATACCATAAAATATACAAAAAAAAAATTCAACAAAATATATTTAGTAGTTTTTTAAATAAAAGGTAAAATAATAATTACACCATTTATATGGAGAGATCACGTGAACTTTATATGAAGAGATCACGTGACCCACTTCAAAATAAAATATGGCATCCATCTTGTGTCAAAATCGTGATTTTTAAAGTTCCATTTAATTTAATTTTAGTGTTGCATCCGTCCTAAAACCGCTTCATTTTTGCTTAAATTCTGTGCATCTATATTTTGAAACAACGTAATTACAATATAGTTGAGTTTAAAAGATCATCCAACTTTGATTATTTCTACAACGAAGCCCACTTTTCACTTATGGGAAATGTAAATACCAAAAGATGTAGAATGAGTTGTATAAGAATTGCTTCATTTCTTTAACGCAAAATTATTTAACTCGTGGAGTCTGCAATATAGCTGATATGAATGAAACATTAATTGAATTTACGCAGAGAAGCAAACGATTTTTGGATGAAGTTTTAAGCATATAGTTAAATTACATGTACATCCATGGTTTTAAATTTTTTAATAAAATAAATTATTATAGTATTGTGATGAATGGAATTATTTTAATTAATGAAATGCTGTTTTTATAGAGGGAGCTAGGCGAGTTATATTTCGATGACGTCATTTGAAAAAATTCATTTGTTTTCGATGAAGTTTTCCAATATAATAAAATGTTGTAGTATTATGATAATTTAAAAAATATTACCGAGGAATGTATCGAATTTTAGAGATGTTTAAATAAAATTGCATTGATGTTGGAAAGTGTTTCATAATCAATGCTTTAACCTGATTGATCTTTCTTGTTTAATTATTCCTTTGCATCGTCATACTAGAAATTTTACGAAATAACTGATATTCTTGGATATACGGACCTCTTCTGGCAGGTTCGAGTGTATATAAAATAATTTAACACTCTTTTGGAGAGTAGTTGACGTGATACGAGCAAAATTGGATTTTGAGATACACCAATGTTTAATGAAGTATTTTAAGAATAAGTTGATCTTTTAATTGCTGTTTTATTGTATCTGATAGTTATTTAGTGATATTGTGGGGATAATTATCGAGATGTGCGCTGCATAATGTTCCTGTTTACGCTTATTAGTGTTTTTAACAGTAGAAAGCCGGATTTGTTTTACTAACTATAAAATCCAAAGCTGTCTTTTGGACGGGAGTGGAATTAAAATCTGGAAATTTGATGTATTTGACATTTATTTCATCAAAAATTATAGTATATTTTAAATTTAGAACATGTCACACTGATAAACATTAAATCATAATACATTTGCATATAAAACTATTTTTACGCCCATATATGAGATGCAAATAGAAAACATTTTTGAGTAATAGTAAAGTTATGTTGACTCTATGTGCTTAACCAAATACTTGAAAAACATTCATACACTTACCTATAAGTTAAATGCACATTGCGCGAAAGATAAAAAAAAAAATGAGCATCGAATTAAAGCACAAATAACACAAAGTGCTGCAGCATACAGCTGTTTCGAGGATACGCTGTATCCCCTTCGTAAGTGCAACCAACAAGCACAAAGTCCACACAAAGAAAAAAAACAATAAAGCATTCGCGTCCATTTCTTCTTTGGACTTCGGGTGTATTGGTTCTCTTGTACTGAGGGGTTCAGCGTAACCTCGGAACAGTTGTATGCTGCATTATTAGCTCATATTTTTCTTATCCTTCGCACAACGAGAAAACATGTAGTATTATTTTTGAAATGTCAACAGAATTTATTAATGCAATTAGCATTTACATGCGATTATTTTAAATATATATTTGTCCTTTTTCTATACTGCCGTCAAAATGACGGTTGTAGACCGAAAAAGTACATCGCACAATTAAAAAAAAATAGTAATAATAATAATAATAATAATAATAATAAAAGGCTTATAAATGTCCGTATATACTTCACGTAAAATTAGGAAAATTCATAAAATTTTAGTAGCCTAATGCCATAAATAAAGACGTTGAGCACGGCAGTAAATTTGAAATCATCAAAATGAGTGCAGTCGTCTTTTTAGTGATAAATTCAAGTGATGGTTCTCAAGAAATTTGGACTCATTCTCGTAGCTTGAGATGACACCCACGATTTCAGGGGATACATCGTAACAATATAGTGGAAGTGCTGAACAATTTTGATTCATCACATCCTGACTCAACACCGTTCATTGTATAGTATGTAACTAAATTTGCACTTCAAAGATGAGAACTTACAATTTCGCCCCAGTGGCTCAAAGGTAGAGCGGTGACTGACCAGTTCGGAGATCCGGGGTTCGATTCCCGGTTCAAGCAGCAAGGCCCTTTACAATGGCGCCAGAACAAATCAAGCCTGCACGATAGTGCAAAGATGTGGGAGTCTTAGTATGACTAGTACAGATTCAGTGGACTGGAAGATTACCCGCGGATTTCATATTGAGAGGATAAAGACCACACAGGATACTAACCTGGGTAAAAAAATCTGATGTGGGCAACACATGACTTTCCTTATATAATGCAATAAATTTACTAATTTTACAGAACAAAAAATAGGTTTTTCTTATAGTAGATACTTATATTCTTTACAAGATATTGGATTTTCGACAATTGGTCTTCATTTTCATTGATTTAGCGTCATTTTAATCCATTTGGCGAGATTTTCGTTAATTTCACAACATTTCAAAAAGTCGCCAAGTTGGCGACATTCCGCCAACTTCGTCGCCAAAATTTCGCCAAGCTTTATTAATGGAGAAATAAGTTGCTTTTATAACAGATAAATGACTATTGGCATTCAAATACAAAAGTATTACTCGAAGTATCTTTTCTCATGAATGGAACGAGCTAAATCCACGAGAATGATGTCATCCAATTTATTGCATGGCATTACATATGAAAAGTGAACATGTTTCTCAATAGGAAATATATATATTTTATTTTATATGACTTTTTGATAACTTTATTTAAAATGTGAAATATCTCGAGAACGGTTCATGTTAGCGTTCTAAATTTTATGTTAATCGTTTTCTAATGAAAAATTACATAAGAAATGTCTATTTGCGTAACTTTATTAGCGGTTTTGATTTTTTGACGATTTTTTCAAAATTTCACTCGAAAATTCAGGAGGGTTCTGGACATTCCATTACGTTTAAAAACAATAGGCTTCCAGTGTTTACGGATTGTGATTTTTGTACCAAATTTTGCTCGAATCGGTCCATTCGTTCGTCAGTTATCGTCTCCACAGACCCACTGACACACACACACACACACACACACACACACACACACACTTTCCCACACACACACACACATACTTTCACACACACACACACACAGCCATCACTTCAAAAATGTTTGATTCGTGATCAGGGATGCTTGAAACGTGCTCTCCGGTCGAAAACTCTAATTCGAATTTTCGACCCCGTCACAATACTTTCTTTATACATTATGTATATAAGGAAAGTAATAACTAGCCTGGGGTAAAATAGCAGGACGTAATCAATCAGATTGTCAATTGCGCGCCAATCTGACATTATAGGGTGTAGAATACAGAGTCCACTTCGACGATAAAAGCTTGAAATTTTGTCTCAGTACCTCAACGATAGAACGTCGGTTGCCCAGTTTTAGGAGATAGAATGTATGTGTATGTTCATGTGTAAGACGTATGAAATTCGGTATCTCCAGATGCAAGTATGCAAAATAATAGAACTATAACTCGGAAAGTGTTTATTATATCAGTTTTAAAAGAGATAGAATTTATGTGTATGCCAGTGTGTAAGACGTATGGAATTTGGTATCTACAGATGCAAGTATACAAAGTAATAGAACTATAACTCGGAGAGTTTTTATTATATAAATTTTAAAAGAGATAGAATTTATGTGTATGTTCGTGTGTAAGGCGTATGAAATTCGGTATCTCCAGATGCAAGTACACAAAATAATAGAACTATAACTCAGAAAGTGTTTATAATATAAATTTAAAAAAGGATAGAATGTATGTGTATGTTCAGACCCAGAGTTCTATTCCTATTTGGGGCAACAAGGCTCTTTTCAACTTATCGTTAAATACTTCCTTAAACTGATTTTACTAGGATCATAACCGTACGTACAATTTATAAACAATAAATGTATTTTTCACATGCTTCATAGATTGCAAAAATAAATTTTATTTATTGTATGTACAATTATTTATGTTTAAAATAAATATATATTTAAATACAAAATTTTGGAAAATGCATGACCCAACATTAATGTATTTTCTTGTCTTTAAAAATTGCATATTTTTAAAAGAATTCTATATATTACAAACTCGTGTATATTTTAACAGAAATTATGCATTTTGTAGAATTATCTTAAACTGCAATGTTAAACTGAAAAGTACAATTTGACGATAACTATTTTTAGCAGTAAATTTAAAAAATTTAGATAACAATTTAAAAAATAATATTGATTTATAACCAATTCCTAAGTAGTCGGTTTAGTAAAACAGAAAACAAAAATGAATATTTCAATGAAAAATAATATAAACTCTTGACAAAGATTCATAGCGACAGGAAAAATGATTATTATATAACAATAGGTTAATCTAGTAATTTTCCCATGTGACTCGTAGCATCCTAAAATTTGTAGATTCGCAATTTGATGGAGATGTTAAAACTTGATGGAAAAATTGCGTGCTCTCAGTGGCATGACGAGAATCAGAAGTAATCCATCTTAAACACTGAAATCTTTTGAGTGTTACATTAACGTAATGATAGACTTGAGATGGCCATGCAACCCTAACACGCTATAATTTGGAGGCTGTTATATATATAAAATAACAATTAAAAATCATTGTATTATATATATATATATATATATATATATATATATATATATATATATATATATATATATATGTATATTTCAACAATTTTAATTTACTTGTATTAAAAATACCAGAGATTGATCATTTATTGAAAAATGTCTGTAGAGCTAATATAAAAATAAAATGGTCCGAAGTGAAAATTTGAAATCAAAATTAACTCTACGACAATCTTGAGAAAATTATAAATATAATATTATAAATAAAATAGGTACTAAATAGGTATGAAATACTCCTCATTCCCTGTTCTCTATATAAGGTGAGCAATTGAAAAAATAATTACATGTGGTGAAAGATTGGTGAATATAATCCCTTAACTACACCCTAAGAACTACACCCTAAGTGTTATAAATCATATATGTAATATAGGTACTTAAGGTACTAATCCCCTCGTCCCCTGCATAAACATACATGGTGTAAATGCAAGAATAGTGTATAAAATGAAAAGTTTGAAAAACAGAAAAAATTGCGCATAGAGCTCGCCTTTCTGGAACGCAATTTTTTTTTATATCTGGAAATGAATCAAAATGAAAAAAGTGAAAAACATTTCCGAAACCATACGTTATCAAGGGCCATTACAGGTTCGTTAATGCTGGACTTCTACGTTTCTGTATGCATAACTGTAAATTGTATTACAGAAATTACTCACATGGCCCGACGTAGAAGAATGTAGAAACTGGATCAGGTATAAATCTAAACAAATCAAACAAAATAAACAAATTTACCAGCTTGATATCTTACAATATCAATATTATTAGATTACAATGTAATGTTTAAAAGATGAAAAAAGAATAAGAATAAAATCTTTAACTTAGGTAATTTTATAAAAAATTGGATAATTTTATATTTCAAGCAACTCGGTAAAATAATTGGTGAGAAACATCGTCAACAACATAAGCGTATTTGATTCGTTGCAAAGAAGCCACGCTCGTATGTCACTGCGCTTCGCCAAAATAGTACAATAAATAAATAGTTAAATGTAAAAAAAAAATGAATTCCTAAATGTCTTCAGAAACATTATAAAGTCCTGAAACATAATATCTCCCTCCAATGTGACCAATAAATTACGTTTTCCACAAATTGGCCAATGTGGAAACAAAACCATGCATTGAGGCTTTCTTCAGAGTTGACCTTGCTGAAAATCGATATTTTTGTGTTGTTACCAATTAGTATAAATACATTCCACTTCATGTGAGCAGCTGAATTTTTTTAGGGGAGATATATCGTTTTTTCCGTTGGAAATTAAAATTTCTTATATCATTCAATTTGGATTGGACCCCAAACAGTTGGGATTCCTTATTTATGGATAAATTTTTAAACTAAATTCACTAGTAAAGAATCACGTTGAACATATTTTTATTATTTAGTATATTTTAGTTTAGATAAGGAAGTATAATGTATGAAGAATGGGGTATACCAATGTTTTATAAATTACGACATTTGCTTTTAAATAAAAATTTACATTTAAAAAGTATAGTTTTATATTCAGAAATTTAATCACCTTTACTTTGTTTACTTTCGCTAAAAATATTTTAAAATTTAGGATCATTACTACTGTGTGTATGAACAAAAAATAAATAAGCTGTTGAGTTTTATCGATTAAAATATTCGTTCCAAATATTATCAACATGATAAGTTCAGTATCACACAGAGCTACTCTGCACACAAGAACCTGTACATTACAGAGTCCATCTTGACAATAAGAGCTTATAATTCCATCCCAGTAGCTCAAAGGGCAAGCCGGCTGGGCAGTACGAAGATCCGTGGTTCGATTCCCAGTTAGGAAAAATGTTTTTTACAATGGTGCTTTAACAAATCAACCCTGTAGGTTGTTAGTCAAAGATGTCGGTGGTTTCAGAAAGACCCTAGTGCGACTAGCACGTATTCGGAAGACTCTGCTGTATTGAGCACCGATTTCTAATTGGGAGATCAATGACCACGCAGAAATCATCTGTTGTTGTTGTGGCTTATCCTCCGGATGTCTGACGAAGTCAGACAAGATCCATTGGACCGTTGACCCTAAGGAAGTCGAGGACCAGGAGGGGGGAAGAGTATATGTCCTCTCTGGAAAGTCCCAGACAGTCCAGAATGTGTTCAGGAGAAGCCTGCTGAGCTTGACATTTAGAGCAGACTGCAAAAATCCTCCTGCCCTCAAAAAACGAGAGACCTTTTGTGTGGCCGCTTGCTAATCTGGATATTGCAGTTCGAGAGGCTCTGTCACAATTGAGAACGAACGAAGAGCCCGGCTCTCTGCCCGCATACCAGTGATGGCTGGGAGGAACCCTCCACTCCCTCGAAATTTCAGAGTTGACTATGGACGATGTTCAGAAAAAGTAAGGGCCGAAGATGATGGACCGGAGTGGCCACAACCCTCCTTGGTCAGTCCATCCGCTCGCTCATTGCCGTAAATGTCAACGTGGGATGGAATCCACTGAAAATGAACATCATGGGACTCTGAAATGAGCTTGATTTTGAGAAGGATGGAAATACTAGTTTGATCTCCAACTGCAATCCAATTATGGAGGTACTGAAGAGAGCTGCGGCTGTCCGAAAGGATCCAGAGGTCCCCAAATTCGTTTTCGTTGAGAGCAACTTCAAGACCTTGCTCAATTGCAATTAGTTATCTCATCTTGAGGGTAAAATAGAAGAAGGAGGTTAACCTGAGGTGAAAATAGCAGCAGTCAGATTGTCAGATGCACATCAATTTGAGATTACATGATGGAGAATGCAGAGTCAATTTTTGCAATAAGAGCTTGAAATCTAGCTCCAGTATCTGAATGGTAGAGCGTCGGCTGGCGGTACAGCAAGGTTCTTCACAATATCATTGAAAAATGGTTCACTTCCAGGGTTTGCTTAAGTAAGCATGTAGGGCTGTGTAAAACGTGGCGATCCATCCAATTTGACACTTGGTTTTTTAACCGATTATAATACTTACTTTATGTATATATAGAGATTTGAAACGAAAGGAAAATAAACATTATTACAATTTTGTTTTTCATAAAAAGAAGGAATACCTGCAATCTATCTATTTTAAAAATTTCGAAAATTCGTTATATTCATTGAAATACGTTAGATTTTAAAAAGTGTTTTTATACAATTTCTGTTTTTATTCAGTATTAATCTTAATGGTAAAAACGGTCTTCATACAGCGGATTTTATCTAAATTATTTTCGAAATTACTCTGATCAGAATTAACCGTTCGTTGTAAAAGCATAATTTATTGGTACCTTGCAAAAGAATAATCTCAATTGTCTCCAATTTTTGTATAACTTCATCTCGCATACTTTTTAAATAAATGAGAACCTGAAATCCCTTGCACTGCTACCCAGAGACCAACCTTTAGGCTGTATTAAGACATCCACATATCATTTTCCAGAAAGTATAAAAAATATATATAAATTTGTTTTATTTCACACTCTGTACCTTTTCCATCGCAGATATTTTCTTCTTATTTTTGTAGTTTTAAACCGTCGCTAAAGCCATCATTGAAACACACTAGCATTCAAACATTTTCTTTTTCACTTAGTTTCGGTTTTCAACCCGTACCACTCTTAATGATACAAAATGGCCTTCACAGAACAGATTCCATAAAAGTGTTCCAAATTATTTTCGAAATACTCTCATCAGAGAGAAGCGTTTGTTCTAAAAGCAGAATTGATTGGTCCCCTGCGAAAGAATAAGCCCAGTTACCTCCACTTTTTATTCAATTTCATCCCGCCTGCTTTTCAAATTAATGAGAACCTAAATTCCCCGGCACAGCTAGCTACTCGTGAATCAATACTGCGGGCTATATTAAGATGCCACTTAACATATCCCTGAAAGTATTAAAAAATTTATGGAAATTCATTTTGTTTCACATTTTTCGTTTTTTTTCTGTCGTGGATGTGTTAGTCAGAACCGACACCATATTTCTGAAGAAACAAAATATTCATGATCAATGTTTATTTATTATCAGTATGATTATTATTATCATTTTACAATAATTATAAATATTATCATTATTAGTATTATCAACTTATTTATTATTATTTTTATGCTTAAAACTTATAATTTATTATATTTTACCGTTGTTATTATTTTTATTGTTGTCATTACTGATGTTATTATATTTTATTATTGTCATTATTACTGTTGTTATTACTTTACTTTATATTGTTGCCATTTAGCTAATACAAACATGTAAATTAAATGCACTCGTTTGCACATTTTTATAAGTTTTAATATAGTAAAGGCATAATAAAACATTATATATATATATATATATATATATATATATATAAACTTTAAAAACTTTTAAACTAATGTTTGGAATAATATTACCAATAAGGCAATGTATACCAGTTAAGCTATAAAAGAGTATGCGCAAAGCAGCAATAACAATTTTATGCACTATATAAAATTCAATGAAAGAATTATTGATGGCATTGGTGGTGTTGGCATGAGGTGGATTCGATTGGTTTCACATAAGGTATTCCTTTTGGATTTTGATTATTTTCTGTGTGTTTATTTTCGGCAATTACTTTAGTCGCAAGGACTTTCTATGAACGGTGCCGGTTTTCCGGGAGTGTTTGCCGCGGCACTCAAAGCATGCTTTTAACCGGGGAGTGGGGGTCACCCCCCCCCCACAACCACTTTTTGGTACTGTTCATTCTTTCATTGAATTATATATATATATATATATATATACAGAGGCTGGGGGGTCAACATATTTTAAGCATTTATGAATGGACAAGTTGCAAATGTTTATATTTTGAAGTATCCAAGTATCCTTGTATATTTCAATTTCTAATTGTGTAGAGTTTTACTATTTACCGTTGACGAAAATCTTTTTCAGACTCGAATTCGAAACCAAGCATTTTGAATTGCATTTCAAAGTGCTACTTACTACACAACTCTGTATTTATAAATATTTACTACATTTAAAATATTATAGAATTATACCCTATTTTAAATTTGAGTAAACGCCAAAATATTTTTAAACTAAATTGCATATTGTACGGATAAAATGTATTTTAAAACAGGAAAATAACATAGTTTGTGCCATCGTAAAAGGAATCTTTCGAAGTATTTATTTGTCATACACCACTTATGTGTTGACATCAACTGGCGTTGCTCACGCGAATGCGTCAGGTAGAAGCAGTAAAAGAGTTTAGAAGTAGATATATTTTTAATGTATTCACAAATACATATCTTTTCGCATGCTTATGATCAAAGCAATGTCTACAAGATCAAGATTAAGATCAACGACTTTAAGTATATACAACCTCGCAGAACAAGCGGTGTGGCTACAGTTACAACGAACATGCTTCAAGTACCCTCGAATAGTTGATGGTCGTTGCATATTTCTATTCTTAATTTTTCGCCTGGATATTTGTTGTCCTGGATATTTGTTGAAATATATAGTGATAAATAATAACTTTTCTATTTCTGGTGCAAATCCGAAATTTTTGTAATAAACACTCTCCGAGATATAGCTCGGATTATCTTATACACTTGCATTTGGAGATCCCGAATTTCATACGTCTTACACACGAACATGCACATAAATTCTATATCTTTTTAAATTTTTATATTAAACACTTTCCGAGATATAGTTCTATTATTTTGTATACTTGCATCTGGAGATCCCGAATTTCGTAAGTCTTAAACATGAACATACACATACATTCTATCCTTTTTTAAATTTATATTATAAAAACACTTTCTGAGTTATAATTCTATTATTTTATATACTTGGATCTGGAGATACCGAATTTCATACGTCTTACACACGAACATACACATAAATTCTATCTCTTTTAAAATTTATATAATAAACAATTTCCCAGTTATAGTTCTATTATTTTGTGTACTTGCATCTGGAGATACCGAATTTCATACGCCTAACACACGAACATACACATAAATTCTATCTCTCTTAAAATTGATATAATAAACACTTTCCTAGTTATAATTCTATTATTTTGCATACTTGCATCTGGAGATACCGAATTTCATACGTCTTACACATGAACATACACATACATTCTATCTCTTAAAATTTATATAATAAATACTTTCCGAGTTATAGTTCTATTATTTTGTATACTTGCATCTGGAGATACCGAATTTCATACTTCTTACACACGAACATACACATAAATTCTATCTCTGTTAAAATTTATATAATAAACACTTTCCGAGTCATAGTTCTATTATTTTGTATACTTGCATCTGTAGATACCGAATTTCATACGTCTTACACAAGAACATACACATAAATGCTATATCTTTCAAAATTTATATAATACACACTTTCCGAATTACAGTTATATTATTTTGTATACTTGCATCTGGAGATACCGAATTTCATAAGTCTTGCACACGAACATACACATAAATTGTATCTCTTTTGAAATTTATATAATAAACACTTTTCGAGTTATAGTTCTATTATTTTGCATACTTGCATCTGAAGATTCCGAATTTCATACGTCTTACATACGAACATACACATAAATTCTATCTCTTTTTGCATTTTATATAATAAACACTTTCCGGGATATACGTAGTTATATTATTTTGCATACTTGCATCTAGAGATACCCAATTTCATACGTCTTACGCACGAACATACACGTGAATTATATAAGTTCTAACCATTTTAAAATTTATGTAATAAAAACTTTCCGAGGTATAGTTCTATTATTTTACATACTTGCATCTGGAGCTCACGAATTTCATACGTCTTACCCACGAACATACACATGAATTATCTCCCTTTTTAAATGTGCCTGTAACATTATCCTTGAGAAATAAAATAAGCTTATATGGCCAACGCATGACTTTTATTACACTAACAAATATACAATGCCACAATTTTTGTGTTTGAAACATGGACACATGGGCATTTGTTTTGACATGTGTCCATGTTGTCCATGTTTCAAATTCTTCCATAATAAATTTCTCTTTATTATAGAAGATTAGCAATCCCATGCATAAAATGGCTAAAATGAAACCCAAACTACACATTTTAAAAATCCTTCCACATTATTTCAAAATACTCTTATTAGAGAGAGAAGTGCATACTAAAAGGAAAATGATTAGTCCCTCGTGAAAGAATGTGCAAAATTGCCTCCACTTTTATTTCATTATATCACTCGTTATGCCTTTCAAATTGATGATATACCAGCATCCCTACACCGCTACTCCGTAATCAATACTCGTGGCTATAATAAGATACCACTTAGTGTATTTCAAAAAGCATTGAAATGTATAAGCATTTTTTTGGTTTTACATTACGTATTACCTGTTTCATTTTAGCCTTAGTATTTCAGACTTTTAAGTTAAACAGTAATGTTATACGCCGTTCCTAGAACAGTCCTTGCGAACACCAATAATAGAACCAAATTATTTGTCAAAAATTGATGTGGGCAGACCATTATTTACTCTGTATAATGCAATTAATTTATTTATTTCACAGTAAAAAATGATGTATAAGGTCCAATGCACAATGGTTTAACGTTGAATTGTACATTTGGTGGTTTTTCTGATGACAACATGTAAAACTATTTTGAAATATCCCATTTATTTATATTTCACGCAACTATCAATATTGATAAATTGGCAATTATCAATATTGATAAAATCCGCAGTAAGCACTTAAAACCATACATTAAAATATTTTAATAATTTGTTCGTTAATTTGGCGTCACTTTCGTTAATGTAGCGCCTATTTTTGAAATTTTGATAATATTTTGCAATTTTGATGGTTTAGGGCAAAATGTTGTCGTGCTGGTAATATTCCACCTAAAGAGTCACACAGTTCATCAAATTCATTGCCCAGCGTTACAGACAGTCAGGGAGAAGATAATTTCTTATATGTGAATGACTATTCGTGAATTGTTGGACATTAAAATACAATATTATTAATTCCCCAAGTATATTCTCACATGATTGGAACGTACTAAATCCACGAGAATGCTGTTAATATTTTTTATAGTATAATATGAAAAGCAACATATTTTACTATATCTAATATATATTTTTTAATGTTATGTACTTTTTGATTATTTCGTCAAAAAAACTTGCAATAGCTCAAGTTTTATGTTAGTATCTTAAAGTGTGCGCCATTCTTCTTCTAATGAACAATCACATAAGAGATTTTCCCTTATGTAACCTTATTGAAGTTTCTGATTTTTTTATGATGCTTTTCAGTATCGTATTCCAAAATTCAGGATTCTACCAAAATTTCTTAGCTTTCCAATTGTTGTATTTGTACCAAATTTCTCTCTAAACTTTATTGAAATACCACTTAATGTATTTTAGAAAGCATTAAAAATTATGAGCTTTCTATCTGTTTGCCATTGTGCATTATTTGGTTTAAAATAGAGCCATAGATTCTTAGACAAGTTAATTACCTTAAAGTTATGCAGTGTTCCTAATAATGCCCTTAAAATCCTCAATAATATGGAATTAAGGCCGAATAATTTGTAAAAAATTGTCTAGTATATTAGGTCTATCTATGACAGAATTACCATTCACGATTTAATAAAAGTAATTTCAGCGCCCGTAACAAAACAAAATATATAAAGGTAGGCTAATGAACTCAGAACCAAAGCTAGATTGACAAAAGAAAAAAATTGCAAAAGTAGATCATTTTATAGTTAATAATAATTGACTATAAAGCGGTTACAAAAGGTTGTTTCACACAGCAGCATTATTTACGACTTACTTTCATTTTCCGGAATTCTAAAGTAAATAACATTTGCATGTACAGGTCTCTAATGTACAACTATTATAATTTTTCTATACAGCACATTTTAATTCGAAAAAACATATCACCACATTCTATTTCAAGCATTGCAAGTATCACAGCACAACTGTCAGCGACGGTACGACTTGTTAGGTATTTATTGTCTTCCATATACGCGTTTTGCACATCTTGATTCCAATTCTGAAAAAAAATATTTTTTTCTTTTTATCAATAATCTGGTTAATAATTGCACGCCAAACATGACTATAATAGAATTTAAATTTCAGATTCCGTAAAAGTATTCCAAATTAGTTTCAAATTATTCTTACTAGAGAGACAAGCCCATTCAATTGTGTAAATGGTTGGTCCCTTACGAAAAACTATGCAAAATTTCCTCAAATTTTAATTCATTACTATATCCCTTATTCTGACTCTGAAATTGATGATATACCAGTATCCCTAAATCTCTACTGTGAAATCAGTAGTTGAGGATATATGCAGGTACCCCGTAGTGTATTTCGGAAAAGCATTAAAAGGTATAATCTTAATTCTGTTTAACATTCCTTATTATTTGTTTCACTGCATCCTTAGTACTTTAGACTTTAAGTGAAATTACACTAATATTATACATCGCTCCTAGGAAAACAGCGCTCCTCCTCCTTTCGTTTCCAAAAATTTTATGGAAACGAAACTGAATTCTTTGTGAAAATATCCAATGTGCACATGTTAGTTCCATCTCTAAAAATCTGATGTGGGCAACACATGACTTTCCTTATATAATGTAATGGATTTACTACTTTTACAGTAAAAAAATAGGTTTTTCTAATAGTAGATACGAATATTCTTTCCAACACATTGAATTTTCGCCAATTAGTCGTTATTTGCATTGATTTAGCGTCATTTTTATCCATTTGGCGAGATTTTCGCTAATTTGGCAACATTTCAAAAAGTTTCTAAGTTGGCGACATTCAGCCAAATTCGTCGCCAAAATCTCGCCAAGCGTTATGCACTAAGAAAAAAGTTATTCTTACAGCCGATAAATGACTATTGGCGTCCAAATACAAAAGTGTTACTCAGAGTATCTTTTTTCATGAATGGAGCGAGCTAGATCCACGAGAATGATGTCACCCAATTTATCGAATGGTATTACATATGAAAAGTGTACATGTTTATCAATAGGAATTTTTTTTTTATTTTATATGACTTATTGATACTTTTTTTGAAAAATGCACAATATCTCAAAAACGGCTCGTGTTAGCGTTCTAAATTTATGTCAATCGTTTTCTAATGAAAAATTACATAAGAAATGTCTATTTGCGTAACTTTATTAGTGGTTTTGATTTTTTGACGATTTTTTCAAAATTTCATTCGAAAATTTAGGGGAGTTCTGAGCATTCGATTGCATATAAAAACAATAGGCTTCCAGTGTTTACGGATTGTGATTTTTGTACCAAATTTGGTTCAAATCAGTCCATTCGTTCGTCAGTTATCGTCTCCACAGACCCACTGACACACACACACACACACACACACACACACACACACACACACAGACATCACTTCAGAAATGTTTGATTCGTGATCAGGGATGCTTGAAACGTGCTCTCCCGTCGAAAACTCGAATTCGAATTTTCGACCCCGTCACAATACTTTCCTTATACATTATGTATATAAGGAAAGTAAAAATATACATGACCGATATAATGAAAGTTATAACAATGTCCGTAAAAGAGAATTTAAATGGTTAGGCTAACGAATTTGGTCAACATAACTAGATTGACCAAAAAGAACAAGTACAAAGCTGTTAAAGATCATATTTTAATTAATCGTAAATTAAAACTGTTGCAGAAGGTTATTTTACACAATAGCATCATTGGGGGCTTGCCGTCAGTTTCAGGAATGCTAAAATAGACAACATTTGCATGCACAAGAATCTAATGTACAGTTATTAAATTTGTCGTTCATCACCAAAAATTGATATTTTATTTCGAAAAATCCTATTACCGCTTACTTTAACAAGAATTGTAAGTGTCACAGTATAACACAAGCATTTTGACTGTCACAGTAAATGTCACAGCCATGGTATGAATTTTTGTCAGGTTTTTGTTCACTTACAAATACGAGTCTTGCGCACCCTTGGCGTCGATTCTGAAAATAATTGTTTTTTCTATTTTGTCAATAATCAATTTAACAATTCCATGTCGAAAATGGCTAAACTAGAATTTAAATTGCAGATTAAATAAAAGTCTTCCAAAATATATTCAAATCACTCTTATTATAGATAAAAGTCCATTCGAGAGGGGGAATGATTGTCCTCTTGCGAAGGAATGCGAAAATTGTCTCTTTATTTCATTATATCACTCGTTCTGAGTTTCAAATTGATGACATTCTACTATCCCTACACCTATGCTGACAAATCAATAGCTAAGGCTATATTAAGATACCACTTAGTGCTTTTCGGAAAGAGTTGAACTGTATAAACTTTTTATGTTTCACATTTCGTAATATCTGTTTCGCTTGACTCTTAGTCTCATACACTTCAAGTTAAATTGCACTAATATTATACATCGTACATTAGTATGTCTGAACACCAGTATTATGTCAATGAAACCAAATTCTTTGTAAAAAAGATCTGTGCACATGTTAGACGTGTCTATGAAAAAATATTCGTGACAGATCCAATAAAAGTGATTGCAGTTCCTCTAGTAGAGAATTTAAAAAGTTAGTCTAACGAGCTCAACGAAAAATCTAGCTTGACAAAAAAATGTACAAAGTAGATCATTTTTGATTAATCATATTGAGCTATAAAACTGCTATAGAATGCTATTGTACACAATAGCATCATTGGGGACTTGCTGATATTTCAGAAATGGTAAAATAAACAACGTTTGCATACACAGGAATCTAATACAGCTATAAAATTATCCTCGGTCAGCAACTATGCATATTTTAAATTTGAAAAACATCAAAAAGAGAATTTAAATGGTTAGGCTAACGAATTTGGGCAACATAACTAGATTGATTCTGAAAATAAACATAACTAGTAGATTCTGAAAATAAACAATTTCTGTTACCATCTTGTCAATAAATAATCTAGTTAACAATTCCATGTCGAAAATTATTAAAATAGAATTTAAAATGCAGATTCCATAAAAGCCTTCAAATTATTTTCAAATTACTCTTCTTAGTTACAAGTCCATTTTTATTTCACTATATTCTTCATTCTTCCTTTCAAATCGTTGATATACCGGTATCACTACACCCCTGCTGAGAAATCTATAGTTGAGGCTAAATGGAGATACACTTATAGTGCATTTCGGAAAGCATTGGGATATATAAGCTTTTTCTGTTTTGTATTTAGTATTATCTGTTTCACTTGAGCCTTAGTCTCCTAGACTGTAAATGGAATTACACTAATATTATACGGCGTTCCTTGGATAACCTTTAAAAACATCAATATTATTGAAATGATACCAAATTCATTCAAAAATGGATCCAGTGTCCACGTGTTAGGTCTGTTTATGAAAGTATGTTCATGCCAGATCTTTGGCAGAAGAAGTCGGCAATAAAGCTACGTTGACAAAGAGAAATTATAAAGTTGTAGTAGATCATATTTAAGTAATAACAATCAACAATAAAATTGTTATTGAAGGACATTTCAAACAATAGCACCCATGGGAACTTGTTGGTATTTTCAGGAATGCTAAGTAAACAATATTTGCATGCACAGGAACATAATGTACAGTTTTCAAAAATTGTCTCTTGTCAGCAACAATGCACATTTTAAATCGAAAAAAGTATATTACCACGTACTTAAATATCGCAGTATAACACAAGCATTGTAAATGTCACAATAAGTGTCATAGTCACATGGTATGACTTTTTGTCAGGTATTTACTGGCTTCCATATACGTGTTTTGCTTATTCTTGGTGTCGATTCTTAAAATAGACATTTTTGTCAATAACCTAGCTAACAATTCCATTTCAAAAATGGCTAAAATAGAATTCAAACTACAGATTCCATAAAAAGCCTTCAAATTACTTTTAAGTAATTCTTATTAGTTAGGCAAGTCCATTTGAGGGGGAAAATGGCTGGCATTTTGCGAATGAATGTGCAAAATTGCTGCCACTTTTATTTCATTATATCACATGTTCAACCCTTCAAATTGATGATATACTGGTTATCCTGACACCGCTGAGAAAATAGTAGTTGAGGCAACATTAAGATACCACTTACTGTATTTTGGAAATCATTAAAAGGTGCAAACTTTTTTTGTTTTTCATTTCGTATTATCCGTTTTGCGAGTGCATTATTTTTTTATGTTTTAAGTAAAATTATACGACTTTTATATTACAAGAGACACCACGTAAAGTGTTTACATATATTAAAGTGTTTAAAATATCTAATGTGTTTAAATATATCAGCACCATGATAACAATATAAATATCAACTGACAATGAACATTTTGATTGCAAATTTGTTACTTGAATATTATGACCCCCAATATTGGAATGAATTTTTAAGGTTCGAATTATGTTTTTCATTACATAAGGTTAAAGAGCAATTTTAGAGCGATTTTCATTCAAATCAGATTCCTTCCGATCGAAATTACTATCACAGTATCCATTAAAGCTCTCAGAAAACTTTTCTTTTCAGCTTAGATCTGAATCCGTAATACAATTCCTTCATATTTATTTATTTTTAAATATACATCAAATTATTCGATTTTAGGTATTTGGAAATAATTCTTTTCCAACATCGTACATCGGCAAATTGAAGATTCGCACGATTGTAATGTTTTGCGTGCATACGAATGATCTCTTCACGCTCTAATAAAAAAATTGATGTGGGCAGCACATGACTTTCGCTGCAGACTTATATGCACGCTCTCTTTATTTTAATTAAATTTAATTCACTACTAATTCAATTTTCGTTCTCATTTGGTAACTGGACACATTTTCAAAGGTGGCATAGAGAAAAAACGATAATATCTCGAGAACGGCTAGACCTAGTGTAATGGTGTTGGTCTTATTATTTTCTTCATTAAAAAATACGTATAAAACAAGCATTTAATGGATATATTTCAGCATATGTAGTTTTTATTTTAGATTTTGTTGATTTTTGCGGACCTTTTTGCAAAAAAAGGCAGGTTATTTTTTTTTAATCATACCAAAATCTAACCAGAACCAAGATGACCCACAAGCCACTTATCTACCAAATTTTGTGAAGTTCAGTCCATTAGATTTTCAGCTAGAGTGGATGCAAACTTTTGCAGGTCATTTCACAAAAAAAGGCGGGTTCTTTTATCCCGAATCGTACCCAGAACTAATCACCACCAGATTCTCCCACAAGTAACTTACCTATCAAATTTTGAGAAATTCAGTCAATTCTTTTTTTAGTTAGAGTGGATACAGAATCTGCACAGACAGACAGACAGACGCACAGACAGACACACAGACACACAGACAGACACAAAGACAGACAGACACACAGGCACACAGACAGACACACAGACGTCACGCTAAAAATAGTTTTTTCGTATTTTAGAGGTCTCGAAACATGTAGATCCGTCGAAAACTTGAGTTGCAATTTTCGGTATGATTCCAATACTTTCCCTATACATTACCATGTATTGCAGGGAAAGTAAAAATATTAAAGCGAGTGTGATTTTGAAATTTATAAAATTTTTGAGCGAAACTCAACTATATCAAGACGAAATATAAAAAAATGATACTATTCAATATTTTCAGATGGGCGTCAAAAAAGGAGCGGATTTTCCCGATTTTGGAAAATCTGCAAATTTTTGACAACTACTGAAAACCTGCAGATTCTTTAAAATCAAAATTTTGGATTTTTGGTTTCATCATAATACTCCCCCTTTATATATACTATATATTGTAGATGTATTAAAATAAAACGCATTTTTCCCCTTTTGTCAAATAAATTCATCAACAATTTTATGCCTAAAATGAAATTCGAACTTCAGATTCCATAAAATCCTTCTGAATTATTTTCAATATACTCTTATTAGAGAGATAAATCTATTCTACAGCGAAATTGATTGGTCCCTTGCGAAACAATGCGCGAAATTGCTTCCACTTTTATTTTATTATATCCTTCGTTCTGTCTTTCAAATTGATGATATACTGGTACCCCTGCAGTGCTTCTGGGGAATCAATAGTTGAGTCTATATTAAGATACCACTTATTGCATTTCCGAAAACATTAAAAGATATAAGCTCATTTTGTTTCGCATTTCGTACTATTCTTTTATTGAGAGCTTAAGTTTCTTTAAATTACATTAGGGTTATATTTCGACAAACTAATTGCAGAAAATTGTCATCTAAGGCATTTAACTCTATCTTCACCTCGATACAAATATAGATCAAATAAAATCACCTTGTGCAAAGGATAAGGAAACGTTGAGCAAATTATTTAAACCCAAATAAGGCGATAATACAGCATGCAATTCAATATAAAATTTTGTTAATCTGTGGTGAAATAAATGAATTAGAGACAGTCAATTTTGAAAGTTATTTTTGCTTTGAAACTGGGCCATAGAAAATTACAAACATTTAAATAATTTTGGCAATAACTGCTGATTGTGGGAATAAGTATTCCTGTACTTTGATGATAGAAGCAGACATATGAAGATTAGGTGGATTTAATTATTTTAAAGACCTACTTGAAAAATCTATTTTTATTGATTCTACTTGAAAACACTATTTTTATTGATCCTACTTGAAAAAGCTGCAGGTAGTATGTGCTAATCGAATCATAAAAAATACAATTAAATAGTTATATTTTATATTTAATTGAGAACACAAAATATTTGATCTGATTAAGTGAACTCATAACACGTTTGTAACGTTTGAAATCAGTTAATTTTTATATTAACGACCGAAAATGAGAAACACATTTAATTACATATAATGTGTTTCTCATTTTCGGTTGTTTGGTCTTCCATTTCAATGTTATCATTTTAAATAACATTAAATACATGGATTCTAAAAAAAATATTCAAATTTTAATAAATACTCTTTTTGAGAGATAAATCTCATTTATGTCAAATTTAAATGGTCCCTGGTTCCGAAATATCTCAAATTTGCTTCCATGTTATGTTCCATTATATGACTCCTTCTGCATTTTAAATTGGTAGCCAGAAATGCCATATATTGCATTAGTAGTGAAAATATACTAATGATACTATAAGTATACTAATAATACTATATAAATATACTAAGTTGAGTACGTCTGAGACCAACAAAATAAATAAGCTCATTTTATTTCGTTTTTTGTATTTACTTTCTTGAACTTTCTAGCCTATACATATGCTGAGATAAATTACAATAAAGATATACTTTCAAAGATAAAAGCAGCAAAAGGTAATATAAGAGTACTGAATTGGAGGTTACATTGGTCAAATGCACCTTTGTATGGCAACCAGGATGGAAATCGATCAATAAATATTGCTATATACAAAGCAAACAATTGATCGCTATTTATATTAATTAGACAATGATCGATAATTTTGAAACCGATTTTTTAGTTTACCTATCGATGTTACTGCGTTCGTTTTCCTAACTTTTTAAATTATCTACTAATGGATCTGCAATCACTTATATTAGACTGGTAGTGAACACTTTACTCTCTTGACAGATCCATTGCACACTGATGAAGCTCTTCTTATAAAATTATAACGGTACTTAAGGTCTTTGATCCCTGTATAAATATCGATTATTTTTAAACATGTCATTATTTTAGTGGAACTAAATTTGTACTAAATTGGCACTCTAAAGTCACCAAAGAGAGTAAGAAATAAAATGTACATTGAAAACTTTGATTTTGAGTTTATTACTTCGAAATTTCTAGTTTCGAAGAGAGAATACGAAGATAGAACGAGAAGTTTCAAATCAATTTTTGAATTCACTTTACGAATTTTTTATTTTCTTTTATTTCATCGATGTCGATTTCAAAGCTATTGGAAAAGGTTTCAAAGCTTTTTGAGAAGGTTGGGATATTTCGCTACAAATGTTACACTGTAAAGGAACATTGCTTCCGATATCGTTAATTGAGCAAAAGCGGGAATATGTAATATGTATGGATTATTAGGTGATGAAATGAGATTAAAAATAAAAATATATAAAATGAGATATAAAGATAAAATAAGATTTATATATATATTGATGGGCATTTAAACGCTAGAAGTACACTCTAAACTCGATAAAGTTCCATCCACTAAATAATTAAGAATTTTATTTAGAAAATCTATATAAGAACTATCTAACGCAGTTTTATCTTTCTAATCCAGCCATGATCTGCCCAGCAACTTACATGACTGCAAATCTGAACATCTACCGGATGTTTCCGGGAGTAATATAAAACCAAAGATATGTTATAGAAATAAAGTGAAATATGAAAAACCATCAGCAAACAACGAAACATTGAGCTATGGTAGTTACACCTCAATAAGCTCTTTTTCAGTTTTTAAATTTACGAAATCAATTTTCATCAATTCGTACTACGGAAATTTGATTGAAATTTTGATTGCCAATCTGAATATCTACCGGATGTTCCCGGAAGTAATGTAAAACCAAAGATATGTTATAGAAGTAAAGTGAAATATGGAAAACAATCAGCAAACAACGAAACATTGAGCAATGGTAGTTGCACCCCAGCAAGCTCTTTTATGAGTTTTTAAATTTACGAAAGCAATTTTCGTCATTTGGTACTACGGAAATTTGATTGAAATTTTGATTGCAAATCTGAATATCTACTGGATGTTCCCGGAAGTAATGTGAAACCAAAGATAAGTTATAAAAGTAAAGTGAAATATGAAAAACAATCAGCAAACAACGAAACATTGAGCTATGGTAGTTGCACCCCAGTAAGCTCTTTTTTGAGTTTTTAAATTTACGAAATCAATTTTCGTTAATTGGTACTACGGAAATTTGATTGAAATTTTGATTGAAATTAAATTTGTTCCATATGGGGTTATGATAAGATATTATTATGTTATGATATGATATTACTATGTTATGTTATGATATTATGAAGTTATGATATGATGTTATGAAATGGTGTTATGATATCTTTCATATAGTGTTAGGTTGAAAACTCTGTGATAATATTTTCTACCGAGAAAGAAACGATTTGAGCTTAAATCATGCAATGCGTGAATATTTAATAAATTAAAAACTAATTTAAATTATATAAATAATCTGAATTGCGCAATATTTTCCCGGGAGGTAAGACGCCCTGTTTTCTGCTACAAATAGGAGAGATGAACAGAAAAACATACATCTTATTTTATCATTATAGATAGTATATTTTAGATATAACTGAATAGGTGCAATTTCTAACGCACTTGCTTTTATTCAGATTAAAATTGAAACACATTTATTTATCAGATTTAATTATATTGCGATCTTCGTGTTTGTTTATTTATATCCGAAACAGACTTCCAAAACTTCTAATTTAGATGCATGCTTATCCAAACAAATGCAGGAATCCATACATCAAACATCAAGTTACTGCTATAAACATAATTTATGCCTCAGTATCCAAACGAATGGATAGAATTTTAGAATGTGGGGCAGAAAAGATAAGACGGAATTTTGAATGGAAACGCATTTGAATAATTACGTTCCTTCGGAGAAGTTTTCAGCCTTTGCATTGAGCCATATTTCAAACGACTCTCCTTAAAGACTTTAATGTGCAAATACACCGAAGTATTTCTTTGATTGCAAGGATACGCTTACATGAGAAATGACAGTGAAATGTGGATAAATAGTGAGAACGCTTAAGTTTTATTAATGTTTGTGAATTTGAATATCTTGCTTTCTCTAAATATTTATTTTTAAGTTTACTTTTATCGTGTACCATTCCGTAAAATTCTCTAAGGGGTAATATGGATCAATTGAAGTTAAGATTTGATATAATATATAGTACAGATGTAATTGATGAGAGCGCCTTTAGTGTACAATAAAGGAGATAATTACTGAATCTGGAAAACCTCTTAATTGCGCCCAGAATGTACCTTTTAAGGGCGTTCCCACTTATAATTAAGTGAAGTGTGGCTCGGATCAAATTTCTTATAAAAGAATCCATTTTTGGTAGCATTTCCCCCCCAAATTTTTAAAGAATTTTTTTTGAAAAATCGAAAATGTGGGTCCAGATGGTTATAATTGTACCGTGTTACCCTTGACTTTAGAGGGCTTGAAAATATTATTCTACTGATACCATACTTGCCAATGCACCCCAGGAGGGAATAAATTGCTCTTCGAGGAGAGCGGTTAATGACGTCACGAACAAAAACAATTGCATCGCGTCAATCTTTCACAATAATGATTGAAACCATTAATTCACGTGATCATTGAACCATAAAAAAAATTTTAATCATGATTGTGTCAAATTTTGTCCTATGCTACCATGTTAAAAAATATTAAATTTTGAATAAATTTCGATGTTTCTGCTCGAATTTAAAAAAAATATATATCACGTTCTAGATCTTTTTACTTTTCTTATATACAATAATGTATAAGGAAAGTATAGTGACGGGTTCGAAAATTCGAATTCGAGTTTCCGACGGGACAGCGCGTTTCAAGCATCCCTGATCACGAATCGAACATTTTTGAAGTGACGTCTGTGTGTGTGTGTGTTGGTGAAAGTATGTGTGTGTGTGTGTGCGTGCGTGTGTGTGTGTGTGTGTGTGTCTGTGTCAGTGAGTCTGTGGATACGATAACTGACGAACGAATCGACCTATTCGAACGAAATTCGGTACAAAAATTACAATCGTAAACACGGGAAGACTATTGTTTTCATACGCAATCGAATGTTCAGAAACCTCCTAAATTTTCGAGTGAAATTTTGAAAAAATCGTCAAATAATCAAAACCTCTAATAAGTTACGCAAATAGACATTTCTTATGCAATTTTTCATTAGAAAACGATTGACATAAATTTCAGAACGCTAACATGAACCGTCCTCGAGATATTGCACATTTTTCAAAAAAATTATCAAAAAGTCATGTAAAATAAAAACAAATATTTCCTATTGAGAAACATGTTCACTTTTCATATGTAATACCATGCGATAAATTTGGTGACATCATTCTCGTAGATCTAGCTCGGTCCATTCATGAAAAAAGATACTTTGAGTAATACATTGGTATTTGAACGCCAATAGTCATTTATCTGCTAAGAATAACTTATTTGTCTGTCCATAACGCTTGGTGAGATTTTTGGTGACGAATTTGGTAGAATGTCGCCTACTTAGCGGCTTTTTTAAATGTTGCTAAATTAATGAAAAACTCGCCAAATGGATTATAACGACTCTAAATCAATGAAAATGACGACTATTTGACGAAAATTCAATATCTTGGAAATAATATAAATATCTACTGTAAAAATATTCATTTTTTTCTTTACTGTAAAAGTAATAAATGCATTGCATTATATAAGGAAAGTCATGTGCTGCCCGCATCATATTTTTACAGCAAAGCCGAATATAAAATTTCGTGAATATCCATTAATATTTGTAGTCGCTATCGTCTACACGAGAAATCGACCACAGACTTACAAGAATACAAAAATAGTCAAAACCTATTCAGGAGGTCTTAAAACATATATTGACATCAAAATCTCGAAATCGAAAATTTTCGTAAAAACAATACATCCTCTATACTATTTATGAAAAAATAAATTGTTGAATGCGGTTCTTATGTGTGGGAAGCGTGTAAAGATCGCATCTCCAAAATGATCGGATTTTGGTGCCCTGAACACCGTTGGTGCGGATTTTTTGCTTGGAAAACGAAGGAGTCCGTTGCACTAGAAACAGCGTGATAACTGTATGTAACTACATGTGCTTGTTGAATGAAAATAACTTATTTTTAAAAAAGTACTTCGAATTTTATTACTGAAATACACAATGAGTGTAAAAGGAAGTTTAGTATGTCATATAAAATTCATTGCAACCAGGTTGTCAAGTTACGCTTAACTCATAGTAAAAATTATAAACACAATGCTTACATGCTTACACAGTGCTTGCACATTTCAATTACATGATTACACATTTGGATTGCTTACACAGTGCATATGTTTCTATTGAGTTTATGTTGAAATTTGATCTTTATTATCAGTCATGTTTTGCTTAATATAGTTAGCAGCACTGCCACCGCGTCCATTATATTTTCATATATTCGGTTATATGAAAACATGCTGGACAAGTAAGTTTTTAGTTTCACTAAATACTTGTTTATGCACACTTGTTCCATTATTGTTCTTCAACTCCAGTGGTAAGTTGAGTTTTCTCTGCAAATTTATTAAATGTATTTCATATATTTCAAGATTTGTAAAAAACATTAAATTTCACAATATATCATCTCTTTGGATTGTTTGCATAAATGTAATAAATTATTTCGTAAATATATATGTATTGTTACAGAGGAGTAATACCATCCAGTCCCGGCGATATTTGGCATAGCTAGGGCAATGCAATTACCACAATCCGTAGGAAACGTTAAGCGATACATTCAATCATTTAGTTATACATTTATGTCTCAAACGATTATATCTGAAACGCAATGACATATTTAATACATCTATCTACAAATTTAGTTGCTATACATCAACTAGTTTTTACTTTCCTTATATACATAATGTACAAGAAAGGTATTGTGACGTGGTCGAAAATTCGAATTCGAGTTTTCGACGGGAAAGCACGTTTCAAGCATCCCTGATCACGAATCAAACATTTTTCAGGTGATGCCTGTCTGTGTGTGTGTATGTGTGTGTGTGTGTGTGTGTGTGTGTGTGTGTGTGTGTGTGTGTGTCTGTGGAGACGATATCTCACGAAAGAATGGAGCGATTCGAATGAAATTTGGTACTAAAATCACAATCCGTGGATACTGGAAACCTATTGTTTTTAAACATAATCGAATATTCAGAACCCCCTAAAATTTTCGAGTGAAATTTTGAAAAAATCAAAACCTTTAATAAAGTTATACAAATAGACTTCTTATGTAATTTTTCCTTAGAAAACGATTGCCATAAACTTTGGAACGCTAGCATGAACCATTCTCGAGATATTGCACATTTTTTAAAATAAATTTATCAAAAAATCCCATAAATTAAAAAAATATATTAACTGTTTAGAAACATGTTCAATTTTCATATGTAATATCATGCGCTAAAATTGCTGATCTTATTCTCGTAGATCTAGCTCGTTCCATTCATAAGAAAATATACTTTGAGTAATACTTTTGTATTTGAACACCAATAGTCATTTACCTGCTATAAGAATAACTTATTTCTTCGTCCATAACATTTGGAGAGATTTTGACGATGATTTTGGCGGAGTGTCGTCAACTTAGAGACTTTTTAAATGTTGCCAAATTAACGAAAATCTCTCCAAATGGATAAAAATAACGCTAAATCAATGAAAATGACAACTAATTGAAGAAAATTCAATATCTTAGCAATAATTTAGGTATCTACTATAAGAAACATTATTTTTTTTACTGCAAAAGTAGTAAATTCATTGTATTATATAAGGAAAGTCATGTGTTGCCCACATCAGATTTTTTATAAAAGTAATTGCAGTATGCAAAACATATGTGAGGGCAAGTCAGAAAGTATGTCTACCTTGTTAGAACGATGTTAATTTGCGCATAATTTTAGCCAAGAAAAGGTTGTTTCTAAATAGGACTTTGACAATTTATAACACGATGCGTTTATTTGTTGTCGAGTTAAACATTTTCCAAGTTCGTTAAATCAATTTTCAATCTGTTAAATCAAAATTTACCAAATCAAATTTGTTTAATAGGATTAAAGACAGTTTCACTTCATTAAAATAAAACATTGTATTATTTGCGCCCAATCCATTTTTGATAAAGTTTCTTAAGTTTATTCAGCGTACTGCTTTCAATTTTCTATGATCAATAAAATCAACTTACTGTATTTTATTTGCCTTTACATGCTTTGTGGTGTTCTGTTATGGAACAAAAAGCTATCTAACTTCTTCATTTTGAAATTTTTCTACCTCTAAATTTTTTCTTTCATTTTATATATTTCCAAATTTTATTGCTAATTTTTTTTCTAAACGGCCTTTCTTCATGTTCTTCTTTTGGGCCTTTTTACTCTTTCTTCTCTTTTATTTTTGTGTATATTTCTAAATTTTATTTCTAAATTATTTTCTCTAAATTATCCTCATTTTATTCTGTTTTGGGTTCGCTTTTGTGTATTTAAATTTAATTTTTATTTTTCCAACAATTTTGTTATTTGCAATAACAATTTTTCCCAACTGTGCCGATTTAGATGTACCTGTAATGATAATTCTATTCTAATATGTAAAACTCTTTGTTTAACTCATATATATATATTCTTTAATTGTAAATTTTCAAAGGTCTAAATAAATGTAGAAGTGTCTTGGATGAGGACCAAGGTGTTATAACTGAGTATCTTCATATACTGAAGATATCGTTTCCCGACCGTGCATTTAATTACTCCATACTCAATAGGTGAGTTGAATGGTCTGAGTTCTTAGAGCAGCACTCGAAGTAAGTTAGAGAAATAACACCAAGTTCCCATAAGACATGTCCTATCAAATAAGTATGTATGTATGCGTATTTCATAAATTCCATATAAGCAAACTTGAGTTTGGATCTGGTGCTTCAAATGGACACTGGAGAAACTTGTGTTATATGCTTCGGAAAATGGTCATTAGTTGCTCAATTCTTTCTTACAAATTTATAAATTTTACTGATGATTACACAGTATCTTCTGTTACCTTGATATATTGTTTTAGCTCATAATGTAGACAATTGTCTCACAGAAACGAAACGATGGACATTATAAACGCAATACGTGGTTGCATTGCTGTCAAATATATTGAGGTTGGAGTTATAAAATGTTTGATTAAGGATCGTGATTTTGCTATTTTAAACACTGTAGCCCACCTTCCTTCTCTAAGGCAATTTAAACGTTTGCTTACGGTTGGGACATTGGCGTCCTTGGATCCCAATGTCTGCAAAGGGGAATCGAACTGTTTGGAATAGAGTATGTTAAATACCTGTCTTTTTTAGAGTTTCTTCGTTTGAGATGGACGCTGTCCCACCCGTAAGCAAAAGATTAATTAATATAATGACTGAAAATGAAAGTCATATAACATGCTATTGGGGTATTAAACTTATTATGCATTTTCAAATGTTCACGATCATTTTTTAAAGACAGTTTTACAAAGGTGTGTGCGTATTTAAAAATGAAATAATCAAGAAGAATTAATTGAATAAAAAATTCACTTTACCTTAATCTCACTCTTTTAATCTTTTTATTCGTATTTATGTATTTTTTAGATATCCGTTTACATATATTATTTGTAATTTCAAATAGATGAATGATAATGTTCCTTGAGACACTGTCCAGGCCCTATAAATCATGCCAAATTCAAAACTTTAACTTAGCAATTATTTCTTAAACTAAAAGTATATCCCTTACTATTTTTGAACTATTGAATAACAAGTAAGGGATAAATGCATGCAGCGTGAATGAAAATTCCGATAAAGAACAAAACAGTTCACAAAGAAATAGAATTCCACTTAATCTACAAAACATTATAATAAATAAAATATGTGATGACAGGCTTCAAATCAATATAGTTCAATTACTCTGAAAGATATTTTTAGACGTTTATTTGCAGCTACAAATAAATCTGCCAAACGTATTTATCTATTTTCCTTTTCCATTCAACGATCTATAATGTTAAGTGTTGTTAACTTCAGTATCTTGCACATAATGATAGGCCATTTTGCTTTTGAAACTGGTAACAAGGAAAACGGTGTACATGCACTTTTACTGTTAATCTATGCAACCATAAAATCGATTTCAATCGGTCTATAATAAAATATATTTGTTGCGGACAGCGGGTACATACTGTAATGGATTTATACCGATACATATAGAAAACGTCGTTTATTTAAACTCATTCATATAAACATACCTTGACCTATTTCTTTCTGGACGACTAAATAGTACGGAAATGTATATAGCTCTATATTGTCTCATGTATAAACATTGTCAATATAATAATTTAACCGTGAAACATGCAATTTCAATTTGTTTGCACAGATTTTTCAGATTGTATCATATTGAAAACGAACAAGACATATCAATCATGATTAAAGCATTTATTATGAAACACTTTCCAACTTCAATGTAATTTTATTAAAACATCTCTATAATGCAATACGTTCCTCGGTAATATTTTTAAGATTATCACAATACTATATTAATTTATTTTATTTGAAAGCTTAAAACTTCATCGAGAAAAATGAACCTCATTCAAATGACGACATTAAAATATAAATTGTCTGTTTTTAAAAATATATCTAAAATGCGATACATTCCTCGATAAGATTTTAAAAATTATCATAATATTACAATAAATTATTATATTTGAAAACTTCATCGAAATCAAATGAACTTTATTCAAATAACGTCATCGAAGAACAAATAGCCTGGCTCACTCTATAAAAACAGCATTTCATTCATAAATTTATTCCCATTCCTTTAATTCATCACAATACTATAATAATTTATTTTATTTAGAAACTTAAAACCATGGAGGTACAAATAATTTAACTCTATGCTTAAAACTTCATCGAAAAAATCGTCTTTTCTCTGTATAATATCAATGAATGTTTCCTTCATATCAGTTATATTGCAGATTCCGTGAGCTAAATAATTTTTTGTTAAAGAAATGCAGCAATACTTATACAACTCTTTCTACACATTCTAGTGTTTGCATTCTCCATAAGTGAAAATTAGGCTTCGTTGTAGAAATAATCAGAGTTTGATGATCATTTAAACTCAAATATAATGCAAATGCGTTGTTTCAGTCTGCAGATGTACAGAATTTAAGCAAAAGTAATGAATGCGGTTTTAGGACGGATACAACACTAAATATGAATTAAACAGAACTTTAAAAATCACTATTTTGACATAAGATGGATGCCATATTTTATTTTGAAGTGGCTCACGTGATCTCGTCATATAATGACCAAGTGATCTCTTCATATAAAGAATGTAATTAGTATTTTAATTTTTATTTAAAAAACGACTGAATATTTTTTTCTGAAATTTTTCTATATATTTTATGATATAATTTGAATATTTCCTAAAACAGTCGAAGCAATTTGTGAATTTTAAATTCGCTTAAAAATGTTTGAAAAATTAGGTCCCATAGGCTACAATGTACTTCACTTTTCTAACCCGGTTTCAATCCAAAACTACTTGGGTGATATTAATCATTTATAGTCACTTAGGTCCCACAGACCGTCTGAATAACATACTAAAATTTCATTTTAATAAAGTCATTTTTACGGCAGTTATCGCGCTAACGGACAGACAGACAAACTAAATGAACAAAATCATAAACACTTTTCAACTATGTTGTAAAGTTTCAATAATCATTATGAGCAGTAGTAAATTCAGTTTTAATGCAGAGAAAGTGTGATACATTTTTTATTGAATTCATACTTTGCAGGCCGGTTCTAAAGTTGTAAATGGTTGAAAATTAATTGTAGTGTTGCCTGATTTAGAGTTTGAATATTAAGTCTGTAGAGTTGTAGAATTATCTGGATACACTATGCGCTTAATTTAACAATTATTTCTAGTTATAATTATGAACAAAATAAAAGTTTAAAACAATCAACTCTAATAGAACATACAATTTTAACCTAGTTGAAAACCTGACAAAACTCTTATACCAACATCTATCTACAACAGTTGTGGCCACAGTCAGGCAGAAGAAATCATCATGAATGCAGAGTTGTATGTTAGCTAGATCCAGTTACATTATATTATTCGCAATATGCAAGACTACCATTTAAATTTTAATTTTTCTTTTCTTAAGGAAGACACTGCTTTTGAATCAAAGTTACTGATGGTGGAAATAGCTATTCCTTCAATGTTTTCAGCTTTGATGATATTGTATTCGTCATCTCATTGTATATTGTATTGATGGGTTTGTATTCCTCATCCTGAAAAATAAAGAACATTTCAAGAAAATGAAGTGACAAAACATCCAGATTATCTGTTCTGTCTGTTTTTGCTTTGATTGTCTGTTTTTGCTTTTGAAACCCATACATCGGTTTATATTTGTATTCATTATGTATTTACGAAAAATTTATTTTACCGTGCTACATGCAGTTAATTCAAAACTAATTATCAAAGTATTCAGTTGAATTTGATTGTATTTCCATATAATCCAATGCTTTAAAATACCTTACACAAGTCAAATAATGTCAAAACGTTTTTTCGCCAAACCATTTCTGAGATAGTAAATTATGAGCACCAAAATTGAATGCTGGCAACATACCTCTTAGAAAGTCTGTAAAATTATGTTTCAGAAAAGTTTCATTTACTTTGACCTGCGGCATTCAATAACGACAGAAGTGCTTGCAATGAATCCATATCTAGCATGATATAAAATGAAATTGGAAATATATCAGTGCAATCTTCAGCTCCATATAACATTCTACTTCCATGCTTTTTTATTTACTACTTTATACATGTTTAAATAGTTTCAGATCTCATATTTTCATCTTACTCTGCGTCGATCAAAGTACAAAAAATAAATGCAACGTCAAAAGAAAATTAGAATTTTCAGAAGTATGCGCATTTGTAGCTTTATAAAATTTCGATTCATTTGTTGTACATTATATTTTATTGTAAAGTACTTGAATGATATGTGCTATATAAATATATATCATATCTACCCCATTGAAGCAGATCGACCACGTGATTTGTTTGCAATAATATATGTAGATCTCTTAGAAATCTGATTCAGAATATCGCAGTTAGTTTTTAAAATGTAGCTAAAGATCTTAAGAGTACCTAAAAAGTTTCTGAAATTTGTAAAATGTAATGGGTTTATAAATATTTGTAAATAACTGCTTTTTTATCCGGAATGGAAAAAATATATCATTTTAAGCAAATGTATTTCTTATCTACAGTCAAAGGAATGACCACGTGGAATATTTTATACATATTTTAAATTGTAAAAAAATAAAGAGGAAATGCCGATAATTCCAACCATTTTAATAAAGTCGATCTGCTCCTTCAAATTTCAACTTAAGATCTGGATATATTTTTTGTCAACTGAAGTCAAATGTTTTGCGGGTACACCTCAACAGTCCGATTTTCCAAAAGTGTTGATGATTTTTTAATATTGATTTTTAAAAATAATAAAACGATCATTTCAAAATATCCAAGAATTCCATCTTTCAATTATAAAAATATTCCACTGTCTGAAATTCTTGAGATACTCGCTTCACAATATTCCACCTTCAAAGTGTAATCATTATCTTAAAAATCTGATGTGGGCAGCACATGACTTTCCCTGCAGATTTTATATCCTCGTTCTGTTTATTTTAATTAAATTTATTTCACTTTTAATTCAATTTTATTTCTCATTCGTTAACCGGACTTAATTTCATAGGTGGCGTAGAGAAATTACGAAAAACTGAAATATCTCGAGAACGGCTAGTCCTAGTGTAATGGGGTTGGTCTTATTCTTTTCTTCGTTAAAAATTACGTATTAAACAAGCATTTAATGGATATATTTGAGCATGCGTAGTTCTTTAGTTTAGATTTTGAAGATTTTTGCGGGCCGTTTTGCAAAAAAAGGCAGGTTATTTTTTTCCGAATCGTACCAAAATCTAATCAGCACCAGAGTGACCTATACGTGACTCATCTACCGAATTTTGTGAAATTCGGTCCATTAGTTTTTCAGCTAGAGTGGATACAAGCTTTTGCGGGCCATTTCGCAAAAAAATGCGGGTTCTTTTATTCCGAATCGTACCCAAAACTAATCAGCACTAGCCCCGCCCACAAGTGACTTACCTACCAAATTTTGTGAAATTCGGTCGATTAGTTTTTTAGTTACAGTGGATACAAAATCTGCACAGACAGACAGACAGACACACAGACACACAGACAGACAGACAGACACACAGACAGACAGACAGACAGACAGACAGACAGACAGACACACAGACACACGCACAGACGTCACGCTAAAAATGGTTTTTTCGTATTCTAGGGGTCTCGAAACGTGTAGATCCGTCGAAAACTCGAGTTGTGATTTTCGGCATGATTCCAATACTTTCCCTATACATTACCATGTATTGCAGGGAAAGTAAAAAAAGAGCAAAAATTGTGTTTGTGATTTTATTTGGTCTTGTTATATTGATATTTATACAGCTTCGTATTGTCAAATATTACTGATTCTCTATTTTTCCTCGATTCTTTTTCACCGTAATCGTATTTATCGTATCATTTCCACCTTTCCCTTGGACAACGGAGGAATGCCCCAAGAAGATGTGTGACATTTTTAAATGTGAACATTTTTAAATTCGTGGGTGACGTCATAATCTGTTGGATTACAGGTTGGTTTTGAAAGCGACAGGTTAGGTTGAAGTGTTGGATTACGAGCTGGTTTAGAAATTGACAGGTTTGTTGAAATTGATGGGGTACGGTGCTAAATATGCTATTTGGAGTGTGTGTGAGGGTAGGGTGGGGGTGGATAGGAGGTTTCCATTTTGGGGGATGTTACACCTATTTATTTACGTTTCATTTCTTCAGGTAGCGGATAGCACCACAGATTCCGTAAAGTTTCTTCATGTTCCCATGCCGTTCAAAAGCTCTTACACGGCTTCTCAAATAGCGCAGTTACTTAGCAATCTCTGGCTGCTGATTTGTTGCTAGTATCACATCGTGTAACACCACTATGTTCGAAATCTATATGCTCAAAACTGTGCACCATGCATCCATTCACCATGCGTCTGAGTTTGAAAAGTGGAAGTGCAATTATAAGTAATGCAGACACGATATCTGCTCTGGAATGTTCAATTTCTGTTGAGGAAGGAAAATTATTCTGGATATTTTTTCCATATAATTTATGACGAATCCAGCTACCTTGCAAGATTATTTAATGTTTCTAAAATTAAATAATATGGTAATGTATCTGGAAGAAACATTAATGTAACGTTCTAGATTAAGGTGCATTGGAATTGTGTGTTTAATTTTGAATCTGTCCCAGAGTCATTCGACTTGACCACAAGTATCTAGCCCTTGCTTTCCACACAAAATTGTTAATATTGTAATTATCAATTACATATGAAGATCACAACAGTAGGTCACGGTGTTTTTAAATTCCGTTGCTATTATTTATTACAGACGTGACTTTCATTTAAAAAAGTATATTCTTTAAAATACGGTTAATCATATTTAATCTAGGAATGACGTTGAAAATATACGTTGCTCACAAAATTAAAAAATCAGATGTGGGCAACACATGACTTTCCATATATAATGTAATGAATTTACTACTTTTACAGTAAAAATAAATCTGATGTGGGCATCACATGACTTTACTTATATAATGCAATGAATTTACTACTTTTACAGTAAAAAAAAAGGCTCTTCTTATAGTAGATACTTATATTCTTTCCAAGATATTGAATTTTCGACAATTAGTCGTCATTTTCATTGATTTAGCGTCATTTTAATCCATTTGACGAAATTTTCGTTAATTTGACGACATTTCAAAAAGTCGCCAAGTTGGCGACATTCCGTCAAATTCTTCGCCAAAATCTCGCCAAGCTTTACTGACGGAGAAATAAGTAATTCTTATAACAGATAAATGACTATTGGCGTTCAAATACAAAAGTATTACTCGAAGTGTCTTTTCTCATGAATGGAACGAGCTAGTTCCACGAGAGTGATGTCACCCAATTTATCGCATGGTATTACATATGAAAAGTGAACATGTTTCTCAATAGGGAATTTTTATTTTTTTATTTTATATGACTTTTTGATATTTTTTTTTAAAAATGTAAAATATCTCGAAAATGGTTCATGTTAGCGTTCTAAATGTGATGTTAATCGTTTTCTAATGAAAAATTACATAAGAAATGTCTGTTTGTGTAACTTTATTAGCGGTTTTGATTTTTTGACGATTTTTTCAAAATTTCACTCGAAAATTTAGGGGGAGTTCTGAACATTCGATTGCGTTTAAAAACAATAGGCTTCCAGTGTTTATGGATTGTGATTCTTGTACCAAATTTGGTTCGAATCGGTACATTCGTTCGTCAGTTATCGTCTCCTCAGACCCACTGACACACACACACACACACACACACACACACACACACAGGTTGGTTTTTGGTGGAAAACGAGGACGCTGCGGGGAACCCACCAAACCGAGGACCTCCAGAAACAATGATTTTTCTGATATAAATTTCACATTTTAGGCATCCTGGAAGGAAGTTAATGACATATATGGCAAGAAAAGTTTAAAAATAGTTTTATTTCAAGTATGTATTTTTGCAAGGTAAACGAGGACCCTGTTTATACACCGTTAGAATGCGGACCATGCATATACACAGTCAGAATGCGGACAATGCATATACACCGTCTGAATGCGGACAATGCATATACACCGTTAGAATGCGGACGATGCATATACACCGTTAGAATGAGGCCCATGCGTATACACCGTTAGAATGAGGCCCATGCGTATACAGTATACACCGTTAGAATGAGGGCAATGCTTGGCATTAGATATATAGGTTCTTACCCAGGGTAAACGTACGTATATCTAATAACTAAAAAAAATGGTATGTATATCTATTAACTAAGGATCGTGAATTCACATTTTTACTGAGGACACTGTATTTAAAACTGATAACTGTGTAATATTTATATGTACGCTAGATGTGCTGCAATTTCTTTCATTCGAAACCAGCTGAAAGTGAACTAAAATTACCTAAAAAAAAAGATGCGCTCGTAGTTAGAAGAGAAGAATCATAAGAAATTATACATTCTGTAACACATGCCCTAATACATAACCGAATGAATGCAAAATTGAGAAAAAAATATAAAACATATACAAGTGTATTATACACAAAACCCACTTATAAGGGGCGCTCCCCAAAATAAGAATGGCTCTCCCATTGCAGATACCAACTTTAATGGACCGGTTTCGCGTTTATTATGCGCTCGTCAGCATGGAAAATACAGTTCATCAGCTGCAAAGGTAGTACAAATCTTGCTAAAATCCACAATTTTTACAAGCTTTTATGGAAAATGACAATTTAAATCCTTCTATATGACCGGCATAAAATTGATTAAAAATTGTGGCTGGGATGTCTTTCATATTTTTGGGGGACGTCCCTTATAAGCGGATTTGTGTTTTATGAAATTTGCCTTTGCAGCTCCGTGTGGCCTGAGTTAAATTGTAAGTAAATGTTATACCAACCACGTGGAAGGACTGATATTGTCAGTTCCCATAGAAGCTCGCAAAAAATTGTAACATGCTTCTTACTATCATTACAGATTTCTGCTATTCCCTGCTGACGAGCGCAGAATAAGAGCGAAACCTGTCCATGGAAAATAGTATCTGCAATGAGAAGTGTCTTTTATATAAAATGTTTTTAAAAATTTTTAACTTATTTAAAAATGTTATTTTAGCACGACAAAATTTTCGCCAAATGCTCTATATACTAAATTATTATTCATGAACCCGGTGTATTTTGCTCTATTGCATACGGTCTGAAAGACAGATGGATGAACTTTGGGGTGGGATAGTCCAGTGGTTAAGGCACGGGGATTGCACTCGGAGGATCCGAATTCGATTTCTAGCTCTGACTAAACTGACTCTCTGTTCACGCAGAATACGGGCACGTTTAATATGTGGGTTTGAAAGTTCTTCCAAGAAGTTGACGTTAGAGGAAGGAGGACACTCCCCCTGTGGATGTCGCTCCCACTGGGTTATGGTTTTAATTGGGTGGCACTATCCCTGACGTCCAAACAGACTGTCCCACTGAATATTTGAAGCTAATATAGCAACAGATAAAATTATATACTTGCGTATGCAATCAGACACTGTATTCTTTTTATGATCCACATCATTATAACACCTGTCATTTAAATACCATAGCCTCTGCTTCATCCATATGGGTTATCGTATTCCTTAAGCAATTGTATATTTTCGGTTTCTTTTACAGAATAGCATAAATTTAATAAAATATATTTTAATATATGTCATTAGAGCATTCAATTCCTCTAGATTTTTATATAAAGAATACTTTATTTTGTCCTCTTTTCTTTTATATATTTTTCAGAATTATATTTTTACCCAGAAACAATTTGATTAGTATTAATATATTATTTTTTCTCAAAAATTATCTAATCAAATTATGAAATTCAATAATTGTCTTCCGTCAGGATATCTTCCATCAAAATTTTGAATTCGAAAATTCTCAAGAAAACAATACCTATTCTATACAATAGTATGTGAAAATAAAATATATATTTTTTATATTCTGATGACGATTGTGACAGAAGTAGACTTAACCAATGAGGTATAACGAATATATAAAAAAGTCCAGTGGATACTTAAACTCCAGATCCTTTATATTTTAAAAACGGAACGAATCTTCTATTTAAAATAATTTTCCTTTTAAATGACATATTCTTACTTTCTCATACTAATTGTATAAAAGGAATTTCTTTCCCTCGAAATTATTCTAATTCGAGATATTAACAAATAAGCAGGTTTCAAAATTTTTTGATCCCACCTCGAATACTAATTGAATGAGTGAGATAAGAACACGATAATAAGGAATGCAGCTACTAATATCAAATTATTATGTGGAATCTGATAGCATTCTTTTTTAATTTTCCTAATAAGAACTCAACTTTTTAGGACTTTCAGATTTTATAGCAATATTTTGTTTTCAATATAATTTTTATTCCCGAAATTATACTAAATGTATAAGTTGTATAACACAGATAAACGATCAGAGTGATTAAGCTGTAGCAAATTAAACAAAAAATTACTTTTAATGTGGTTTTTCTACGTTATATTTTAGAAGAATAACTTGAATACAAAATTTGAAATATATTTTTTTCTTTACGTACATCAATATATATCCACTTTCTAGATATTTTTTAATTGTAACTTGCTTTTTAATTGTAACAACCAGATTGAAAAAAAATTTGAAAATGTTTCAAAAGAAACAATTAAAAATATTGTTTCGTGTCAAGAAAACGCCAGTCACATTGCCATAACAATAAAATTCAATTGGAGCTCTAGTTACAAATGTTTGATTTTCATTTTCTGTGTTCTACATGAGTTTATTTTTAGTTTGAAATTGTAAACTTTCCATTAAATCCTATGAATGCCAATTTTCATCATGCAATGTCGTGACGTCTTTAACAAGCATTTCCGGTTTCAAGGGAGAAGGCGCTAAGACCCACAGGTGCTAACTAACCCATTACTTCTATAGCCCTGCCACAAGGTAGAGCATGCCTTTAGGCCATAGTCCCCTTAGTAGAAAATGTCTGCGAACAATACTGCTGATAACTAGGCTTCAAAGGAATCCGAAACCTGTTTGTTCGCTCTGTGGACACCAGAAAGTTTTAAGCCATGCATCCTTCATAAAATGAAACTACCATCTGCTAATGTTGGACTACGTGTATAGTGCAAAATTTTATTGCGCAAGTTTCTTTTACAATCACACTATAAGTAGATATAAAATAGTATCCAACATTCAAATACGAAATTATTTTTATTCATACTTTACAAAATAGTTGAACAGTGCTTATGACTTTGTTCATTCTGTCTGTCCGTTTACACAATAACTGCCGTAAAAAGGACTTTATCAAAATGAAATTTTAGTATGTTGTTGAGACAGTCTGTGGAACACATGGGAATGCAAATGAATAATATCACCTAATTAGTTTTGGATTGAACCCGGATTGAAGAAATGAAATACATTGAACCCTGTGGGACCTAATTTTTCAAACATTTTTTAAGCGAAGTTAAAATTCATAAATTGCTTCGAAAATCTTAGAAAATATTCAAATTATTCCATAAGATATATAAAAAAATTTCAAACAGAATATGTTTGGTAGTTTTTTAAATAAAAATTAAAATATTAATTACACCCATATTATATGAAGAGATAACGTGACCCACTTCAAAATAAAATATGGTATCCATCTTGTGTCAAAATCGTGATTTTTAAAGTTCTTAATTTATATTCAGTGTTGCATCCGTCCTAAAACCGCTTTTTTTTGCGTTTTTTCTGTGCATCTGTATTCTGCGCCAACGCACTTACATCATTTATTAGCTTAAATGATCATCAAACTTTGATTATTTTTGCAACGAGGCCTAACTTTAATAAATGTAAAATGTAAACAAGTAAGATGATTTGTATAAGAATTGCTGATTTTTTCAAGCAAAATTATTTAACTGTTGAGTCTGGAATAAAAGTGTTTAAGTGAAATATTCGCTGCTTTTACATAGAAGGCCAGACGACTTATATTTCGATGATGTCATTTGAATAAAGTTTGAAAGAAGTTTTAAGCATGGCGTTAGAAAATACTTTTACCTCCATGGATTAATTTTCCAAGTGAAATAAATGATTGCAGTTCTGTGATAATTAAAACAAGAAAGATCAATCATACCTAAAGCATTGATTATGAAACACATTCCAACTACAATGCAATTTTATTTAAATATCTATAAAATGCTATAATTCAGCGGTAATATTTTTTAAATTATCACAATACTACAATAATTTATAATATTTAAAAACTTAAAACTTCATAAAAAAAAGAACTTTATTCAAATAACGTCTTCGAAATATAACTCGCCCTGGTTCTCCATGTAAATGTAGTAAATATTTCATTCAAACTCTTTTATTCCATTCCTTTTGTTCATCACAATACTATAATATATTTTTTACTTAAAAAATAAAACCATGGAAGCAAAAGTACTTTCTAACTCTACTATGCTACTAAAACTTATGCTCGAAATTTATCAAAAAAAAAAGCAATGATAAAAAATCGTCTGCTTCTCTATGTAAAATCAATGATTATTTCATTCATCAGATTTATTCAGTTTTATTCATTTTTCATTATCTTTATGCCAGTCTCCAGAGCTAAATTTTGCGTTAAAAAGATTCAGCAATTCGTATACAACTCATCTTACGGCTTGATGTGTTTATATTCTGCATACGTTAAAATTAGGCTCCGGTGTAGAAATAATCAAAATTTGATGATCATTTAAGCTAGAAAAATATTGTAATTGCGTTGGTGCAGAATATAGATGCACAGAAAAACGCAAAAAACAGCGGTTTTAGGACGGATGCAACACTAAATATAAATTAAAAAGACTTTTAAAAGTCACGATTTTGACACAGGATGGATGCCATATTTTATTTTGAAGTATGTCCCGTGGTCTTTTCCTATAATATGGGTCGAAAACCCAGTGCCGTCCGACTCATCCGAAGACATAGAGCATCAAAAGTGGGCGGCCGGGCCTATAATATGGGTGTAATTATTATTTTAATTTTTATTTTAAAAAACTACCAAATATATTTTGCTTATTTTTTTTATATATTTATGGGATAATTTAATTATTTCCTAAAACTTTCGAAGCAATTTGTGAATTTTAATTTCACTTAAATATTTGAAAAATTAGGTTCCATAGAGTTCAATGTATTTTATTTTATTAATCCGAGTTCAATCCAAAACTAATCGGGTGATATTATTCATTTACATTCCCATAGGTCTTACAGACCATCTGAACAACATACTAAAATTTCAATTTGACAAAGTCATATTTACGGCAGTTATCTTGCGAACGGACAGACTGATAGACAGAATGAACAAAGTCATAAACACTTTTCAGCTATGTTGTGAAGTGTTATAAATGTCGTGTCTGAATGTAACGTATTTTAGAGATGTTTAAATAAAATTTCAGTTGGAAATCATTTTATAGTCAATGCTTTATGCATGATTGATCTTTCTTGTATTTATATTTAGTGTTGCATCCGTCCTAAAACCGCTTTATTTTTGCATATTATCTGTGTTTCTAAATTCTGTGTCTTTACAATTACAATATTTTTGATTTTAAATGATCATGAAACTTTGATTATTTCTACAACAAAGCCTAATTTTAATGTATGCAAAGTGTAAACTCGATTATAATATGAGTTGTATAAGAATTGCTGAATTTTTCAAAGCAAAATTATTTAGCTTTGACGTCTGGAATTTAAATTATATGAATGAAATATTCATTGATTTTACTTAGATAGAGAAGCAAGCGATTTTATAGCATTGTCTTTTTTGATGAAGTTTTAAGTTTCCAAGTAAGCAAATTATTGTACTATGAAATTTTGAAATATATCACCACTGAATATATTGCATTTTAGAGATGTTTACATAACATTGCATTTCCGTTGGAAAGTGTTTCATAATCAATGCTTTATGCAAGATTAATCTTTCTTGTTTCTATCACTATTTTCTCATAAGATGAATACATTGAGGTAGAAGAAATAAAATTGAATAGTAGATAGAATAAATTCGACAGTAGCAGAGTAAACATCGAAGACTTGTACCTAAATATAATGAATTATGACAAAAAGTTGGAAATATGTAAAATAGTTCATTCTTCTATTTCCATTTTTCTGAAAATAATATCCATTTCCGTGTTCAATCAAAATTTGAGTCAATTTAACTTCTGTCTCGGAGTCTAAGCTACTAAAAAGTCCTTCAGACTGTTGTTAGAATTATTTGCAAGATTTTTGTAAATATTCTAATAAAATTTATATAAAGTGTATTATATTGTATTTTGTGCAATCTGTGAGTTGAAGGAGGGGCTCAAAATGTCCAGTACCTCAACTGCATTTACTTTCAAAAATCTATGTCTTACTTTCATTTGATCGATAAAAGCAAGTGCTAAAAATATTATTTGTGTAAATATGCTTATAAAAAGAACAATATATGAAATAAAGTATACTATTTCATATATATATACGAGCTGTATGTTTGAAGAGGAGACCCTAGATGCCTTAGTTTCAACCCTTCATAAAGTCATGTATTTTACTTTATTTTATTATTTTTTTTTGCTTGAGCAAAATGGAAACAGATACCCAAATAACAATTATCTTCAAACGTTTTGATAAATTATATAATGTATACCACATAATTTATTTTGAGTAAAAGAAAAGAGTCTTGTCTTGTACTATCTTCTATCACTTTCAGCGGATTGGTATAGTCTATAATATTGTTTTGCAAATATGTGGGTTGCCCCATGGATCACTTAGTTTGAATTTCAAATGACAAGTTTCAAGCAGGGATACATTTTTAAATTTGAATTCATTTATTTATTTATTTATTTTTTGACACATAAAATTCTTCAACATTTTGAAGTCATTTGTTTCTTTCATATTCTTTTTATTCCATACTACTCAATTTTTTAGTCAATTATTCATAGGTATTTTTACAATGGCTTGTGCCTATATACTTTTAAAATTAGTTGATGATGGTACTCATGATGTATTTTCCGAAACAGATTATTATATATTTATTCCGTCATAGCGTACTCAAATTTGTAGTCTTGGTCATGAGCAAGTTAATACTTCTTCTGTTTATCTACATTATTCTTAGTTTCTTTTCATTTTTTCTAATTTTCATTTAGCAATTATTTTGCTGGTATGACTTTTCAGTCTTTGATTTGACGAATGAAGACTGTTTTTTGCCTCCGAAATTGGTTCACACCTTTAATTTGTTCAATGCTAATATTAACGGTGATATATAACATCAGTTTCTCTTTAGCAGCGATTTGAAACAATTTTTATTTTAATAAATTACTTCACTTTCGATCAAAGTCTTCAAAAATTACACTTCTTGGGAAGAATGTGAGATTTTAGAATCACCAATATCAGCGAAGGCGGAGTTCGCAACAAACAAAGCATTTGATTACTCAACTTAAACACCATATTCGTGTCCCTTAACATGTACTTGCTAAGTATTACTAGAAGCAAGTACATGTTAAGGGACACGAATAGAATCTGAAACGAAGCAACACAAGAAAATATCGCCTAATGCAAATTTGATCTATTGAATGACCAATTGATCAAGATATTTTTTATGATTAATAAAATTTTTCATAGAGACCAGCTTTTTATTTTTATGGAATGGGGGGGGGGGAGAGTATCAACCCTGTTGCTTTTATGAGTATCAGCCCCATTATTTTCTCAACCTTTCCTAAGCATAAATTTATGCATTTAGCTCTGCTTCCACCAGCGGCTTATCAACATCTCATGATCCTTCTACAATCTCTTGGATGTGTTTACACAAAACGGCCATGCACTAGAAATAGAGCCGGGCATTTTTTTTAAGTGCTCCGTAAAAATCCATAAAATCTAAAATTAAAGACTAAAATATGTTTAAATATAATAATTAAATGTTTGTTTTATATATTAATGTTCATGATTAAATGAATAAAATCAACCTTATATACAATAAACGGACTCCGATATATTTTCTGGAACTTGGTGTCATTTTAAAATGCGCTAAGCTACCAAATTGCAAAACAATTATAATAATTTTTAACTTCAAATTGAATTTATATATTTAGATAAATTTCATTTTTTGTGTTATTTGTGCAATAAATAGCTGTTTGAGCTATACCAGCAGTTTAAGCTATATGTTCCAACAATTAGTTATACAATTTTTTTACAAACCAACGTATGATCGGTAGTATTCAAAGATAATCTACACAAAGGTAGGGATTGACAAATTTATTGTATTTGCTTACAGTGATTTCTTGAGATTGTTCGGACTTGAGAGCGAAGTACTCCGGTACCGGCCTTGTGTATTTCAGCAGAGATAGGATGGGGACTAAGCACAGAAGCACCTTATACTTTTAAATTTTAAATTTATCAAATTTTTAAAACTCTATCTTAAGACACGGAAGTTTTTAAAACTTCCGAGCAAACTTTATGCTTTTCAAACTTTCTTTTCGTAGCATTCCTTTCTTTCGATTTTTTCCTTTTTTTAGACAGTGGATTAAAGTCCGCAATTTAAAACCCAGATAAGGCACCCCTTTAAAATTCAAATACCTTGTACCTTGTACTAAGCACAGAAGTTCCCTAAACCAGCCCTATTTAAATGGCCACTCCTAAAATCGGACTATTTTCACTTTTGTACAAGAAATGAATGAATGTGATTCTACTTAAAAAAATTGTAATATTTTTTAATTTGATTTTTATCGCATTTCTAGGAGACTTATAGTACTCTGATACACCCTCTTTTGAAGAGTTTAATAAAAAATGCATAGATGAAAATTGTAACTCGGTGTGTCCAAAGAAATCTGGGATGATACTAACACCCTCAGGGAGTCTGGGAAAATCCTAGCTTCCCTGTTTATAGAATTCCATAATATTCAAAAAAGTTATATTGCCCTAAATCAGCATTGCACTTTTGTTTTCGCTTGATATGATAATTTTGATACATAATGGCCTATTTTGTCATCAATAAATCTCTAATCTGCTCTAAAATGTAATTTATTTTAAAATTGATATTTTCAATAAATTCATATGCACAACTTATTGATATTCATCCTCATGCAACTTTTGGCTCCTGAAGTACCTGTGTGCAAAATGCAATGAATATTTACAAAATAATAAATCAAGAACAAATACTAAGGTTGTTAAGATGAAAAATTGTAACTCGGTGTGTCCAAAGAAATCTGGGATGATACTAACACCCTCAGGGAGTCTGGGAAAATCCTAGCTTCCCTGTTTATAGAATTCCATAATATCCAAAAAAGTTATATTGCCCTAAATCAGCATTGCACTTTTGATTTCGCTTGATGTGATAATTTTGATACATAATGGCCTAATTTGTCTTCAATAAATCTCTAATCTGCTCTAAAATACAATTTATTGTTAAATTGATATTTTCATTAAATTCATATGTACAACTTTTTGATATTAATTCTCATGCAACTTTTTGGCTCCTGAAGTAATTGTGTACAAAATGCAATGAATATTTATAAAATAATAAATCAAGAACAAATATTAAGGTTGTCGGATATTTGAGTGCTAATGTGAAATGAGAAGAAACGAAGATTACGATTAGAGGTGGACTTTTTATTTATTTATATTTTTACGATGGCACTTAACTACTCGCAATTCTCACAACAAGTTACTGCTTTCTAAATAAGCAGGAAATTTATATTGATGTTACGAAGGAATAAATTAGCATAAAATTCCCTTTGTTACATCTTTAGAAGAATTAAAATTACTAGTTGGCTTTATTATTAATAAACAACATGTCTATGCGGCCATAAATGAAACGTATACTAATAATAAATGTGTTGGACAATTAATTCCGGAACAAAATTAAAATCCGGTATCTCGACATTTGTAATTTTCAAAACTGGGATTCCGGTATTTTCAGATTTCAAAATATTAAAACACATAATATATAACTCACATAAAAATTGTTAAAGGTTTAATAAAAACTATAAGGTCTACTTCGTAAAATAGCTTTAAAAAAATGGTCTTTATACTTATGTAATTAAACATGAACATACTAGAGAATCAATAAAATGAAATACCTAATGTAATAATATAATAATAATAACGTTAGAACCTGTCAAGGCAATTTACTGGCTGAAAACAAGAAATAAATTCAACATACCCCCCCCCCCCCCCTAAAAATAGGACCATTATATTTAAGGTAATGAAAAAAATTGAGAAATACAACATCAAAAATTTATAGGATCAAAGAAATTAACGGATTTATAAGTTTCAACAGATATTTAAACATAATTATATTTTTATATTTTAGGAAAAATTACCACTTTACATATAATTCTGTATTTAAAAGCCCGTAACGCAACTTCTAGACCGAAAATTTAAGCTGTTCTTTGGATATTACACGTTTTTGATCCAAAATGGAGGAAAAACCTAAAACAATTAACCTTAAACAATATTTAACTATTATTTTATGACAAAATGATTTTTAAATACAGTTAACCAATAAGTATTGGACATTATTTTTCAGTAGTTATCCTGAGCCGTTCTCGAGATATTAGATATTTTGCTTTTCCACTGAGAGCACTATATCTAATGAAATATTAAAGCAATTTACACGAGATCTCTTATGCATATTTTTTAATTGGTAACTGCAGTAAGTCTATTAATTTTAGGGAGCTCTAATAGTAAAGAGGAATTAGATTGCGTTATTTTTCCAACAAAATCGAGATTTGTTAATCTGTAGAGAAAGTCATATGCTAAACACATCATTTTTTATTCTTTTGTTTTATTTATTTTTTTATTTATTTGAAAGAAGAAACGCCTGATTTGAAACACATTCTGAAGTATATTAGATGAATCAAGATTATCATATATGACGAGTTTAAAATATGAAAACCCTATTTCTAGAAGTATTTTCTTTCTTGCACCAAGGAGTCTTCATTCTTTGACCGACAGTCAGCGGGTCAAAGGCGCTACTTTTGATCTATTGTGCTGTATTACTCCTCGAAGGGTATACCTAGAGGGTGAACTTCAACCAAGGTTCGTAAAGTAAGAATCTGAAATGGGCAAAGAGCTACTCTCGAAGGAATTGGGTTCAAGATGTTTGGGATAGTATTATGATATACACCTGTCTTTTTGAGAGATTCTCCCTTTGAGATTACCGTTGCCCCACTCGTAATCTACACTGATTTTTTAAAGAGATCTTCTCCTTCAAAAAGCAATGAGCTAAAGGGTTAATTTTACTTCCGTACGTGCGACTTCCGTGCAACTGAAATGTTGTGCCATTTCTTGCGATTTATGTATATATGAAGTAAAATTTTACAACGAGCGAGTTCCGTACAAGTTCATTTTTCAATAATGTGTGAGTTCCGTACAAAGGAGTATGGGGAATTCTGCCTTTCAAATATAAACGTTTGGTAATGAAATAGTTTTAATAACAAATTAGGAAATATTTTTAATATTTTATTTTTAACTTTAAAAAAAATTGCTTTTCTTTTATAAATTTTAACTTTTAAATTTTTATTCTCAGTTCTTCCTTATACAAATACGAAAACGAAAACACATTGTGCAAATGATTGGGAAAACAAGGCTAAGATATTCAAGCAAAAAAAAATAAAATTGTGTCTAACAACTGTTTCGAGAATACGCGAAATCTCCTTCGTCAGGGCTAAAGAACCAACAAACCTGAAATCAAAAGGACAAAATATGACACAAAGAGAAGAAACAGAGTGGTATATATGCCCAAGTCGTGGATTGAATAATGCCAAACATTAATGCTTAAATGTGCATCAGGGCAAAGATGACAAAGTTTCATTTTGTATTTAAAAGGAACCTGTTGTCTTTTATGAAACTTACGACCAGATTCCTGAAAATTCTTACTGCAATGTATTTCCTTCATATGCAGACTTCCTATCATAGGCATAGTTGGAATCCCAAAAATAGTGTGTGCGGGTGTAGACGATCAAATATGGGTTACACTTCTGAATTTGATCTATCCTCGAATTATAAAAGTATAAATTGTTCTTGTAGGGCCGTAAGCTATATTTTATTGGTCATGAAATGCGATTCATAAACGCATTAGGTCAGTATAGTTGTGCTTTAACGTTGTAGGTCACAAGCATAAAAAGTTGACACCACTGGTTTACATAATACTGATTCTCTGTTTATAACATTTATATTACTGCAGTTAGATGATGAATATAAATGAATGCTCTTTTTGGTTAATTTATTTGAATGTAACCGAAAGATTATTTTCAGCATTGTATCCTCCATTTGATTGTCAACCCCCCAACACACACGCACACACTTTAAGATCCGTTAAACATGTGGGTAAGTCCTTCCGAGAGGTTAGTGGTAGAGGAAGGAGGGTAGGGTCCCTGTGGATGCCTCCCCCCACTGGGTTTCGGTCTAAATTGGGTGGCTCTTCCCGGCCGTCCAAACAGTTACCTTACACCTTTCTGGTAGGTCAGACGGTCTGGGTCTCAACAACAACACTCTAAGATCCTTACTCTCTCTCTATTCACCTATTATAATAAGTTTACATGAGATAGAGAAAATTTTGAAGTAAGAATTTTCAGTAATATGGTTGTAAGCTTTATAAAAAAAATATAAATACAAAAATAAAATATTTCAGCTTTGTATTGATGTAATTTTTATCATTAATTTTGAAAATTATTCAATCCATGACTTGGATATATATGCACACCTCTGTTTGTGTCCATTTCGTCTTTTTAACTTGTTGGTTCTGTAGCACTAACAAAGAGGACCCAGCATATCCTCGAAACAGTTTCACGCTGCTTTTCCCTTTTATTATCGATTGAATACGTTGTTCAAGTTTCCCTTATCATTTGCACAAAGCATATTTTGCTTATTGGTGTCCATATCGGCTATACAGTATCCAGCATTGTAGCCCCATTTGATCCTTGAACCCCGATCGCCGCTCCCTTCCGAGATTCTGGCAATGCCTATGAGAAAGGCTTGTATACTACAACGAAACATACTGGGTCTTTTAACACCAGATGCTTATGCTTGGATTTAAAATACAGAGTCATTTTGATTAAGTGTTACGACTTTTTTATACCTTTGAGAGACACAACATTTTGACGGATGTTCCCATGTAGCTGTATACTACCAACATGGCAGCCAGTTTTGTAGCTATTGGGGATCATTCAGCTGCATGATAAGGAAATCATTAAAATATGATTAGCTATGCATTTCTGAGTAAGTAAATTTCTTAGTTTGAGAAATTTTAGCACATAAAACAACACGATTCTTAATTAATGTACGAAAACTAAATGCATGTCGGTTTAGCACGCTCGAGTTATCTTGTGTTATTCATTTGTAAACACATCTCTTACTTTTGACATGTTCAGATGTGTCATTTCATCATATCCTGAGGCGGGGCACAATCCCAAAAAAACCAATACCCAAAAAAATATAAATACAAAGGTTAAAATATAATACAATCCAATAAGGTTTAAAATACAAAGAATTAATGTATATCACAAAAGTCAACGACAAGCTAAATTTGGGTTTTCTAGCTGCTCCGGTTCTTGTGTTATTACTAAACAAGAAAAATTAATCATGCATAAAGCATTGATTATGAAACACTTTCTAACTGAAATGCAATTTTATTTTACCACCTCTAAAATGCTGGATGACAGGAAGTAGATTTAACGATAATAATATCACATACAAAAAGTCATTACATATTTTAGAAAAAATACGGATTTGAGAAAAAATCAAGATACTTTTGAAATTTTCTAAAGATAACCAATAATTTATTTACAATTTAAATTTAAAAGCACATATTTTATCAAACTATTGCAATAATAATCATTAGTTGTGCAAAATCTGGATTGTTAATAAATTAAATGTTTCTGTCAAGGTATTCAGAATCTCGACTCGACAAATGAAAGTGCCCCGTCATATGTAATCTATGGTGGACTAGTTTCGATACGATAGAAATGATTTTTGTTTAAGTGAGGGATATTCATAGGACACAATATTTATTTTATGGGTAGTTTGTAAGTGTTATTTTAAGGATATGTCTGTTAAAAAAATAATTTATAATCCATTCAAAATGACACATTTATCCCTAGTTATGTTAAAAGAATTCTTTAATTTGAAGCTTAAAACCATAAACATAAAAAAATTTCGAAAACGATTTCTAAACTATTTAATTAGTACTATAGGGTCCAAATAGAAAACCAAATCCGGCATTATGAGAGTTTTGATTGTCACCCTTACCTTTCCGAAATCATGACTATTGTCTATGATTACAGTTTTTAAATATAGCTAAACATATCTTGTAATAATTTAACAACAGAAATTATAGGATCTAAACTTCTGTTGCCAAATGCTAAAAAATAATTTATTGCAAAAACTCGATGTTTTATAAGAGTGTATAATTTCCCTCTCAATAGTGCTTGCTGATAAGGCATCCTTGGGACAAACCAAAGAGAGCCTTTTGAGGGAAAATATTGATATGTTTTTGCTGACAGTTCAATGAAATTTATGAAAATCAAAAATTTTAAATTTTTTAAAAAAGTGTCAAGATTGGTATATGTGCCGTCAGGATCTCGAACAGGGGAGGGAGGTCGAAGATCAAATGTGGTTGTTTACAGCGGTGTATTTAATATTCCAATATAGACTCTATATAGAACATAATGCAATTATATATGAAGAACTAACGTAATCATTATCAATGGCTGGTTATGGCGCCTCCTACATAACTGCAGATGCACGATCTGTCTCACTCGATACTACATTAATGTCATAACATGCACTAAAATTTGTCAAAATATGCATGCAACTATGCATCAAAAATTCAAGAAATAATCACTTATAACATAAAATACATGTATTTATATATTTTGTTCGAATATCATTTATGCATCTGAAAGCATTTAAAAAAACTATTATTGCAAATCAAAAGTTTTTATATCATTATTCAAATGCAGTTAAAATTTTCATATAGTGAGTAAATGTTATTGCTGTAACCAGCTAATGTGCTTTTCTAAGTTCTTGTCACTTAGACTTTGTTGTTTATCATCTAAAAGCATTTTAATGCCAAAAATGTTATTTTAATATCAACTGATATAATTGGACAGTACTTGTAATCTTTAGAACTAAAAGCGATATTTAGTTCTTCAATATTTTATGCTGAAAATGACTTAGTTATAACTGCGTGTCCACTCTTCTGTTTTTCTTTTTCTTTTTTTTTCATTTCTTTTTTTCTCTCTAAAATGTAGATAGCAGATTTTACAAGCTGATCTGATATTTTTTCTGAATAATTTTTTCTCGCATTTACACAGTGTAATAACACAACCTGTAGAAATATGTTTCCATGATTATAAATACATGATTTTATTCGGGTTGATTTACTAGATTTAATTTTAGGCATTTTTACTCATAATGCTTATACAGAAAATTTTACACAGCAGCTCTTTGAAAAAATGTATGTAAAACGTCAGGTACTCGTATAAGTTGACTTTCCATTTCTTTTACCAGACCTGTCTCTTGTTGTTTTACCTGGAAGGATTTCACCATTTCTTATGATATTTACATGACCTTAGTAGTTCACGTAATTTGGCTGTTGAATGTGAAATATATTTAGCTTTGTCCGATGTTAACTTATCTAGCTATTCAAAAAAGGTAAAAAAAAATAGTTAAAATATAAAAAATGCAAGCTAAAAGGAAATAAAGTACTTGAAATATGCGTTTAAAGGCTTTTTATGCATTTACATGCTCTGTAATTATGTGTTCAATTATGCAATTGAATATACAGATATGAAATTTCATATAATTCGAGTTTTAGTCATAATATTAATCAATATATCAGTTTAATAAATTCATATATTTATAAAATTTTTTGAATGTGATTGTTTTTAAAACGTGTTTGTAACTATATTTAAAATGGATTTTTAACAAGACATTTAGTTCAAACTCTCATATTTTGTGAAGGATACGCACTGCAGAAATGAATTAATAGTTGCCGAATTTTGCTCTTGAAGGATCCCATCACATTAACTATTTTTCTAAATGTCTATAAGTGTAGAATTCCTACAAAACAGCCAGTTCTAGCATTCTAAAAATCGGCACATTTATTTTCTTGCATAAGATTATGCATAAAGTACATTTTCACGAGCTAAATATAAGAAAAATCGATTTCTTTAGTTTTGATGTGAACCTGCTAAAGTGGACGCCACATTTGTAGTTCAGTCAAGTTTTTTTCTGTGAACATCTTAAAAAATGATCAACACTTTTAAGACTTACAATAGAATGCATTCACAAGTATCTGGGAGAAAGAACTGTATGGATACCTAATCGCTTAAAGCCAAGCGAAGTCACAGAAATATTTACAACCAAATGAGTGGTGTGTCAACTTAAAAAGCGGGACACCATTAGCGTTATCCTTCGTCCTTTGTCGGCTTTCTCCGCCCCGTAGGGTAAAATCACATCCCTCTGAGCTTGACCACTCAAGATAGGCGATACTTCCCGTTATCGTAAAGGGTTTTCATTGTTCCCGTGCCTGGGGTGAACATTCATTCTCCTCAGCCCAGGTATTAAAATTCCCACGTCGGCGATTCAATTTGAAAACCTAGCGATTAACAAAATGACCGGCCAAACCCCGTAGATATCCTATACGTAGATATTTCTTCTAATATATCCATTTTATATTTTATAGCCGTCTAATTCCATAGATATATAGGATGTGTCTTGATACATGATCTGGCGCCGAGGTGACGATTCTATCCTTTGACCCCACCAGCTCCTTGCGGAACTTTACACGCTGCACTATCATCATTTTTACAACTGCCTCAAATTTTAAAGGGTTTCCGAAAGCGGATGTGTAATCGGAATTAAAGTTATACGCCAAAATTAATATGTTGCGCGAAACTCTATTGGTTAAATATTCATTATAACATATTTTGCATCATGATAAATTAAAAACAAAATTAATCTATATGAAATAGTTTCAGGTAAGACTCCTATATTCAAATTATACGCTGCATCTTTAGGAGCCGAAAGCAAATAAAGGGCATCAACTTTGGGAAAGGGGGGGGGGGTGTCCGAGCCATATAGCTGATATTGCGACGACGTATTGTTGTTCTACTTTAACCTACATATGTACTGTCCATAAACGTCTATACGGTAAATATGAAGGAGAGTGGCAAAAATAGTGCGTTTAAAGACTACTATTCCGCCCAGTCATATTTTATATTCATTTTGAAGCTATAGATCGTAAGAATTTCGCATTTTTTTTTAGTTTCGGTACGCGACAGTTTCTCGCTCAGAGCAATTTCAGCAATTCAAAGTTAAATTCGATGGATTTTTAACTTACTTGCAGACGCAGACAAAGTTGGTTTATGCCCCTCCCCCTATCCCTCTCCCATTCTTTTGATCGGTAAAATTAGTAAAATATCATGTGTTTGGTGCTACAAAGAGATATTTTTTAAATTCATAAACATCGAAATATTAAGAAAATTAAATTCCTTCAAAAGGAAAAGTAATTTAATTGTTATGAAATAAACATATTGGGGAATTTTTACAATAAAAAGGGTTGCTCAATTCATAACGTCCGATAATATAACGGGGGAAATGGCCGAAATATCGGGATTGCGATGTTTTAAAAGTTATAGAGTAAGTGATCAAAAGGTAGAAACAGCGTAGAAATTAATTTAAAATCTTCAAAACTCATTGATAAAATCCCATAAATTAAAGAAAAATTAGTGGTCGGCTTTCTTAAAAATAGAAAAGGAATATATAATAGTAAATAATTTAGCTTAGAAAGAGGTAAAAAAAAATCAAGATGAGAAAACTCAAGAAACTGCCATATTCGGAAATAATCTGTAATTTTGGCATACAATTAAAGCTGAAATATTCTTGAAAAATTAAACTGCTATATGGAAAAAGGGGGGGGGGGATGACTTTAAAATTGCCATAAAAAGTATTTTAAAAAGTTATTTTTAAAAGTTATTCTTCACGGTAAATGGATTTTTTTATGATGACTTTAAAAACAATTGTATAACACTTATAAAGGTCTATAACAAAAACATAACGATTTAGAATAAAGATAAGATTTAGAATAAAGTTAAAAAAATGAGTAATAATAAATGTTTAAAATATTCAGAAACTGGATAAATGAAAAATCTAAAGTTTGAAAACTTATAAGAAATGGAAAATATGGGGAAACTGACAATGACTTAGATTTAAAAAAAACACATAAAGTTTTGAAAATTTATTTAGTTTTATAAATGATAATATAGCAATAATAAAGGCATGTTGAAAATATTACTCATTAAAAAATAAACATATTTCTGAGAATCTGTCTGTCTTATTAGAAAACATAAATTTTATATTTTGCCAATCTCTTAAATTTTCTCTAATTTCTAAAAATCTCTAATTCCCCCTCTGCCTCAACAGCCAAATAATAGATTTTACAAGAGTAGATCCACTAAGGAGAGTTTTCCTTACTAATAGACATAGTGGTGCCTCACACTTAACTTTCATATAAATATATGAAATAGATAAATTACCTCTATCTGTTTTAATTTCTAATTTCTACGTGTGGCCTACATTATACAATGTATCCTTTAGCTAAAATGTTTAATTAGGCCCTTCTAAAAATATTTGGCCTTATCATACGTAATGTGCCCTTTTTCAGAAGGTAGCTCCCAGCCTTTTTGAAATCCTAGAATGAACTATATATATATATTTCCTTTTATTTAAAGAAATTTAATTACTTATATTTTAAATACCAGTGACTTATATTTGATTGAAAATGGTCTGAATAGCATTTGTGAAAATAAAATAGACTTTATGTTGGGCTGGAGAAAAATCCCTTTAGGCTGGAGAAATATTCCTTTATATATAAATCAGGTACTAAATATGTATTAAATACCCCTATTTCCCTGTCCCACATATAATGTAAGCAATTGAAAGTTGGAGTTCATGGTGTGAATGCCTGGTAAAAATAGGCCTGTAACAACACCCAAAAGCTAAGTATTATACGTCATATATGCAATACAGGCACTAAAGATACTATACCCCTTTTTCCTTTCATTAACATACAGGTTGTAGGTGCATAAATAGTGTAATAGATGAAAATAATTTGAGAGAAGGACACGCGTGTGGAGCCCCCATATCTTTCCGTCATCTATTACTACAGCACGGAAGGCTTCTGAAAGATCCCATCACATTAACTATATTTCTAAATGTCTATAATTGAAAACAGATAGTTATAGCATTCTAAAAATCGACTATTTATTTTGTTTTGTGTAAAAATATGCATAGAGTGAATGAATATTCACGGTTACATATAATACTAAGCCAATTTTTTTTTTTATTTTGCTATGGGCCGGCTCAAACAGATACCATTTTGGTAGCATAGCTAATCTCATTCTTCTGGAAACATCTTTAAAAAAGGACAACACTCTCTAATACATACAATATAATTTTCCATCTTTCCGACAAATATATCGACAGTACGGAGGGCTTTCGAAAGATCCCATCACATTAACTATTTTCCTAAATGTCTATATATGTAGATTTTCTTAAAAACAGATAATTCTAGCATTCCAAAAATCGTCTAATACATTATTTTTTTACATAAAAATAAGCATAAAGTTTATATTCACGTGTTACATAGAATAAACCAGTTTTTTTTTATTAATTTTTATTTTTTTTATTTTGATGCGATCAGGCCATTTTTTTATTTTGATGCGGTGACGCCATTTTTGAAATATATTCCATTTTCTTCTGTGAATATCTTAAAAAATGATTAACACTCTTTTAAACATACCATAGAATGCTTCCACAAGGATCTGAAAGAAGGATTTGTATGGATATCCGTTGATGATTGCTGACATTTAAAACGGCGGTATTTAGAGCATTTTTGAATGATACTTATGCGCGACTGCACAAAGCACTTATACAAATATGTACTCTGAACACGGGAACAGTTTGGTCAGAGTTAGGAATCGAACGTGGATCCTATAAGTGATGTTTTAACCACTGGGTTGTCCAGCCCCCTAATGTTAAGCTAATGTGAATTAAAAAAATCTCGTTTGAACCGTATTATTCAGAGAACTTTAGTATCGCACAAAGTTTCGCCGTTGTCCGAAATTTCGAATTTCGGTTACAGACGACACGCACATGAGACAAGACAATTTATTTTACTACGCGAGATAAAAATATATGAACCATGGGTATTTCTAATTAGTGGAAATGAAACAAAATAAAATTATTAATTAATTATTTTGTATGTCAGAATTTTTCTCTTAGATCCATGAATAAATAATAAAATAATACTCTTATTTCTAAATTTTGCTTTTGTAATACTCAAAGTTTCCCACAGATGGAATATTTTAGATTACATGAAAAAATTCGTATACATGAAATCTACGGCAACAAACTGTCCTCAGAACTCCTGAACCATTCTGTAAAATGCTATTGTATGTAACTATCCCCCACTCACACACCCAGACAAAAAACAAATATGGATATTTATGGGATTATACTGATTTTAAAGAGAGATGTTTCAGTCTACTTTTGCGTTAATAGTCAGGGCCGTGACAAGGGATAAGACAGTGAGGCGATGTCCTCGGGCGCCGTCTCACAGGGACGCCGAAATTGAAATTTTTATTATTAGTTTAAAAAACTAAAAATTGTTTTTAAACAAAGCACTCTACTTTCTCTAGTTCTAAAACCGGAACGTCAACAGAAATACAGTGCTTTAGTAATAAGAAAATATAAACATAATTTTAATAGTATTTCCTCTAACAACTGAGATTCAACTTGAATTAGGTAATTAAATAATTATAAAAAAGGTAATCCTTCAGGAAATTATAACTTTTGTAAATTGCCTTTTTACTTGATTCAAGACAATACCTAAATTAAAGCACCGAGAATTAATACCAGATTTCAGGAAGCAGATTCATTTAAATGATTCCGTTTTCCTTTCAATTTAAGGCGCAATGAAGGATAGAAATAAAAATTAACATTGATCGAAAAAATTAATTTCACATATTTAAAGCACCATATGAATCAGGATAGAAGAAAGGGTCATCACCCTCAAACCAAGTTCATTGTTCACAATACAAAAATTTGAACACTATATCTCCCTTTGTAGTTAAAACACCTCGCTGGATTAGCAGGAAACAAACTCGCAAAATGTTTACATTTCTAACTAAAAACTTTTGAAAAAATTCTGATCATTAATATTGAGCGCATTTTCAGAGTCAAATAAGTAAACTAAATTTGGACACTTAAATGAAAATGATATTTAGCATTTTTATGAATCAAATAGTTTTACTTGTACAATCAAGGCTACACAGCATTTCTTGTATAGAGAAGTAATTCTCGCTTATGTGTGAAAATTCAAGGTAATGATTCTCCACAGAATCTATCAAGATTTTCTTTGTTTTCACTTATCCTACTATACATAACGTACTAGTAAATAATTCGACCCTTCGATTTGGATGAATTTAAACATTTTGAGCCTTCCTGAATATAAATCAATCATTTTTAAACGATGTCTCCCTGTAGACACGATATCTCTCGAACAAATTATGTACTCCAAACGAAGTTTCGCACTGTTATTTTAATCAGTAAACTTAGTGGCCTATTTATTTTACTTATCAACTAATTTTACACAATAATTTGTATCCTTTATGATTTTGCACTTTTCTTTTTCTCTTTATATAAAAAAATAGGAAGAAAAAGTTATTTTACCCTAGTTTCACCAAATTTTCGTAAAATTTTTTGTTCCAGTATCAGGTAAACAAGATCAAATATTTCTATTTAACTCTGATTTTCATAAATTGAATAAAAATATAATCTATAATTGACTATAATCTATAACAGATATGGATACATTTAGACTATTGACATTCAGAGAGATTAGACAAGGGGTATACTCAATCTTTCAAACATGTTTTGTTTCGATAATTAAAATAACATTATAAAATAATTGTATTGAAAGCTTTTTGCAATTAGTCATTTTAAATAAATTTATTCATTTATAAGTGAATATCATTTAGGATGTAAAGATGTTCCGTTCTTAAAAGATTGCACGTTTTTTGTTCTAAAATAAGAAGATCATATAATTAAATGATCAGTATTACACAATAAATGGATGTTTTTTAAATACTTTTGGTATTATAAAATAAGTTGATGCTTTTTAAGTACTTCGAACCAAAAATGAATTGAGATCAGAGCATTTCCGTCTCAATTTTAACTGGAAATAAACTGGGGTACATTGTGTTACATATGTGATATATTTGTTTGGAACTTGAGACTAAAATTTTCTCCACTCCTATACAATGATCATATATATATGCTATATGCTTACAGTAGGAAACAAACTTTTCCAGAAAAGCATGTTTTATTTGGATATATTATGCAAAAATTGAGGTCACGTACATGTGACTCAGTCTTTTTAAAAATATTTTTCATATATGCCTCTGCCTGAGCTATCCTGACCGCATAACAAACACTTCAGAATATATTCCTACTAATTCGATGAAGATACTTCTTGACCTTAACAAATGAATACATTTTCTAAAAATTATCACATACTTGCACTTATATTCATTTAATATACCAGAGTCGACAATACCGAGCTTGAGTCTGTATGAAGTCTTGTACCGACTATGAAGATTTAGAACCCTAGCCTGTTGATCTCGAGACAAGCACTCTAAACTATCAGGAGAATGTGCTTGTGTCAAATGTATGCAGTTTTATCATATTCGCTTGTCAGAAAGTAGTTTTTTGGTTAGTTGGTAGAATACTCATATAAATTATCGTGCAATAGGCAGTTCTACTCATACCGACTAACTTCTCAAACCTCAGCTATTTGCTCTATATACGTATTTCTATATTCTGTTCTATTGTGGACAGACAGGATTGCCATAACAAATTTGTACATATGGTGTCTTTAAATATCTATTCAGGGGAATTTAGCAATAATTGTACTTTTTCCGCATATTAAAACATATGTATTTTGCGTTTGGCGTTCTATATTTTGGCTTCCATTGTTAAAGCATAGATACTTTTAGAATTAAACGGATATGCAAACTTGTGGGAAGGGGCTCAACTCAGATGACATTAAAAGACTGTGCCCATTGGGTTTCTGTGGTTTTATTAGTATGGAGCATGAACGTGGTGCATATTCTCTTATTAAGTAATTTTTTCCTTATTAGTATGTCCATATCTAACCTTCCCTTCATTAAAATCAATTAATCCCATTTGACTATTTTTTTCTTTTTAGCACATAGAGTATACGACTATATGTAAAAACAATTTTGATGAGTCAAAAATCAAATTCTTGTATTTATTTTGAAGGTTATAGGTTACACGCGTTTTGGAGCATCCCTGAATACGAATTAACCAATTTTAACCATCTGTCTATTTCTTTGTAGGTACAATAGTATCGAACAAGTTGATAATACAGAAAAAAAAATTGGTACGATTATTTCAATCGGTAAATGTTAGAAGCCTATTACCTGTTGGGGTAAACGGATCAAAGAATAGATCTTATTTTTTTATCTTGCTTTTTAAATTCGGAAAAATAAGTAAACTTAAACATATGAAAATGTTACAGAAATATTTATGTATTTATAATGTCAGCTTTTTAACACGAATGTCATCATTTACATGAGGTTTATATGCACTATTCTTGAGATAGTTTATGGTTTTGTTCAAAAATGGAACAATTCGGGAAAAAAAATATAAATTCCCTATTATCAAATGAGTGAATGCTTTATAAACAAACAGCTTAAATCCGAAATGAATGGACATCATTATTTAGAAATCATCCCTATCTGCTCTCGAGATATTAAAACATTTATTCATCTATATTTTTTTTAATGTAGTGTCACATCTTTCGAACAAATTGAATAAATCGAATAAAGTTTGGTGAGTATTTTTCAATCGATGAACATCACTCAGATACCTATTAATTTTCGGAGAAAACGAACCAAATAGAAAGCAATCTAGTTCTGAATATTTATTTTAGAAAATCAAATAAATAATATAAAAACACAAGATGATAATATGCGCCCCACTCAAGATATATTTTTTTTTATCTTCTTTTGAAAAATAATTCACATTTAAAAGGTGTAAACGTATGGTCCGCGTTTTAAAAGTGTATATGCATTGTCCGCGTTTTAAAGGTATATACACATGGTCCGCGTTTTAAAGGTGTATACGCATGGTCCGCGTTTTAACGGTGTATATGCATCGTCCGCGTTTTAACGGTGTATATGTATCGTCCGCGTTTTAAAGGTGTATACGCATAGTCCGCGTTTTAACGGTGTATATGCATTGTCCGCGTTTTAAAGGTGTATACGCACGGTCCGCGTTTTAATGGTGTATATGCATCGTCCACGTTTCAAAGGTGTATTCGCATGGTCCGCGTTTTAAAGGTGTATATGCATAGTCCGTGTTTTAAAAGTGTATAAGCAAGTTTAAAAGTGTATGTATTAAAGTCAGAACAAAAATTTTGCTCTCATACTGCTTACATTTAAAATAAAGTACATCCATTTTCCCGATTTTATGAAGTCTTTTTAAAACTCGCATTAACAGCAACAATTAAACTGTTGAACCATCTCAGGAGAGATGTTTTTCTAACTCACTGAAGAGAAAATGCAGTGTCAAGAGTCTAGGGATTAAAATAAAATAAAAAAAAGTATATGAAATATAAGTTATAATTGAATTAAAAAAAAAAAAAAAGTACGCTTCGCGGTTTGAGTTTATCCGTGTTTTGAATTCCGAACCTGTGCTCCATTTATTACCAGGCAAATATTTACACAGATACAGAATATACATACAGAGAGAAAGACTGTATTTTACAATTACACACAACTCTCAAAAACTGAATCACACTGTATTTCTATAAATGCCATGCAAAAATATGCTGTGAAGATGGTTGTATATACCTTATTTCTAAACATGTTTAGCTTCCTGGACGGGAATATTATTTGACATATGGGAAATAATAAAAGACAGTCTAGCTAGAATCTGTTTCTTATAACATTAGCTCCCAAACTATAAATTGGAAATCAAAAGGAAAAAAATTACATTAGTTTCAGAAGTGTCGAAAGCCCAGACCATCCGACTCGTCCGTGGACTTAGAGTAGCTTTTTGGATGGCCGGTAGTTTCAGAAGTGTAATATTTTTCTGTTTTGGCGAGTTAGAAATATATTTCAAAATCAAAATTACAACAATTTGCGGAGGGGATTGTGCCTGCTAAAAAAATGTATGCATATCTCTTTGGGGGGGGGGGGTCTTTTAGGGGGATGGGGTCTCTAGTGTTTCTAGGGGCTCCCGAGAAGCTAATACCTCAATTTGATAGTTCTATGGGTTGTCCTCGGTTTCCCTCAAAGACCAACACGGGTGTTTCGCAGATTTAGCTAGAGGGCAGTTAACGCCTTCCTTCTGAAAACCAGTTCCGCATACACACAATATGTTGCAATTCTGATAAACCGCGGACGTGTTTTTTTGCAAGACACACACAGATATTCGCGAGCTATACACAGTTATACACAGACTATATACATATACCACCTAACTGGGGACCTATGCCAAAAGTCAACCAAACTTTTTTCAGAATATTATCTGTCATTAAATAGCACATTTCTACAAAAATCCAAAGCGAGGACGTCCCCACTTGCCGGTGTGTCCCCACTTGGAAGGTGTGTAAACATATGAATGTCCCCACTTCCCACCATACGCCAACACACACACACACACACACAGACATCACTTCAAAAATGTTTGATTCGTGATCAGGGATGCTTGAAACGTGCTCTCCCGTCGAAAACTCGAATTCGAATTTTCGACCGCGTCACAATACTTTCCTTATACATTATGTATATAAGGAAAGTAATAAAAATCAGTTAACGATACAGCAATAACAATTGTTAAGGTACTTGTTGAAACCAAAACACAGAACATAATCATCGTGTAACACCACTTTGATCGAGATCTATATGTTAAAAACTGTACACCATGCATCGTTTCACCATACGTTTGAGTTTGAAAAGTGGAAGTGTAATTTAAAGAAATGCAGACACATCATCTGCTTCCAGAATGTTCAAATTCTAAACTTCTTGGAAAATCATCAATTACACTTCAAACGGCCAAGGAAAGGTCACACAGAAACTACGATTTAAATTTCAAACTGATTTATTAACTCAATTAGAACATATGCAGCTATTGCATGATTAAATAAAGATTTTGGAGCCATACAGCCCAATGGTAATGGCACAAAGATTGCACTTGCAGGACCCGAGTTCGATTCCTCGTTTCGTCCAAACTGTGTTCGTGTTCATGCAGAGTACGGACACTTTAAATATGCGAGTCTTAAAATCCTCCTTAGTGGTTCGTGGTAGGGGAAAGATAGTACGTTCGCTGTGGATATAGCCCCACAGGATTCTAATCTGTGTGGCATTGCACCAACCGTTTAGATATCTTACAATTTCGGGTAGGTCGGACGGTCAGGGTCAAAAGAAATAATTTAAGATTATGTACAATTAAAATATATAGTTCGATAAAAAGTCTAATATACACATTTGCAGGGCTTTCAAAGAGCAACAAATTCTTGTTTATTGTATAAAGCTTGCTCTTTTAGTTTTTGAGATATGAACAACAAAACCTTGAAAAATGGAAAATTCTCAATATATTTCAACTTGATACGACGAGTATTACAGAACTATTAAAGCTTTTATTTAATAATACATATAAATTTTAATAGTAACTTTTTAGTACACATTATTGTCATTTACTATGTGTATCTATATTTTTTAGTACTAAATAGTTGCTAAATATTTCGAGTAAAAGTTAGGAAGGTGTAAAAAAGAAAAAAAAAACCGCTCGCTCGAAGAGCTACTTTGCTTTTTTGAAAATATTAAAACATTGATATTATTTTTAACTATCCATAGACTTTTATATATTCATAATCATTTTTATATATTCATTTATTATCCGTCAAAGAAACCCCAACCACAGATGTTATTCACATTATTTATCAGTGTGTAATACTGTGTGTAACACGCCAATCTTGAGTGCTACTTCTTGTTACAGATTGGTTGAACTACTCTTCATGCTGCTTTATGATTGGCTCTTTTAATCTAAATATTGGATATATAATCAATTCTGCTTTTTACTTTTGTGCCCATTAGTCTTTTGGATTTCGGGTTTGTTTCCCTATTAGCAATTCAATATTGATCTAATCTTGGCTTATTATTGGCTCCAATAATAACCCAATATGAAAAACCTGATGTAAGCAGCACATGACCTTACTTGTAGACTCCAATTCATATTTCCTTTATTTCTTTAATAATTCATTAGATTGGGTATAGGTAGGTTTAGATTGGTTTCATTAGATTGGAATTGCGCCAAATAACACTAAATTTGCATTTTTAATTCAATTTTTTGTTTTTATTTGGTAATTGGACATTTTTCCGATAGCTGCGTAAAAAAATGCAATATATCTCAAATATCTTGAGAACGGTTAGTCCTAAAGTACAATGGAGTGTGTTATATTCTTTTCTCCGTTAAAAATTGCGTATAAAACAAGAATTTAATTGATACATTTCAGCATACGTAGTGGTTTTTTTTTTCTTTTTTTTTAAATTCCGGCGATTTTTGCAGGCATTTCGTAAAAAAGCAGGTTATTATTTTCCTAATCGTACCAAAATCTAATCAGCACCAAAGTGTCCCACAAGTAACTTATCTATAAAATTCTGCGAAATTTGTGTCAATTAGTATTTTATCTGGGGTGGATACATCAAATTTTTGCAGGCCATTACGTACAAAAAGGCAAGTTGTTCTTCTCCGAATCATACCAAAATCTAATCAGCGCCAGAACATCCTACAAGAGACTTACCTTCCAAATTTTGTGAAATTTGGTCAATTAGTATATTAGCTAGAGTGGACACATGACATTTTTTCTGGCCATTTCACAAAAATGGCGGGTTCCGTTTATACGAATCCTACCAAAAACTAATCAGCACCAGAGTCTTACCCAAGTGACTTACATACCAAATTTTATGAAATTCGGTCAATTAGTTTTTTAGTTAGAGTTGATATATACATTGCACAGACAGCCAGACAGACACACACACAGACGCCACGCTAAGAATTGTTTTTTCGAATTCTAGAGGTCTCAAAATGTATAGATCCGTTGAAAACTCGAGTTGTGATTTTCGGCATGATTCCAATACTTTCCCTATACATTACCATGTATTGCAGGGACAGTAAAAATGGGCATTTTGACGGAAATGTCCCAATATTGAAGTATTGGGACAATATTATACCAATACTTCCAATGTAACTCCAATATTGGCATACTATTGTATTGAAAATATTAGTCAAAATTGGAGGCTAATAAAACCCCAATAATTCCCCAATATTGGGATTACATTGGAAATATTCCCAGTGTATTGTCAAGATATATAATATTTGTCCAATACTGGAACAGTATTAAATGCTTCTAGGGCAGTTCACTTGGAATGACGAAGGGGGTCCAGTGTATTCTCGAAACAGTTGTATGCTGAATTATTGTGTTATTTGTGTTAATTTCTGCTGTTCTATTTTTCCTTATCGTGTTCTTCTACACCACTAAGTATTAAATTAATACCGAATCACAAATAAAATAACATATGCATTTTTTTAAACACTATTAAAATCCATGTTCGTTGTTTAAATTTTTTTCCATAAATATTTCAGTCCTTAGATTCTGCGAATTTAGAAAAAGTAATTGCGACAAAAGTTTATTCAGAAAAAAAAAAAAACTATCCTGTGTGCTTTCAAAATTCTTCAAATAAGAAACAGCAAAGTTTTTCTCCAGAAAGACATTTCCGTGTGCAAATATCATTAAATGCATTTTAATTTGTTTTTTCTTTCAAATTCCAACACAGCGTAAAGGTCATTTGAAATGAATAATTGAAGTTCCATCTGTTATAGAAAAAGCTGACGAAGACAGTGAATGACTTGTCCTGCAAAGACAATGAATCTACTACTTTAACCACCAAAAAAATATATACAAGATCCACGGGACATAGTATTTAACGTTGAATTGAAATTTGGCATCTTTATTGTGTGACAACACGTAAAATTAGTTCAAAGTACTTTTTTTTACTTATACTTCAAACAAATCTAAAATGACAATAATCAGTATTGATAGCATCCACAATAAGCATTATATTTCATGCATTAAATTATTTTAATAAATTAATCAATTTAGTGTCATTTTCGTTAATTTATCGCTAATTTTGCAATTTTGTTGATAATGTCGTCAATTTGTAATAATTAGAAATCGTGAATTCTTGGGGATCAAAATACAAAATTATTACCCGAAGTATCTATTTTCTTTCTTGAATATTATGGATTAGATACGTGAACCTGATGTTAACAAATTTATTGCATAATATAGCAAATGAAGAGTGAACATATTTTACGATAGTAAATACCTTTTTTTTTAATTTTATGCTGTTTTTCTTATAAATATATTTCGAAAACCTAAAATGTCCCATTAATGACACTTGGCAGAGCTATATAGTTTCTCATTTGTATTCTAATAAAATTATATAAAAATATATTATTTATATAATATTATTGAAGGATATAACTTTAACAGCTTTCTTTTTTTAATTTCCTTCAAATTTTAGGGTATTTTTTTAATATTCGATTACGTTTAAAATCAATAGGTTTCCAATATTTACCTCTACTTATAGTATCAAATTTCGTTTGAAACAAAATCGCTCTCTCCTGAGCTATTCGCTGTCAGATATCGCATACATACACACACTCACAAACACACACGCACACACACACACAACACATACGCACACACACTCACACACACACACACAACACATACGCACACACACTCACACAACACATACGCACACACACTCACACACACACATACACACACACACATATACACACACACTCACACACGCATACCCGCAGACAGGCACAATCACACGCACACTAACATACATAGACACACATTAACATACATAGACACACACTAACATACATAGAAACACAGACATTACCTAAAATATGTTCGGTTTCAGTCCAGGGATACTGCTCTTCTTTTATTCGAATTCGAATATTCGACTCCGTCACAATACATTCCCTTGCATTATATTATGTATGTAGAGAAATAAATAATGACCATTCCATACTATGAAATTGTTAATCACATATCACATAACGCATTTGTAATGAATATAATTAGTCTGCTGATGTATTAAACACCAAGTATGGCAATGCAAATGCCGCTGGAAATGTTTGCTGTGTAAACAAATGAAAATTGAAGATACAATTAAAGAGAGATAACTATCAGCTCTGTTTATTCTATCATGAATTAAAGCAACGTTCATTATTTTATTTCAACCCAGTCTCAAAGGAAATGAAAAATTATCCAAACATAAACCAAAAGTTATTTTTTTCTTCTGCGCATATTTGAACCACACCGAAATAAATACAATGTTACGCAAACGAGTTGAGCAAATAAACCTTTTTTTACGTGTGTTTCGTCTCCTGCTATACTGAATGCATACTCTCAGATTAATTACCCCTATTTTAATCAAGTTGATACATAGTTGGGTGCTTCTGCTAATCAAATAACTAAGCAAATGAAGGTTGTATATTATATTTGACTCATGCACCGTTTAAGGAGTTTAAAAAATGTATCTCTATATTAAAAAAAAAAAAAAAGTAGCCGCAGTCGCGCTGTTTGACAAATTTCGAGTTTCTCAAGATTCTCTGTGACGTACCACAAAATCTATAGCATATAAAAATATGAAAATTAGTATATTTTCAGAGAAATATTAGGGGAATAGGCTGATATAAATCGTTTTTCCATTTAAAAATTAGTTTAGAAAATATTTAATATCAAATTTAAAGGAAGAGTTTTTGAGCTGCGTGTTTGCGTCCTGGACATACTAGCAATACGAAGACTTCCAATTTTTGTTGACGTGTACCTATATAGTAGAATTTTTGCAGAACGGAGTTCTTTATTAAATTTCAATTTATTTAATCAATTGAGTTATTCAATTTTTTATGGAAATGATCCTTCTCTACGGGTGAAGATTTAATTTGTTCACACGATTGCTAGCTTCTTTCTGGCAGAAACGTTACAAAATGGGTGAGGACTCAGTTATTGAAACAATAGAAACTTTAAACGTATCGATATTTATTTCTAAACATGACTACAACGTCTGTAGTGCACTTAGGAAAATGTTAAATGTTGACAATAAGCTGACGTATCGTTTATTCTGACAAACAATCAGAGAGTTTCGCAACCATTGCTGTTATGAATATCAGGATTACATTGTTATATTGCACAACAATTAAATGTTTTATTGTAGCAAATATCTGTATACTGAAAGTTCACGTTCTATTAAACTGTAGTAAGAACAAACAGCAAAAATTACAGTTCTGAAATTTTGCCCTTTCTTCCTAATGCAGTAAGTTATCGTTCATAATAGTAAGCGGCACGAAATGATTCTTGATGCAGGTCCAGCGAACACCAGAAAGTAGAAGACGCAGACGGGTTCATGTAGCATCAGCGAGTAGGAAGCGTAGCCTTTCGACTTCCGAAGCGAGTTAGGATTTGGCGAGCGTACCAAGCAGGGGGCAGAGCCCCCTATTATTTAAAATAAATATAATCCTAACTCCTGAAAAAAAAACATTTTATTTATATACCGCATATTCGCTGTCCGTATCCTAGGCTAGGATAATCTTTTAGATGACCTTATGTAACAATTTCAGTAAAAAATGTAAAATTTAAAATAGGTGTTATAATAACTACATAGAAAGAAGCTTTAGTAACCCATATCATGGCCTATTCTTTAAAAATCGCAAAATTGAAGACCTTAAAAGATCGCAATTGTTAATAGGATGAAAGAATATACTTTAGGTCTATTAAGAATACCCTACATGTCAGATTGAGGAGTTTCCTCTTTGACATTTATTCTAGCGGTTTAATTATTGAATATAGTTCATTTTAAAATTCAAAAATTAAAATTTTAAAGTACGGCGTGATATTTATCCAACTTTTGTGAGCATTATAATTAAATATTTTAATATTATCTGCTGAAAATGTGCACTCCAAAATATGTACTTTGGAAACAAAAAAATGCCTTGTTAATAACACATGTTGTTCAATGCACATTTATAAAGGTTTAAGAATAAACAACATTATTTCGTGTGGAAATGCAAATATAGATTTGCGTTTACTTTTCCTCCTTATATATCATTTAACCGTAAAAGCAATCTGAATAAATAATTGCGGTTAAATTTAATTAGATAAGAAAATATAGTTTAGGTGCCGTAAATTACATAGTTACTGTGAGTAGTGAGTAATTAAAGTCGATTGATATATGATACCCGTAATAAAAATACCAGTTAGGATGAAGATAATAGTTGCATTGTATTCAAATGTCTGAACTCCTTTCTTTTTGTCTCTTCTGGCATCTGTAGTATATATATATATATGTAGTATATATATATATATATATATATATATATATATATATATATATATATATATATATAAAATTATTCATCTCTCTTTAACACATGTAATTCGTATTCCATTCCTTAACATTTATATGGAACAGGGAAAAAGGCGTATTTTACACCAATATCGTGCCTGTGTCATTTATAATGGTTTCTTATCATGTGTTTTTAAAACATTCAACGGCTAGTCGTATAGTATTTTTGATGTCACATTTACATCACTTCAGTCGTTCTTTCTTTCACTTGCTATACAGAACATTTTGTATTAATGATCAATCTCAGGCATGTATAATACAAATAAAAGAAAAATAATTTAATTTATATATATATATATATATATATATATATATATATATATATATATATATATATATATATATATATATATATATATATATATATACATATATATATATATATACATATATATATATATATATACATATATATATATATATATACATATCTATATAAATAAAAATGAAAATCTGTCTGTCTGTCTGTCTGTCTGTCTGTCTGTCTGTCTGTCTGTCTGTCTGTCTGTTTGTCACACCATCACGGGAGAACGGCTGAACCGAATTTGATGAAATTTTGTGGGTAGCCCAGAAATAGCCCCACTTAAAATTATATCCGTGTTTTGAGTTTCTACGACCAGTGGTTCTCGAGATATTAGTAAAAACCGAAATTTTCGTTTGTCTCATCGTCACGGAAAAACGGCTGAACCGAATTTAATGAAATTTGGTGAATAGCCTTGAAATATCCCCCCATAAATTTTGTCCAAGTTTCGAGTTTCTAAGACTTGGGGTTGTCGAGATATTAATGAAAAACGGAACTTTATCCTAGGAGTTCTACTCCCTAACTCCGTGGTTTATCCAAACGAAAAGCTTGAAAATCGTTTGAAAGTGAATTAAAATTTAATCTCTGAGTTTGATGGGAGATTTTTTGCGTTAATTAGTCACTTTCTGAAAACATGAATTGTTGGAAACATGATTTAAAGGGGAAATCTATCTCCATGGTTCATGGTTTATTTAAAACAAGCTTTTACGGAACAATGAGAAGTATAGAGAAATCAAAATCGTTATTTAATTTCGCAGTTTATGTTATAAGACATGACATATTTAACATGTTATAAGATTCTATCTTATATCATGTTACTCAGAAACGCAATTAAATTAAATCTGTCTGTTAATTTTAATAATTATTTTTTCGATTTGAATAATAAATAAATGGATATAAAAATATATTTTAGAAAAGAACGATTTCATTTTACTTATAGCATTTTTGACTGGATAATATCAATTACGGTCTTCAGGTTTAAAAATTATTATTATTTATATTTTCGGGAATTATTGATTCAAGGATTATTGATATTTTCAAGTTATTATGCAATTATTTTATTATGACAAAAATTGTTTAAACTCATATATTGTATGTTGTACGAATCTTCTACAAATACACATGTATATCTTTTAATCTACGAGAATATAAGTAGTACAAGTATATTGACATATGTTTTGATATATATTGTCATATATTGGAATCAATTACGACCTTCTGGTATAAAGAGTACGGATATTATTGATGTTTTCAATTTATTACGTCATCTCTTTTATTTTGCCAAATATTTTTGAGACGCATATTGTAATACGGGTAATCTTCTACTAACAGATTGGCATATTTTCTGATCTGCGACAATATAATTAGTACGGGGTTGCATATATTCATTCAATTCCTATTTTTTCTTCTGTAAATTTGCTTACAAAAGGGGGCAGGATGTTTTATTCTTCAGATCTGATCGTGAAGATAATTTTGCATAGTGAGAACATATATTCTTAAACTTCTCTTTAGGAGCAATAAATTTAATATTTTAACAGAATTTGCACATGATTGCGAACTTTAAGTTTCTTTAAATTATACACTCCGTACGAATAACGGGTGTGCTGTTAGTGGTTAATAAATTTTAACATTTTAGGAGGATATATCATGTTGCTCGGCATCGCAATTAAATTAAATGTGTTTGTTAATATTTTTATTATTTTTTTTCGATTTAAATAATAAATAAATGGATAAATGGATATAAAAGTATATCTTATGAATGGACGGTTTGATTTTTCTTTTAATTATATTAATTGCTGACTGCGTACATCAATTTCATTTATTTTGGCAAAGAGTTTTCAAGCTTATATCGTATTTAGCTACTAAACTCATATATTGTGTTTAGCCAATAAATTCATATAGCCGATTGTTGAAACAGAAAAAGAGTAGAGCGGGTATATCTTCTAATACAATTGTAGTGTTTTCATTTAGTATATTGAAACGGGATAAGAATGTTTCATTCAGATCTGCAAATTCAAAGCTACGAATTTGGAGGGATATCGCTAATTTCACAACTTTTCTTAAACTTTGCCAAATTGACGGAAATGTCGCCAAATTGATATAAACGACACACAAACAGCTGCCATAAACCTTCGGGTTGGTCGTGTGGCTTGGGTCTTCTACATATCAATGAATTTTTTTTTGTTTTGTTAGAAGAGAGTACTGAAATGATGTTTGGTTAGCATTTCTCTGTCAGACCAACCATCCTACTTAGTAATACATTTAGCGAATTTTTAAAATGTCACCAAATTGATAAAAATGTTTTCAAATCTATAAAAATATCTTGAAATTGATAAAATTGCGCTACATAAATGATATTAATTGTTTTTTGTTAGGGGATAGTATTGTGATGATATTTCGTCAATTTGTCGCAAAGTGGAACTGTCAGTTCTACAGTCCCACTTGGCGATAAATTTGGCAATTTTTTAAAATGTCGCTAATTTGACTAAACTGTCGCCAAATGTTCCATAGAAATATAACTATTTAGACGATATTTTTTTTACCAATTTATTTGAAGCAAATGATATCATGTCGCTTAGCAACGGATTTAAATCCAATGTGTTTATGCGGCAGACGATTTTTATTAAATCCTTTCCGATTTGAATAATGAAGATATGTATATAAAATAAATTTCATTGCCATTTCATTTTGGACTGGATAATATCAATTATACTCTTCAGGTTTAAACATTATTACTGATATTTTCCGGAATTATTGATTCAGGGATTATTGATATTTTTAAGTTATTACGCCATTGTTTTATTGCGGCAAAAATTGCTGACACACGCATATTGTACGTTGTACGAGTAATCTTCTAGGAATGCACGGGTATATCTTCTAACCTACGAGAATATAAGTAGTACAGGTATATTGGCATATATTTTGACATATATTGGCATATATACTGGAATCAAGTACAGTCTTCTGGTATGAAGATTAAGGGGATTAATTATATATTCAATTTATTACGTCGTCTGTTGTATTTTACCAAAAAACATTTGTGACTCATATTACAAAACGGGTAATCTTCTACTAATAATCGGACATTATAAGTAGTACGTGTATATCTTCCCATATAATTTTAGCACTTTAATTTTGACATATATTGGAATAAATGACTGTCTTCAGATTTAAAGATTACGGGTTTATTGGTATTTTCAATTTATACATGTAATCTACTAATACAGGTTATATTTTCTAATATTCGCGTATATAATTAGTACGGGTCCCATACAATTTTAACGCTTTTATTTTGCATATATTGATTCAATTCCATATTTTTTTTATATTTGCTTACATAAGGGGTCCAAGATGTTTTATTCTTCAGATATGTCCATGAAGATAATTTTATATAGCGAGAACAGAGATTCTTAAACTTCTTTTTAGGAGCATTATATTAAATATTTTAACAGAATATTTTGATTAAGCACGTCATTTAGTATACTATAAGAATTTGGGCATGATTATGAATTTCAAGTTTCTTTATATTATATACTCCGTACGAAGAACGGGTATGCTGCTAGTCTATATAAATAAAAATGAAAATCTGTCTGTCTGTCTGTCTGTCTGTCTGTCTGTCTGTCTGTCTGTCTGTCTGTCTGTTTGTCACACCATCACGGGAGAACGGCTGAACCGAATTTGATGAAATTTTGTGGGTAGCCCAGAAATAGCCCCACTTAAAATTATATCCGTGTTTTGAGTTTCTACGACCAGTGGTTCTCGAGATATTAGTAAAAACCGAAATTTTCGTTTGTCTCATCGTCACGGAAAAACGGCTGAACCGAATTTAATGAAATTTGGTGAATAGCCTTGAAATATCCCCCCATAAATTTTGTCCAAGTTTCGAGTTTCTAAGACTTGGGGTTGTCGAGATATTAATGAAAAACGGAACTTTTTCCTAGGAGTTCTACTCCCTAACTCCGTGGTTTATCCAAACGAAAAGCTTGAAAATCGTTTGAAAGTGAATTAAAATTTAATCTCTGAGTTTGATGGGAGATTTTTTGCGTTAATTAGTCACTTTCTGAAAACATGAATTGTTTGAAACATGATTTAAAGGGGAAATCTATCTCCATGGTTCATGGTTTATTTAAAACAAGCTTTTACGGAGCAATGAGAAGTATAGAGAAATCAAAATCGTTATTTAATTTCGCAGTTTATGTTATAAGACATGACATATTTACCATGTTATAAGATTCTATCTTATATCATGTTACTCAGAAACGCAATTAAATTAAATCTGTCTGTTAATTTTAATAATTATTTTTTCGATTTGAATAATAAATAAATGGATATAAAAATATATTTTAGAAAAGAACGATTTGATTTTTCTTATAGCATTTTTGACTGGATAATATCAATTACGGTCTTCAGGTTTAAAAATTATTATTATTTATATTTTCGGGGATTATTGATTCAAGGATTATTGATATTTTCAAGTTATTATGCAATTATTTTATTATGACAAAAATTGTTTAAACTCATATATTGTATGTTGTACGAATCTTCTACAAATACACGTGTATATCTTTTAATCTACGAGAATATAAGTAGTACAGGTATATTGACATATGTTTTGATATATATTGGCATATATTGGAATCAATTACGACCTTCTGGTATAAAGAGTACGGATATTATTGATGTTTTCAATTTATTACGTCATCTCTTTTATTTTGGCAAATATTTTTGAGACGCATATTGTAATACGGGTAATCTTCTACTAACACATTGGCATATTTTCTGATCTGCGACAATATAATTAGTACGGGGTTGCATATATTCATTCAATTCCTATTTTTTCTTCTGTAAATTTGCTTACAAAAGGGGGCAGGATGTTTTATTCTTCAGATCTGATCGTGAAGATAATTTTGCATAGTGAGAACATATATTCTTAAACTTCTCTTTAGGAGCAATAAATTTAATATTTTAACAGAATTTGCACATGATTGCGAACTATAAGTTTCTTTAAATTATACACTCCGTACGAATAACGGGTGTGCTGTTAGTGGTTAATAAATTTTAACATTTTAGGAGGATATATCATGTTGATTGGCATCGCAATTAAATTAAATGTGTTTGTTAATGTTTTTATTATTTTTTTTCGATTTAAATAATAAATAAATGGATAAATAGATATAAAAGTATATCTTATGAATGGACGGTTTGATTTTTCTTTTAATTATATTAATTGCTGACTGCGTACAATTTCATTTATTTTGGCAAAGAGTTTTCAAGCTTATATCGTATTAGGTAATAAACTATCGTATTAGGTACTATTGTGTTTAGCCAATAAATTCATATAGCCGATTGTTGAAACAGAAAAAGAGTAGAGCGGGTATATCTTCTAATACAATTGTAGTGTTTTCATTTAGTATATTGAAACGGGATAAGAATGTTTCATTCAGATCTGCAAATTCAAAGCTACGAATTTGGAGGGATATCGCTAATTTGACAACTTTTCTTAAACTTTGCCAAATTGACGGAAATGTCGCCAAATTGATATAAACGACACACAAACAGCTGCCATAAACCTTCGGGTTGGTCGTGTGGCTTGGGTCTTCTACATATCAATGAAATTTTTTTTTGTTTTGTTAGAAGAGAGTACTGAAATGATGTTTGGTTAGCATTTCTCTGTCAGACCAACCATCCTACTTAGTAATACATTTAGCGAATTTTTAAAATGTCACCAAATTGATAAAAATGTTTTCAAATCTATAAAAATAACTTGAAATTGATAAAATTGCGCTACATAAATGATATTAATTATTTTTTGTTAGGGGATAGTATTGTGATGATATTTCGTCAATTTGTCGCAAAGTGGAAGTGTCAGTTCTACAGTCCCACTTGGCGATAAATTTGGCGATTTTTTAAAATGTCGCTAATTTGACGAAACTGTCGCCAAATGTTCCATAGAAATATAACTATTTAGACGATATTTTTTCTACCAATTTATTTGAAGCAAATGATATCATGTCGCTTAGCAACGGATTTAAATCCAATGTGTTTATGCGGCAGACGATTTTTATTAAATCCTTTCCGATTTGAATAATGAAGATATGTATATAAAATAAATTTCATTGCCATTTCATTTTGGACTGGATAATATCAATTATACTCTTCAGGTTTAAACATTATTATTATTGATATTTTCCGGAATTATTGATTCAGTGATTATTGATATTTTTAAGTTATTACGCCATTGTTTTATTGCGGCAAAAATTGCTGACACACGCATATTGTACGTTGTACGAGTAATCTTCTAGGAATGCACGGGTATATCTTCTAACCTACGAGAATATAAGTAGTACAGGTATATTGGCATATATTTTGACATATATTGGCATATATATTGGAATCAAGTACAGTCTTCTGGTATGAAGATTACGGGGATTAATTACATATTCAATTTATTACGTCGGTTGTATTTTACCAAAAAACATTTGAGACTCATATTGCAAAACGGGTAATCTTCTACTAATAATCGGACATTATAAGTAGTACGTGTATATCTTCCCATATAATTTTAGCACTTTAATTTTGACATATATTGGAATAAATGACTGTCTTCAGATTTAAAGATTACGGGTTTATTGGTATTTTCAATTTATACATGTAATCTACTAATACAGGTTATATTTTCTAATATTCGCGTATATAATTAGTACGGGTCCCATACAATTTTAACGCTTTTATTTTGCATATATTGATTCAATTCCATTTTTTTTTTTTAATATTTGCTTACATAAGGGGTCCAAGATGTTTCATTCTTCAGATATGTCCATGAAGATAATTTTATATAGCGAGAACAGAGATTCTTAAACTTCTTTTTAGGAGCATTATATTAAATATTTTAACAGAATATTTTGATTAAACATGTCATTTAGTATACTATAAGAATTTGGGCATGATTATTAATTTCAAGTTTCTTTATATTATATACTCCGTACGAAGAACGGGTATGCTGCTAGTATATATATATATATATATATATTTATATATATATATATATATATATATATTTATATATATATATATATATATATATATATATATATATATATTTATATATATATATATATATATATATTTATATATATATATATATATATATATATATATATATATATATATATATATATATATATATATATATATATATATATATATATATATATTGAAAGATTTGAATCGAAAACTCTGCATAAACTACGGTAAGTACAAGAAAACCCATCTCTGGCATATATGTTACAAATAAGTAGAGACCAAGATAAAAGTAGAAGGTAACTTATCTCTATAATGGAAAGGAGATGAGGAGAATATTAGTACACAAAAAGCACAATTAAAAATGTATATATAAACATATAAATATATATATAATATGAAAAAGAAAACACGGCAAAAATGCGAAAAGACAATAATAATAAGCTCAAAATTAAAGATCTAAATATGGAAAACTATCACTTGAAACTACACAGAAATAACGGTTAGTTCAAAATTGCATTCTTGACAGGACATCCATACAATTCGAATTAAAACCGATAGAATATCCGGTTTCTGACAATGGGAATAGTATTTAACTATAGACACCATTGGAACTGTCTACTGGCTAGTGGTAGGAGAAATAATATAAACCAAATAAATTATAAATCAGAAATTTAAAAACAGAAATATTAACTCACAGGCACAGCTACCACGTTGAAGTCGAACATGCTCGTAAGTGAACAGTCGATAGAGCATCTTACTTCTCGTCGTCAACGCGAGTGAGCACCGGAATGAATACACTTGAATGAAGCATAATTTGTATGGAGACTTTCAAAAATAGTAATCAGTATAGGACTCAGGACAAGTTGAAAGTAGTCTTTCGAAAATAGTAAACAGTATCAGACTCTGACCTAGTGGTATGTTAGGTTATAAGAATTGGTGAAATTCACAAAAATGATTTATCCAATCAAGGATAAATAAAACATTTGTAAAATTATTAGATGGTATATTTGAAATTATTAATAATAATATTTACAAATATTTCCGGATTGTGGTAATTTTGACTAATGTGTTTAAGATTATTGATATGGAGAAAGTGAAACTTAGGATAAGGAAGTCGAGATATTCGAAAGAGCTGGTTTAAAATGATGTTTCTAAACAATTGAATATAATTATAAGATCGGTATGATAGCAGTTTTATGATAGTGAAATTGTAAGAAACTTTTTTATCATATAGATTGGTGATAATGTGATTATTGAGGGTATCTAAATTTAGGTAAATGACTTACAGTTTGACTAACACTAGGCCCATTAGGGATATATATATATATATATATATATATATATATATATATATATATATATATATATATTTACATCTCGACGCATATCTGTTTGGCTGTAGGAGTGAAACCTCTCACAGCATATAGAAAACACTATTATTTATAATGCAAATGATAGTAAATACATATATTCTCCATCTAAAGAAATGTTTAAATAGTAACATTAAATAGAGAAAATTATTGTTATATGACTGCAATTTTAGGTAGTAATTTTCATATGTGACCTCCATCATCTTGCAATTTGTCAGTCTGCAGCTTGATGGAGATGTTACGATTTGATCGAAAAATCGCGTGTCCTACACAGCATATAGAGATAGAGTAGTCATTCATCTTAAGCATTGGAACCTTTGAAACATTACACCAGGATGATAATATACCGTAGGTGTTTATAGAGACAAGATAATCTACTATATAGGAGGCTATGTTTATACTGTGCAAAACTTTATATCAATGATTTACCTGTTTTATTCAATTCCATATATTTAATATTTATTTAAATTTTATTATATTTATATCATTTTTCTTCAATTTTTCTCTGCTTCATACATTTAAATCATTCTGAGTAAAAAAAATAAAGAAATGTCCTTTTTATGTGTTAGAGAGATGTAAAACTGAGAAGATGTCAGACATTATTTCTTATAATCTTTTAGAAGAATGCTTAGAAAAGACTAATTAATTATGATTCAGATTTGTAGAGTTATAAACTGTATAATTATTTTTGCTAGTGTGTAGAAACTGTTGGTGCAATATAGTAACTATTTGGTACAATATAGTAATCATACTAAAGCAATGGATTTTTAATAAGACTGCAAAACGATCTATGCTTCGTTTAGGAATTCAAATTTATTTTATATATGACCATAAATACATTTTAAGACAGATTTTGACCATATTTCCATATTATTTTGACCATGTATTTTAGGGAAAGTATAAATAAGTTAACGTAATTTTATTTTTATATCTTAAAGAGACATGAAACTCGGAAGTGTTTTACATTATTTTTTATTATATTAGTTTTTTTAGAGGATTGCTGGGAAATGATTAATTGATAATGATTATTAAACTTGTACGATTTTAAACTAAATTAATCTTGCTAGTGTTTCGACAATGTTGTTCACGTTTGGTATAATATGGTAAAACATCATAAAGCAATGGTCTTTCATTAATCACAGCAAAAAGATTCATACTTCGTCATGAAATTCACATTTATCTTGCATAAGGTCGTAAATGAATTTTTAGCCGTAGGATTACAAAGTAATTTATGTCGTAAATATATAATGAAGATAAATATAATTTAAACGAATTTAGTATATAGTGAGAAATGTTTGCAACTACCTTATCATAACCACTTCTTGTCATTTATATTGCCGCCGCAATACCATATGAAGTAGAACTGGTTAAATCCGTCAATTATATAAAGAAAAAAATTCCATTTCTATTTTATTTACATCCACACATGTTCCGTTTATAAAATAATATCCGGATTCATTCGGTACATATACCCTCCACCCCTACCCCCAATTAATATTATAATTTTATACATATACAAATAGACGCAATTATATTTTTAAATTTTGAAATACTAGGGGACTCTGCTCCTATTCATTACGCTTCGCCAACCCTCTTCGGGGGCTTAGCTTTCTACTCGCAGAGCTCGCTTCATAACCATCCCTCCTAAAAACTAAAATTTAAAAAAAAAATTTCTATGCCTATTTATTTTCCGCAGGTGGTAAAAGCAGGGATTTTTCTTAGCTCATAGAATCCAAAAGCAAGGAAATTTCTTAGCTCATTGATCCTGAGATCGCTTTGCGAGTTATCTACTACCAAACTAAAGTTTAAATCGTTAAACGTTTTCATCATATTACCCTATTATTTCTCTATAAATGTATCAATTTTTATATTTTTGTATGCTATAATTTTTGCTGTACGAGACAGGAAAATCGCTAGACTTGCCAATACGAAAATAAATTCACTTCAGAAGTGCATAAGAAGTAAAATATCTCAAAAACCACATCGAAATTTAAAAAAGGGGGCTCCATCCTGGAAAAATTTACACATGTAGGCACCTGCTTGCTATTCATGGTCTTGCTATTTTTAGTTTATCCAGAACGCGAACTAGCAGCTCAAATATCCTGTGTTTGATTTTGGCTGTAAATATTTATTAAACTACAATATATATATATATATATATATATATATATATATATATGTGGGACACATTTAAAAAATAATTAAGTTAAAGTTAAACTTTTAAATATTAAATTCACTAAGATTGACATGGCCGTTAATTCTCGTATTAGTGGGATTATTATTGAAATCGTACATTGCTAGGTGTGCCGCTATATAAAACCCTCCAATTATTTACCTTTCGTGTGAGTCCTGTAAAGGAATAATTGATTATTATAATGCTAAATGATTGCACCATTTAAACTTTAACAATATAACATTTATTAACATCAAATCTAAATCATTTAATTACACCAATTATTCATATTATTAATTATCAACTTAACAACAATTATTTTCATTAATTATTGCGGCGGAGGGGACATATGTGACCAGTACTATTAAAATTACTATCATGTGTCTATGACCTGTGATTGTTAATGAGCACATACCTTCAAATCTGTATTGGGCTTTAATCATATATCAAATGCTTGCATCAGTTATTTGCACCGCCAAAACTATTTGGTGTGTGGCTCCTTCTCGTACATCTGATTGAACTCCACCCTATATAGATCTAGCCAGTATTTTTGGAACATTTGCCCAAATATTTAAGTCATGTTGTACAAGCTACATGTGCACAAGTTGCACAAATCTGATCACGTCCTTCTTAAGTCAAATCTCGTCCTTCTTAATTGTCTTATTTCTGGTCTGCTCTTAAGTCAAATCTCCATAATTTCTTTTCGATTCTCGGGTCACAGGCTGTGGTTCCCTCCTTGGGGGGGGGACTCCTTTTCTTCCATTTGCCGCATTGAGTTTGACGTAACACTCTTTTTTTTTATTGGTTACTCCTTTAACAAATGGAACCATTCCACATCTCGTAAGGCCCAGCTCAGTCCCTCTGTTATGGCCCCCTAAATTTATGGTCTTCTGACCTTTAGATTCCAGGAATGATAACATTCGGTGCCAGTCAGACTACACTTATTGTTCGCCGTTTTGGACGCAATAAATTTTCACATACATCTATCTCATCAAATGTGAGATCTATTTCTGGTCTCTCATATCTCCCCTCGAACAAAAACAAATAAAAATTCAAAACCAATAGAGTTCGAAACAAAGTTCGAGTCACTTGCAACTCTTTAATTGGCATTTTTCACTTTTGGGACAAAGTTCGTCCAGAATTGCAGTTCAACATAGTCTTGCTGTAAACACCAACAGTTTTTTAACACATATATTATACACTCAATAAACATGAGTTATGTACACATCAAATGTGAGATCTATTTCTGGTCTCACAATATGAAAGAACGGTTTATTTCAGCACATTCCTCTAACCATTTTCTACAAGTGTATCAGATTCCATATTTCATATGTAATAATTTTTGCGGTATGAAGCAAAGAATGCCATTAGGTAATTTTCTTTTAATATAGGATTTTTTAATTATACCAATTGTAATTGGTATGACTGCTCATCGAAAAAATGAAACACAGGAATGATCTTGGTTCGAAACAGGTAATTTGGTAATTGGGTGCGGTTAATTATAATTATTCTTATTTTAGTAACGGGCGAATTAGGACCCGGGAAATGTCCGGCAATTTGCTTTAGATTGACATAAATACGATACAGTGTCATTTAAAAAAACATGACTTGGAATGCAATATTTTCTCAATTTCGACACAATCTGACTAAGTATCATTTTTGTCTTTACTTTTTTTTTTCAGCACATATAATGACATAATTCAATTTACAGTTTATCATAATTTTTGAAAATGCATCGTGCTGTTCTAAAAACATGAGGTTATAATATATAAACAAACTTTTTGAAAACTAGTTTATCGTCAACGTATTACTTTCAAGAAATCCACTCACGTAGATATCATGGAATAAATATTTTCAATTGTTTATACAACAAATCTTCGAAAATAAAATAAATTACTGTTTTTCCCCCCCGTCAACGAAAATAAAGTGGCTGGTTTCGAGGAAAGAATAAATCACATTCGGTAGGATTTTGTCCTGTTGACACATTAAAGTATGTGCCTCGAATTTCTCTTATTCTTTAAACTATTTCGGGGAGTATTTTAAATTCCCATTTTTATTTCATCGTTTGTTTCTGTTTTAGTTTGGAATCTTTCCGTTCTTTTAGTCGCCATTTTTTCCCCAAAAGAATGTCCGAACGCCATTCTTTTTTTTTCCATGTGTTGGCAAATTGTATTTTACTTTCTTTAGGATTTCTAAAAAAATAGTTATAGATAACAATTCTACTAATTACTGCTTCTGATGTTAATGAAAGTAGCTTCTCATTTTATTTTACAAAATGTTGGAAAAAATGTTGATTAATAAAACGTCGTATGTATCCGTCGACTGTGAACGAAATGAAAATGAGAGGGGAATTAACACAACTCAATTTCCGAAATTCCTGTTTTGAACAAAAACCGGCACTCATTTTTTTGCATTCACAAACAAGTTAACTGTATTGCGCAATTTGATAATAGCTATATGGATGCTTGCTGGGAATGATATGTGCCCTGTATGAGATAACAACGTACACGTGGGTGTCGCTTAAGTAGGTAGAAAAGCTCTTTCATCTGTTCTTTGAGTTGGTAGAACATTTAAGGGAAAAGTTCTGCGGGGAAGAGTTCGATGGCTCGATTGACATGGCTTGGTTAAAAATTTATAATTTTTCAAAGGATGGATTATGAAATTATTTTTGAAGTAGACTGCAGTATTTTTAAGAGCTGCTGTTAAATGATAAAAGTTGGATGGCACATCTATATTTTTATATCGTAATAGACAAATCGAAAAGGTTTAAAATGCACAAAAAGTATATATTTTATTAAAAATGTGTATATTCATCTTATGGATTTCGTTCAAAGTTTGTTTGGAAGATATTTTTTTATCATTCCAATAACGTCAGAATAGAAACTATGTGATAATATTTAAAGTCGCTAAAGAGTCAATGTGTGTGAATATCGCCCAAAAAATAAGTAAAAAACTAATTCGAAATTTAAAACGCTTAGATTTCCCACGATAAACTACACACACACACATACGTATACACACAAACACACACGCACATATCTCTTTATTATGTTTGAAGAAGAAACAAAATACCCACTAAAATCAAATACTACTGCTTTAAGTTCTCAATCGTCATACAATAAATACAATCGTTTAAGTGTTTTTGGGTCATAGTGGTATTACTTCCTTATAGGATAGAGTAGAAAATTATTATTTTCTTAATATAAGAAGATCGAAATGACACTTTGAACAAATTACAAATATAATTATATAGTTTATTGATAAATTGGCACCAATATACACTAAAATATATATCAGATATATTGTCTGCTGTTTTTTATTAGAAATTCATTAATTAAAGTTATTATTTTATCAAGCAAAGAACACGGAATTTGCAAAGAGTGATTTTTTTTTATTTTAAAGCCATATCGCTATAGCCATTTCTTCACATGGAGCATCAACATGGGACCTTGAAATAACACATATATTTGTATAATATATGTACTCTTGATTTCGAACATCAAAAATATTTTAATTTGTATTTTGTTTTAACATAAAACAAATAAGTACCAAAGCAAACTAGAGCAAAGTAAATAAGCCCAAGTAATACATCCAAAATATTTTAATTTGTGTTTTGTTTTAACATAAAACAAATAATTACCAAAACAAACTAGAGCAACGTAAATAAGCCCAAGTAACACAATAATGTAAAATACAGCTGATTCGAGGATCCGTTTGGAGGATTCCGAGGATTCGCTCGATTTCCTTCGTCATTTCAAGAGAAACAGCAAACCCGAAGTCCAAAAGAGGAATGGGCACGGAAGGAAGAAGCAGTTGGTTACATGCACAAGATCTGAATTAAGAGAGAGCCAATCAGAAAGCAGCACTAAGAGTCCAGCCAATTCGAAAGGAGAAGTAACAAGATTGGCATGCGGAATATCCTGACAAGATCAATCAAATTTGAACAAGAATACATGAAACACAACGAGACAAAAAATAGGTTAAATCAACACATAAAAGTCCCAAAGCAATTGGGCTTATTTTGCATGCAAGGATATCGGAAAGAGGGGGTTATTCATATATAGTGTTATTCATGTATAAGTCATAACTTGAAGGTAATTCTCCAGAATAAGCTGTCATTGTAAAAATATTTTTTCATCGTTGGATATAGTATCCTGACAAGACAAATCATGTCTGAACAAGAATAAATGAGTCACAGCAAGACATAAAATAGGTTAAAGCAACACATAACAAATCCCAAAGGAAAATAAAAAATAAACTGGATTATTCTTTATTAATTTGTAAATTATATTTTATTAATAAGTAATATTTAAGTACCATTAGCCCGAAACTGATTTTTGAAAAGAAAAGTGTGTTCATAAATGACATACTTTTATTTTGATTGAAGAATTACCGATGGGTACGTTAAAAAGCTTGTAAAAATGTACATGAAAATGAAGATGCGAAGATGCATAAAATAAGATTATTTTGCATGCAAAGATATCGGAAACATGTATTTCCATCAGAACTTGAAAGCGACATTCTTAATTCCTTCATAAAGCGTTACATTTGCAAATATTAATATGGTGAAAAATGATAATACAAACCGAGGAAATATATTGGTAGTAACTTATTCCATTTACCTTTCTGAAGACGAATTTTAAATGTAACTGGGTGCGTAATTATAAAAGACAGTGATTTCTCGTTATAGAACGCCACTTAAAGCTTCACTCATTGTACGCTGTATTTCCAATTCTTCCCCAGTATTCATCAGATGCTTTAAAAATTCAGTTTGCTAAAGTTGGGAAACTGCGGCTAGACTGAAAGTTAATTACTGGACTTTAATATGTTGCTGCGGTGGCACATGTCTCTCGAAGTACAGGGAAATTAATGCAATTGAAATTGGCAGGAACGAACGCCATTATTAATGATTTTCAAATCCGCACCCTATCTTTGGTATAATCAGGCTTGGAATTGAAAACGTATCTTTATTTATTTGAAATATGACTCTGGATCGAAAATAGAGAGTGAGAAATCAGTGAGGTATTGTGAAGGGAATATAGGAAATCAAAATACATGTCACTGCGGGAATTTGTTATAATACGACTGTTTTACTGGGCAAGATGGCTGCTATAATACATGTTTAACAACTCCTATAATTGTATTGAATGATATATCGACAAATTATATATATATTATATATACCTGTGTGTGTGTATGTGTGTGTGTGTGTGTGTGTGTGTGTGTGTGTGTGTGTGTGTGTGTGTGTGTATTTGTGTGTGTGATGGTTTACAAAAAAATGGAAAAGTGTCTGAAATTTTAATTTGGAGTTTTGGGCATTTAGTCCAGACTATAATGTAGTATTAAATGGAAAACAATATAAAGGAGTTTTGAAAAATTATATTATCGCATAATTTAACATCCTGAAAAAGAGACTATAATTGCGATCTTGGTGGACTACCGCTCTCTCCGCCATGTTGGAAAAATTGTGCTCCAAATTAGTTGATGACAATATTTCCTTTCAAGTACAAGATAAAAATTATTTATTCACAAATTATAGAGAATTAAATTTTCTACAAGTTGTGTATCAAACATGTTTTTATCAGATAAAAAGTTCTAGAGATAATTACTTAAAATATCGTATTAGTAGAGCGTATTACTTAAAATAGCCTCAATGCACTTTTAATCTGAAATTCAAGCACGTCTGCCGGTGAAAATTATTTTTAATAACAAGTGTGACCGACTCTGTTTCATTGGATTTCTGTGGAAATGAGGGGTGTTGAGCAACATAACATGTATCATTCTTATTATCACTTCAGGCTGAAGAGTGCATCGCACCAGCTACGAATGATGTTATATGCAATGACAGCACGCTCTTAATTTAGGAATATCTTACTCGACGTAAGATTTGTGAGCATAATCTTGGCCAGTACAGCCCCATGCCAGTCTTATATAGTCCTTTGCATCCTGCAGCTATCATAATATAATGCCGTGCTTAGCATCAAGTGATACGGATGATTTCGCAGCAAACTGACCCACATCTTCTTCAAAACAAGGTCCAGACTTCTTCTGATGAGCAATTCAGATCGCCAATGTCCTATCCCATTACAATAGCGCTCTTGAGGTTTAAATCTAGGAATCTCAGTGATCACTCAATTCGATAAATATGCTCGGCCTCCAAAATTATCTCCAATACCTGTGTCATACAGCAGGTCATTCGCACTTTATGGAAACGATTTTGTATTTATGTTTCTCGTCAGCATTTTGAGATGCAGACTTAGCATTTTCAATATAATACTCTGCTACTGTTTTGCTTTGATTGGAACGTAGAATAAAAGATCTATTTTGAAAATGGCTCCTGAAATTGATAGACGGCTCGAAGGTTACAGCGTTTTCCGAGGGAAAATATTCGTATCAACGAAATGTAAAGCGGTGTAAAATTCGAGGTTATTGCTTTTCAAAGAAAGGTATGTTTAATAAAGTTGAAAGGAAACAAGCGTCTAGCTATAAGTAAAAATGACAAAATGGCCGCAAAATCGCATCCTAAGACTCTTCGAACGCGCTTAAATATCAAGAAAGTGAAGTCTCTGATCCTAAAAGAAAATATACAGACTCAAATATCCATTGCATCGAAACTGGGAATATCTTCTGGCACTGTAAGTAAAACCAGTCATAAAGATTTGCAGTTAAAAATATGTTTAAATCTAAAGTTCATCTGCTTTTGCCAAAGCAAATTGCGGAAAGAAAAACAAATTGTAGAAACACATAGCTGCTGATAAATGGAAATTTGTGGTAACACTTAATGAGGCATGCATGGGTGTATTTAAGTGATTGTAATAAAAATATTTCTATTTTCTATTGCTCAACTGACCAAAATGACAGTATTAATTGCTTTCGTCAATGTTGAGAAAAGTTGCCAAAGGTATTCATAATATTTGCAGGATTTTGTTACAACGGTAAATTAAAACTCAAAAAAGTCTCAAGTAAAGCTAAAATTAATTCACTCCATCAGCAGAATATTTTAGAACCAATTTTTGAAGAAAACATTCCAGACTTACATGGAAAGGGCATCAATAAATTTGTGCTTCATATGGACAAAGCCCCTAGTCACATGTCTAAGTCAACTGCCGCATAGTTAGCAAGGAAAGAATCAGAAATAGGAATACAATGTATCCCATTTAATGCAATATCTGTAAAATCACCTGACGCTTCTCCTATAGACTTTTGCGCTTTCGGTTTGTTAAAACGAGCCTTAGAAAAACAGAATCCAAGAACACTGAACGCACTTTGGTAAACGATCCAAGAGCAGTGGAATAAAATTGAGATTACAGTGCTAAGAAACAGTTCACTTTCATCGAAAATTCGAGCTTGAGCTATATTCATTACATTTAAAATCTGACTCTCATTTATTAAGAGTACGATTGCTTATTGAATTCGTGTTCAATGTTCATGTATACGACACCGCTAACATGTTCAACTATGTTAAAGACACGTATAACATATACCATCAGAAATATACTATAATAGTATTGTATATATTGTTCGCATTATATCCAAAGACGAGCACATAGTGTTGTTCTATATGTCTGTACAGTAATGTTCAATCACAATGTTAGTCACAATTCGGTAGTAATACAGTAATGGTGAATCACACTGGTCATTCACAATTCGCTATTATAAAATCAATTTCATATTTAAAATACCATGTACACAGTGACATGAGCACATAGTGTTGTTTTATATATCTGTACAGTAATGGTCAATAACTATGTTAGTCATAATTCAGTTAGTAATACAGTAATGGCCAATCACAATGGTCAATCACAATTCGTTATTATGAAACTAATTTCATATTTAATATCATGTAATTTACAGGTTATTTAAATGTATATATATTCTACAAGCCATTGTGTGGTGGGGTTATGTTTTATGTTATTGACGGCTATTAACAGCGCTTGATAATATCATTTATTGCGCTGTTTATATTGTTTGTATTATCCTTGAAATCGAGCGAACAAAATAACAATGCTGTTACATATTTCAGTATAATATTTCCCCTTCCCATATAGACTCTAACCATGCAGACACTAGACTTTTTATTCAATGTTCTACTTCAAATCTCAACTATTGATTAAGTTCTTATTCAGACAGCTAATTTAAATTCCACGCATTACCTGTAACATATAAAATTCTTACCCAGTATTCATCAGATGCTTAAAACCTTCTATTGAACCTAAGTTAATTACTGGATTTTAATACCTTCCTCCTATGGCGCACGTATTGAGAAGTTCGCGGAAATTAATGTAATTGGAATTGGCAGAAGCATACGTGCTGATATTAATGGTTTCTCAGGTACGTGCGCTATCTTTGGTATAATCAGCCATAGAAATCGAATAGCTATCATTAGCGATTGGAAATGCGACACTGAACAGAAAATAGAGTGAGACAAATGGGCAGAATGAAAAAGTATCGCATGATTCATTATTACTGCTTCTGCTTTTGGAAAATCATGCACACACACACACACATTACATATATATATGTATTAAATATCTCCGTCTTAAAAAAAAGCTTTTTTTGGCATTTTGATTAGATACTAGGCTTTGAAAAAGAATCTATTCAAAATTAATTCATTTTTAAGCTTCGTGCATTTTCAGATGTTTGGCTTTAATGCTTGGTCATTTTCCGTTTTTGAATTTTGAAATCTCACTATTGATAATTGTAGATAATATATAGCATGATGCCTGGATATGCTTTTTATTCTCCTCTTGATTGATGACTCTCTATTTGTTGCATTTTTATACATTTCTATCTTATATTTTAAGTTGTGGTTGCATGATTTAAAATTTATCTCTAATCTATCATTGGTATTTCATATAATATTTTTATTATTGAAATCATTTTATTTATAAGCTCTATTTGCGAAATAAATTAAATATATTTTACATTGTTTTATTTTGTTACTTTATTAACTTTCGCTTATTTAACTTTATACTTGGTAAGTATAATTAACACTTTCAGTTTGCTTCGGTATATATGAATATACACACATATATATATATATATATATATATATATATATATATGAAAATCCAATGATAGAATAGAGATAATTTTTAACTCAAAAACCCTAACTTAAAATATGAAAACAAATTAAAGAGAAGTATTAAATCAGCCTTGATGAGAAAAATTAAATGCTTATTTCTATTCATCAAGCTTAAGATAATCAATAAATAGCAATGGAGTCGATTCGAAAATAGAGAAACAAAAAATAACCAAGCATTAAAGCCATAGACGTGGAATAGCACATGACCTAAAATTGTTCATTTCGAAAAAAATATTTTTCAAGTCCAAATATTTATTCAAAATGATCACAAAATATGCTAGTTTCTGAAGCAAGAGATATATTTCATCTATAACCTAATGCTATTTGGACGACTAGCATAAATATTGAAAAAATATATAGGAAACACAAATACCTGAAATACACTGCAAATATCCTATCCATTCGAGCAATGAATCACGACACCAATGTTGCTAATTGTAAAAAATTAAAGTAGAGATCTACTGTTGCTAATCGTGAGAAATACATAACAATATTGGAAAAATACTATAAAATGTGATATATTACTACAGTAAAATCTCCAAAATAAAGTGGCAAATAATATCATACAAAACGTAGAGGCTAAAGTATAAGAGGATGTAAATACATTGTAATGATTATTCAAGATAATGTAGATAATTGGCTAATATAAGATACTAAGGAGAGAATTTTAAGAATATAAAGCTAATATATATAATATATATATATATATATATATATATATACAGCTAATATATATATATATATATATATATATATATATATATTTATATATGTGTGTGTGCCCTTCTATAGACGCAATATAGACTGCATTGAATAAAGCTTTCCCAGAAGTAAAATTCTTCCAATCACATAGTCCATCTATGAGCCGTCCTTCATTTGGCGTTTCTGGGGAAGTTTCAAGAACTTTTGAATAGTGTTCTGCCGTTTTCTCAATTTAAGCATATATGTCAGTGTGTGGAGGATGCTTTCATTGTATGTAAACAAGGATCTCCATTTCTTTTCCGATAGTTTTAATGGTTTTTAGCCCTCTATTAATTTTATTGCTAAACATGTGTGTAAAGATTCTCTGTCATTTCTTGTTGTTGTAATTTCTCACAGTATTGGTCCCCATCCTATAGTTTTTAGTAAACCTACTTTACTCATTCTTTTATACCTGCTTATTATGTATACCCTGATTTCTCTGAAAATGCTGCCTTCTTTGCCTATTTAACCGTGTCGTCAATGTATATGTTTCATTTAAATGCTTAAACGATGACATTGGTTTTATGTTTCATCTGGGGTACGATGCTACCTATTCCTGCCTTAAACCTGACACTAATTCTACTATTCTTCCTATATTCAGCTGTATCCAGACTTAGAAAATATTAAAATTAACTTCTGTCAAAAAGGTTAAATTGTGTTTGTTGCCCACCTTATATCTCCAAACGTAATAGTTTACTTTTTTATGTTGGTAGTACGAAATGGACCGTTGGTATTAGATTGTTTGCGAATTATTTGGCTATTAAAAATTAAAAAGAAAACCTTTCAACTGCTTTACCCCAAAATGTGCTTAATGGTCATTTTCGCACTCCTTTTAACGTGTTGCAATAATCCTAGAAATATAATTTGTCTCTTAATTTTTTCAATTTATCTCTATTTAGATTACATTTCTAATTTTGACCCAGTTCAACACAACAGTATTGCCTTTCGCCTTATCGTGGATTCAACAGCAGAGTAACCATTATCTACATACTTAAATGCTTAAAGTTTTGCTAATTCCTAATTTACATATAGTACTTTGTACATTTATTTATTTTTTTCGTTGTAATGTGCCTTTATTATGCTCCTTCTCTTCGCATGCATTCCTTTTTGCAGATAGGTTATTTGTGATATGCAATTTGTGGGTTCGCTTAATATGAAAGTACCAACATACCTGCATCTTGTAAAATGCATCTAATCTGAGCGTATTTCTCTCAAAAGCGATCGGGTTAATAATTTGTTTTTTGTACCTACTGAAATTTGCAATACGCTTTCTACTTAGTTTAGAAAATAACTTTGTAATTTTATTTCATATCATTATTTGGAGTTTCATGGAACTGCAAACAACAATAATTTAAAATTCAATTTTGTAACAGCTGATGATGTAGATTCAAAATATAGCTGCGCACCCCCCTCCCCCTGGCTTCCTTTTGAAACTTGTTTTGAAACGTCTTTGTACAGAAGAATCTCTGTCATTTATGCTTGGTGTCTCCATAAGTAGCAAAAAAATAAAAAGTTGTTTTCTCAAACATAAAGCACATTGCAATGGCTTACCACCAAGTATAATTCATATTTCTAGAAAATACGAGTACTGACATTCTTAAGATTGTTTTCAAAACCCAGATACAATTTTAAGTTTCTCTCTGGTTATTCCTGCAAATGGGTTTTTTATTTTCTCTTTTTCATCTCTTGAAGTGTATGTTCTTTTGTAAGTGCATTTTACTCGCTGTTGAAAAAATGTATCTGGATATTTTAAAGCTGTAGAAGCTTATGATTCGCAAAATTCACTACATTTGGCTTTAGAATAAATTTTGACGCAATGGGTTTTTTTCATTTTATTTTATTCCTTTTAAAATAAGAAATTGTAGTTTGGAGTAATTTAAAAATCCATCCAAAGTAAGCGATCTAATTGTTTTTTTATGCTATAAATCTATAGATTTTTATGGTAACCTAAATATTTATTTCGTTAGTGATTAGTGTTACTTTAACTTTCTGATGAAGTTGGTACAATAACTGTACCAGAAGAAAGCTATACTCAGCGAGCGGACTTGGTTCGACAGCTGAACCAGTGTCAACATATCTTAAGTTGAAACGTGTACACATATTATAAGAGTTGTTATTACATCTTGAAATGAGTTTCAGAAGGAATAAATGTTTGTGCATAAAATACAAGTTATTTACAGACAGGGATAGAATTATCAGTTATTCTTCCAATCTCATGTCGAAATAGTTGACTGACCCTTTGAGCCGACATGTAAAGGTAAACATATTTAAATTATTGGTGGCAAAAAAATTTTCAAATCCATTATTTTATGAAAGAATTTTGAAGCGTTTATTTCTCATTATGCGTTAGTGTTAAAACTTAGATAATGACTAAATTAGATCAAATCAATCATTATCACATTCCGGAGAAGCGAAGCCGTTCACTAAGGATTTCCATTTCCAGTTCAAAAGTTGTCATGCGTGTTGAAACATATATGTTTAAAAATTGGCTAACAATAAACTTGATGATGACTGATGTGGATTAGAATGGGTGGGGGTATTAAATGCGAATGTTTGCTTCATTCCTTTCCCATTTCCAGTTCAAAGCAATTTCTTGAAACATTTATATTTTTAGGGTTGGTTAAAGATAGATTTTCGATATTAGTTAATAAGGATCAAGCATCAATCTGTGGAGAAGTTTAGGTGCTTACTAAAATGATACACTTCCGTTTCCGAAGATGTCACTTCCGATTTAACCGAAAATTCGTATGATTGTATGAGAAAATCTATACAAGAAAATTTGAAAATTCTTAATATTTAATAGTATAGATATTTAGAGTCTTGATAGTCGAAAATGAAACGTGCAGACTACTTGCTATCATATGAAGGCTTCCTAACAAATATCTTACATATATGTGTGTAAATCACTGTAATGGTAAGAAGAATAAACCATGGAAAAATAATCTTATAACATGTTTACATATTTTATTTGCAAAATTTAGTTTGATATCAATATTAAATTACATGGAACTGAAAACAAGTATTTGGAACACAGTTTCATAGCATCTGAATATATAACTCCAAATGAAGCATTCTTCTGTACAGAAAGAATGCTTCATGCTCGTGTATTGAAACGCATTTCTACAGCAGAATCTCAGTCATTTATTTAAGTCGTAGTAAGTACAAAAAACATTAACAGCTTCTTTTCTCTAACATAAAGCACATTGCAATGGCTTACTGACAAACGTAATTCACACTTCTAGAGAATACAAATACTGACATTTTTTAGACTGTTTTCAGAACTGGGATGTGATTTTCAGTTTTTCTCTGGTTATTCTGTAAATGTGTTTTATTCTGTCTGTTACCTATCTCTTGAAGTGTGTATTCCTTTTGTAAATATATTTAACACAGCACTAAAAGTTAGTTTAAAGCAATAATTTCATGATTCGCGAAATTCACTATATTTGGTTTCCAAATGAATTATAACAAAATATTATTTTTTTAATATCATTATATACCTTGTTCATTTTAAAATAAGACAGTCTAGTGGGAAATTGATTTCAAAATTTATTTTCGGTAAAAAAATTATTCGTTTTTGTTGTGAATATATTGATTTTTATGATGGCATAAATAGTTGATTAATTATGAGTACTACTTTAAAATATTTAAATATTATCAGAATTACTGTATTCAAATGTAGTTTATGCAGCATTCATGCAAATGGCATACTTTTTATTTTCAGAGTTTTCTTTAGTTATTGAGTAACTGGACTTTGATTGTCCTTTTTTCGAGTAATTAAATGTTACTTAATGTAATTTTAATGTATTTTTTCACATCTATGATCATACTCATTTCTGAATTAATATTTTATGAGAAATATTTGTATTCCGATATGAAAACTTCTTAAAAGTCATTGCATTTGGATTTTGAATTCCATGTTTCTATATCAAGTTTTAAATTAAAATAATTTATGGATTAAAAGTATTTTTTATTTAACTTTATATTAAAAATGTTATGCTCTACAATTAATGCTCCACAGAAAAACGTTCGAAAGGTAAAAATCATGCTTCAGGATGAGATAGAGACTTCAAATTTGGTGTAGGGATAGATAGTTCAAAAGGAAGAAAGTACAATTTCAGTTTTCCAATATTTTCTACTTTAGGGAGTGCCGCACACTAAAATGTTCCATTTTCGGAATATATGAGAAATGCATCCTTTAAAATGTTATAGAGGCTTGCTATTTGGTATATGGTCCAATTATTTAATAGAAACCCAAAAATAATAGAGTTTTAAAAAAAATGTACAATTAAGGGGTTCGGTACTGCACACAAAAACATTCGAAAGGTAAAATGATAGAAAAAACGTGCTTCACGATGAAATATAAACTTGATGTACAGGTTGACAGTTGGAAGAGAAGAATGTGGACAATTTTAGTTTTCCAATATTTGGTTCTGTAGAAAATGCCGCAGATTCGATTTTAGGAATAAATGAAAAATGCCTCCTTTAAAATGTGATAGAGGTTTGATATTTGGTATATGGCCCAATTATTTAATAGAGACCCATGAATAATTTTTTTCAATAATGTACACTTAAGGGGTACGATACTGCAAACAAAAACATTCGAAAGGTAAAATGATAGAAAAGCATGCTTCACGATGAAATAGAGACTTGATGTACAGGTTGACAGTTGGAAAGGAAGAATGTGGGCAATTTCAGTTTCCCAATATTTGGTTCTGTAGAAGATGCCGCAGATTCGATTTTCGGAATAAATGAAAAATTCCTCCTTTAGAATGTGACAGAGGCTTGATATTTGGTATATGGACCAACCATCTGAATGAAAAACCAAGAACAATATAGTTTTTTTTAAATGTTCATTTAAGGGATTGCTACACAGAAAAGCTTTCGAAAGGTGAAATGATAAAATAGCAAGCTTCGGGAAGAGACAGAGACTTCAAATTAGGTGTATGGGTAGATAATTCGAAAGAAAGAATGTGAACAATTTCAGTTTTCCAATATTTTCATTTTTAGGGGGTTCCGCACACAAAACTTTTTGATTTGACGAATAAATGTAAATCGTGAATTTATTAAAAATTTAAGGTGTTCAAGGGTTGCTTATTGTGAAACCGTTGATTTCCGAAGTAACATTCAGCTGGTATTTTATTTAAATCCTTCTAATTTTAAATTTTTTAAATTTATTTTTAAATCATCAAGAATCCAGCACAAATTTTTGAAACAAAAGTTACAAAATATAGTACCTCAAAACTGATGATCATGTATATGCAGAATAGATAAATTATTTAAATAGAGGAACAAAATAAATACATTATTTCTGGACTCTCCCAAACAGACACATCTACTTCTGACATTAAGTTGGATTGTAGAATCTAGGTTAATTATATATGAAATAAAAAACAGGAAATTTCGAAAACTAGCAGACATGCAAAATATTTTTTCTTCATTTATCTATAACATTGTAAAGGCTTGTGCACCAGACACAAATTATATTTCGAGTGTTGACATTAAAATTATATATATATATATATATATATATATATATATATATATATATATATTATAGGCTGTATATTGCACCTGTATGTGAATTTTATACAATGGAGTCTTTTAATCACAAAGCTCTGTCATAAAGCATGAAAAATATTGAATGTAATTTTGAAAAAATAACTGAATGTAAATATCATTGGTATGCATACCTATATAAAACTAGTATTTAAGGCTGTCAAAAACAGAAAAACTAATATTCTTAAAAAAAAGGTCCAACTAATTTTAATCAATTTTATTTTATTTGACAATGCATGGTCCGTAGTGTCAAAAATGGTTATCTTATCGGAAAATTGGCTTTGTTAGATTCAGCCCCGTGGTCGAGTAATGCCTTCTATGCCCGAATTCGTTAGGGTTCTGCGATACTTTGCCATTCCCTCCGCGTTTTGTCCACTCCGGGAGAAAAATCAATAATCCGAATCCGTAGGAAAGTATCGAAAATACGAGTACGTTAGGTTCTACCCTATAGTTGATACTATAAAATTCCAAATGTTTAGCTTTCTAGGTCACCTGAAAGATTCTTAAGCGTCTGAAAATACTTTTCGAAAAGTCTGTATTTTCTTCGTCCCCGTGGATAAATTGAAAAGTACATGAAGTTCTCTCCGATGATGAATACTACAATTTTGCAAAAAAGGGTCAGCAGCTTACCTATTGTAAGTATGTAAATACTTTTGGAAACACCTCTGTTTGTATCTTGATCAATTTGGTGAATTTTAAAAAAGTCGCAAGCAGCCAAATTTGTCGTCAAGTGAAACAGTTGGACTAACATACAGACCCTTCCGAAACAACATTATAATAAATCTTACAATAAAAAAATCTGATGTGGGCAACACATGACTTTCCTTATATAATGAAATGAATTTATTACTTTTACAGTAAAATAAATAGGTTTATCTTCTAGTAGATACTAATATCCTTTCCAAGATATTGACTTTTCGACAATTAGTCGTCATTTTCATTGATTTAGCGTCATTTTTATCCATTTGGCGAGATTTTCGTTAATTTGGCAACATTTCAAAAAGTCGTCAAGTTGGCGACATTCCGCCAATTTTGTCGCCAAAATCTCGCCAAGCGTTATGGACAAAGAAATAAGTTATATATATATATATATATATATATATATAACTTATTAGATATTGAATTTTCGACATATATTATATAACTATTATTATATATTTATATATTATATAACTTATTAGATATTGAATTTTCCACAATTAGTCGTCATTTTCATTGATTTAGCGTCATTTTTATCCATTTGGCGAGATTTTCGTTAATTTGGCAACATTTCAAAAAGTCGCCAAGTTGGCGACATTCCGCCAATTTCGTCGCCAAAATCTCGCCAAGCGTTATGAACGAAGAAATAAGTTATCCTTACAGCAGATAAATTGGCGTTCAAATGCAAAAGTATTACTCTATATCTATATTAAGTATCTTTTTTCATGAATGGAACGAGCTAGATCCACGAGAATGATGTCACCCAATTTATCGCATGATATTATATATGAAAAGTGAACATGTTTCTCAATAGGAAATATTTTTTTTCTATTTTATTTGACTTTTTGATAATTTTTTTGAAAAATGTGCGATATCTCGAGAACGGTTCATGTTAGCGTTCTAAAATTTATGTCAATCGTTTTCTAATGAAAAATTACATAAGGAATGTCTATTTACGTAACTTTATTATTGGTTTTGATTTTTTGACGATTTTTTCAAAATTTTATTCGATAATTTAGGGGGGTTCTGAACATTCGATTGCGTATAAAAACAATAGGCTTCCAGTGTTTACAGATTGTGATTTTTGTACCAAATTTGGTTCGAATCGGTCCATTCGTTCGTCAGTTATCGTCTCCACAGACCCACTGACACACACACACACATACACACACACATACTTTCACACACACACACACACACACACACACACACACACAGACATCACTTCAAAAATGTTTGATTCGTGATCAGGGATGCTTGAAACTTGCTCTCCCGTCGAAAACTCGAATTCGAATTTTCGACCCCGTCACAATACTTTCCTTATACATTATGTATATAAGGAAAGTAATAAATTGGTATCATTGATTTAGCGTTTGTTTTATAAATTTGGTGATATTTTTACCGATTTGACAAAATTTTTGTCAATTTGCCAACATTTGAATATGCCGCCAAGTTATCGGATACCTCGTTTAATTTGTCACAAAATATTACGGATGGAGAAATGGGTTGATTTAAATGTGACATAATTTTGTAAAGCATCAAATTTTTCTTTATTATGCAAAACATCGCATTTTTGTTAATTATGCGCCATTTTCAGATATTTAGTTCCATTTTAACAATTTGACTACATTTTGATCAATTTGAAAACATTTTAAAAATACGACAAATTTGTCGCCATGTGGGACGGTTGGTCTGAGAGACTAACACTACCGAAACATTAGTAAAAATCTGATGTGGGCAACACATGACTCTGTGATAATATTTTCGATCGCTTGAGAACCAATTTGTGTGAATATTGCTCAAAATCGTTCTGAAACATAAAATGCCTAATTCGAATTTAAAAAACAATAACGCCAAAGATACACCTTCCCTGATCCTGAAGTATACGTGTACCAAATTTCAAGGTTGTTCGATTGCGCTACAAACTGCAAACACACACACGCACACAAACGGGTGCGCGCGCGAGCACATACATCTTTATTAAATAAGATTAATCATAAATAGCCAGAAAAATAGTTTCAGAAAACTTTTAGTAGAAAAAAATATCTGATGTGATCAGCACATGACTTTCCTTATATAATGCAAAAAATTTACTACTTTTACAGTAAAAAAAATTTGATGTGGGCAACACATGACTTTCCTTATATAATGTAAAGGATTTACTACTTTTACAGTAAAAAAGTAAATTTTTCTTATAGTAGATACTAATATTATTTCCAAGATATTGAATTTTCGACAATTAGTCGTCATTTTCATTGATTTAGCGTCATTTTTATCCATTTAGCGAGATTTTTGTTACTTTGGCAACATTTAAAAAACTCGTCAAGTTGACGACATTCCACCAAATTAGTCACCAAAATCTCGCCAAGCGTTATGGATGAAGAAATAAGTTATTCTTACAGCAGATAAATGACTATTGGCGTTCAAATACAAAAGTATTTCTCAAAGTATCTTTTTCCATGAATGGAACGAGCTAGATCCACGAGAATGATATCACCTAATTTAACGCATGGTATTACATATGAAAAGTGAACATGTTTCGCAATACGAAATACTTTTTTTAATTTTATATGACTTTTTGATAACTTTTTTTTTAAATGTGCCATATCTCGAGAACGGTTCATTTTAGCGTTCTAAAATTTATGTCAATCGTTTTCTAATGAAAAATTACATAAAAAATGTCTATTTGCGTAACTTTACTAGTGGTTTTGATTTTTTGACGACTTTTTCAAATTTCATTCGAAAATTTAGGGGGGTCCTAAACATTCAATTGCGTATAAAAACAATGGGCTTCGAGTGTTTACGGATGTAATTTTTGTACCAAATTTGGTTCGAATCGGTCCAATTGTTCGTCAGTTATCGTCTCCACAAACTCACTGACACACACACACACACACACAAACACACACACACACAGACATCACTTCAAAAATGTTGGATTCGTGATCAGGGATGCTTGAAACGTGTTCTCCCGTCGAAAACTCGAATTCGAATTTTCGACCCCGTCACAATACTTTCCTTATACATTATGTATATATGGAAAGTAAAAACTGTCTACTGTTAAAACACTATTCATATCATTGGTTTGGCGTTATTTTTATGGATTTAGTGACACTTTCTTCACTTTACCAACATTTACTGAAACTCGGCATTTTTGCGATATCCCGCCAAATTCGACAACAAAAATTTCACCAAACGAAGAAAAGGGTTACTTTATAGTGAACTAGTAGCGATTAGCCGGCACTGTTTGGTAATTACCATGCAAAACTATGATAAAAATTACACCGAAACATACAGCGCCGTGAATATTATACATTGTTTTTTCACTGTGAGAGATGTAAATTCATTGCATTATGTAAGAAAAAAAAAATCATTGCATAATATAATAGTTCGTTTTTTTTATGAAGTTTTAAATTTTTAAATATAATTAATTATTGCAGTATTGTTATATATTACCGCTGAATGTATTCCATTTTAAAGATGTTTAAATAAAATTAAAGTTGGAAAGTGCTTCACAGTCAATGCTATATGTATGATTGATCTTTCTTGTGATTTCTTAATACTTTTCGTTGAGTAATCCTGTAAGGAAAAATAAAAACATGGTGACATTTTCCATTTAAAATTCATATTTCAAATTTGCGATTTTCAAAAGTGACTAATACGTTCAATAAACTCCCACAAAACTCAGAGATTTAATTGACTTTCACGTTAGAACCAACGATTTCCAACCTTATTCGTTGGGAATCATGGAGCTATAGAGTGGAACTCCAAGGAAAAAGTTTCAATTTCCATCAATATCTCGACAACCCCTGATTTTTGAAACTCGAAAGTTATACTTTTGGGAGCCTATTTCAAAGCTACCCACCAAATTTAATCAAATTCGGTTCAGCTGCTCTCCCGTGATGATGAAACAAACGAAAATGCTTGTTTACTAATATCTCAAGAACCTCTGGTCATAGAAACTGGAAACATGGACTAAATTTTAAGTGGGGGCTATTTCAAAACCGCCCACCAAATTTCATCAAATTCAGTTCAGCCGTTCTCCCGTTATGTTGGATCATACATACATACATACATACCTTTCTTCTGTACAAATATAGATGAACGAAATATTATTCAATACAGAAACATTAGGCAACTGATTCGCGTACATTCGACATCTGCTCTTCAGTTTATTAGTCAATTGCTAGACTCAGCCTAAAGATTTTATGGTGATTTAAATGCAAGTGGCTTTTCTAAGTGGATTTTTTATAATGCAAAAAAAAAATATTCCAAACATATTTAAAGCATTAAGTTCAATAACTCAAAATATTACTGGGCGTTGCTTTGCAATGAGTTTTAAAAGTATGATTTACAGATCATCTGGAATGCAAGCAGTCATAAAATATAAATTATAGTGTGTTCCAGAATTTAAAATATATTTTCCGAGCAGTATGTATTTCATTCCTTTATCACATTCCTTTATATCATTATTTTATAAATATTTTATTCCTTAGTTAACTGTGTAGGTTTTCATAGTTGTAATTTTTGATACTACTGATGAAGTATTTCACGAAGGAAGACTGTCTCGTTAGGTCACCGAAGTCAAGCAGCATCAGGCGCGGTTAGTTCTTGGGTGGGTGACCACCTGGGAACACCGCATGCTTTTGGCACATTTCGGGCGCGGTAGCCCGGTGGTTTGCGCGCTGGATTTGCACGCAGCCACAACTGCCGTCGTGTTCATGCGGAGTACGATCACGTTACACATGTGGGTCCGTAAGTCCTTCCGAGAGGTTGGTGGTAGGGGAAGGAGGGTACGGTCCTTGTGGATGCCTCCCCCACTGGGTTCCGGTCTGAATTGGGTCGCACTTCCCGGCCATCCAAACAGTTACCTTACACCTTTCTGGTAGGTCGGACGGTCTGGTTCTCAACAACAACAACGAAGGAAAACTGATATAAAATCTCAATACGTGTGCTAAGTTAAAGGAGTTACCCGAGCAGTAAGATAACATCACTTTTTAGTCTTATTTTCTTGCTATGAACGATTCTATAAGTATAAATTCGTTCTACGACATAGCAATTTAGCTTATTCAATCTATTTTTGATAATAGCACGAATATACAGTTTTTCTCGAAAATTAAAAAGCTAATCTAATTTAAGTGACACATGATCATACAGCTGTATCTCGAAAACTAAACAACGCTGGAGCCATACTGTCACTTAAGAAACAAGACAGATCAGTCATGCATAGAGCATTGATTATGAAACACTTTCCAATTTCAATGAAATTTTATTTAAACATCTCTAAAATGCGATACATTCCTCGGTAATATTTTTAAAATTATCACAATACTACATTAATTTATTATATTTGAAAACTTAAAACTTCATTGAAAAAAATGAACTTCAATCAAATGACGGCATTGAAATATAAATTGCCTGGTTTAAACATGTCTAAAATGCAATACATTCTTCGGAAATATTTATAAAAATATCATAATACGACAATAATTTAATATATAAGAAAACAAATGAACTATATTCAAATGACATCATCGATATATAAATGGCCTATATATAAAAGCAGCATCTCATTCATGAACATTTTTCCAAATCTTTCATTCATCAAAATACTATAATAATTTATTTTATTTAAAAACTTAAAACAATGGAGGTACAAGTAATTTAACTCTATGCTTAAAACTCCATCGAAAAAATCGTCTGGTTATCTGAGTAAAATTAATGAACGTTTCATTCACATCAACTATATTGCAGACTCCATGAGCTAAATAATTTTACGTTAAAGAAATGCAGCAGTTCTTATACAACTTATTCTACATCTTTTGGTGTTTACATTTTCCATAAGTGAAAAATTAGGCTTCGTTGTAAAAATAATCAAAGTTGGATAATCATTTAAACTCAAATAAATTGCAATTGCATTGTTTCAGTATGTAGATGCACAGAATTTCAGTGAAAATAAAGCGGTTTTAGGACGGATAGGACACTCAAACCTAAATAAGGAAACAAAAAGAACTTTAAAAATCCCGATTTTGAGACAAGATGGTAACAATATTTTATTTTGAAGTGGTTCACGTGATATTTTCATATACTGATCACGTGATCTCTTCATATAAATTGTGTAATTATTATTTTAATTTTTATTTAAAAAACTATTGAATATATTTTGCTGATTTTTTTTTGTATATTTTATGGGATAATTTGAATATTTCTTAAAACTTTCGTAGCAATTTGTGAATTTTAAATTTGCTTACAAAATGTTTGAAAAATTAGGTCTCATAAGGTTCAAGGTATTTAATTTTTTCAACCCGGCTCTAATCCAACACTAATTGGGTGATAGAATTCATTTATATTCCCATTGGTCCCACAGTTCGTCTGAACAACATACTAAAATTTTATTTTGATAAATTCATTTTTACGGCAGTTATACGGCATTTTTACGGCTAACGGACAGGCAGACAGACAGACAGGCTGAATGAATGAATGAACAAAGTCATAAACACATTTCAACCATGCTGTAAAGTATTAAACAGACAGGCATAATAAACAAAGTCATAAACACTTTTCAACTTTGTTGTAAAGTGTTAATCAAATGGAAGAACACCCTGCGCTAGTATAATGCGTCCTAAATAAGGGAATAAACAAGCAGTCGGCACTAAGTGGACGTTATCTGCCTTTGACTAGTGCAATATGATTCGAGACTTAAGTGACTGCTGACCTGCTCATACTGCAAGGGAGTAATGCGCCCTAGATAAACGATTGGATGCATATAAAATGAGTATTTAGCCTTCGTTAACATCACAAGTATAATCTTTAAAGCTAACATAAGATCAAACATATTTAGAAGATAATATATCATAGAATCATTGAAATTCCTAAACCAAGGGAATGGGATGATGCTTAATTAAATATTGATACAGGGTTACCGTGACATATTTATATTTATTGATCGAGGTAAGGGGAATGATGAACTTGTCCAAAATCAACACTCGGTTTGGCATAATTAAAATAAAAATATTTAACATCACCAAAAATAAAAATATTATCTTAGAAAAGTAAAAGAAAATACATTTAAGCTATAGCAGAATTAGCGCCAAAATAAGAATAATGAAATAGACAGAAAAATGTCAGCTCACAAATCCTCCTCTGTTGACAAAATACGTGGATGACATTTACAGTAGGCACTACAAAGTCAACTTTCATAGATTTATTTAAAATAATAAAATCTCAGAAATGTAGAAATTATTTATTTTTAACACTTTACAACATGGTTGAAAAGCGTTTAAGATTTTGTTCATTCTGTCTGTCTGTCTGCATGTCGGTTCGCACGATAACTGCCTGAAAATGATTTTATCAGAATGACGTTTTAGCATGTTGTTCAGGCAGTCTGTGGGACCTATGGGAATATAAACGAATAATATTACCCAATCAGTTTTGAATTGAACCCGGGTTGAAAAAATGAAATACATTGAACCCTATGGGACCTATTTTTTTACATTTTTGAGCGAATTTAAAATTTACAAATTGCTTCGAAAGTTTTAGAAAATAATCAATGTATCCCATAGAAATAAAGAAAATATTCAGCAAAATATATTCGGTAGTTTTTTAAATAAAAATTAAATAAATATTTACACCCATATTGTGTGAAGAGTTCAGGTGACCCACTTCAAAATAAAATATGGCATCCATCTTGTGTCAAAATTGTGATTTTTAAAGTTCTTTTTAATTTATATTTAGTATTACATCCGTACTGAAACGTTTTTTTTTTTATTTTTTCTGTGCATCTATATACTATGTCAACGCAATTACAATATTTTGGAGTTTAACTAATCTTTGATCATTTCTACAACGAAGCCTAACTTTCAGGAATAGAGAATGTAAGCACATCAAGCTGTAAGATGAGTTGTATAAAAATTACTGAATTTATTTAACGCAATATTATTTAGCTCTGGATTCTGCAATGTAGCTGATGTGAATGAAACATTCATTAATTTTACCTAGAGACGCAGCTGTTTACGATGCAGTTTTAAGCACCTCCAAATAATTTAACCTCCATGGTTTTCAAATTTTATGTAAAATAAGTTATTGTACTATTGTGATGAATGAAAGGAAAGTAAAAAAGTGTATGAATGAAATATTTACTGCTTTTGCATAGAGAGCCAGCCGATTTATATTTCAATGGCGTCATTTGAATAAAGTTCATTTTTTCGATGAAGTTTTACGTTTTGTAATATAATAAGTTATTGTAGCATTGTGATAATTAAAAAAAATATTGTCTCTGAATGTATCGCATTTTAGAGATGTTTAAATAAAATTGCATTGCAGTTGGAAAGTGTTTCATAATCAGTGCTTTATGCATGATTTATATTTCTTGTTATTTTTATTAGAATGCAACGATATAACTCCTTTTTCTTGCAAAAAATTAGAATCTTGCAAATCGGTTTTCAACAATGGACGAATGCAAGATTAATAAATATCCTGAGGATCGCTGAATAAATTTTTGTTCGAAGGATTCGAAAATCTTGTTGTTTCTAAACTTCATGGTCTAGAAAAATCCTAGATTAAGTCTGTAAAACCATTGCGAAGGATCTTAAATACATATATCAAAACAAGTACTCTATCATCAGAGGAATGTTTAATCGTAATCAAATAAAGCAATCGCTTTGGTCTGCATGTTTTTTTTTATAGTTTAAAATACCCTTTAATGGTGTAATGCCAACATGTGTATAAAACATCCAGTATTATTTCACCGACTTCAACTTCGTGTTTATATACATTCAGAACTAAATCAATTCTATAAGGAGTGTAGACAGTAAGTCTGTTAAATTTTTGGAAATAAAATTCTGAAGTTCTTGCATTTTTTGCTGCTCCATTAAATAAAAAAATAATGCCACTTATTTCTAATGCTTGCATTCTATCATCGGGTATTTGAAAAATAAAACACAAAAATCGATGTTTTGATGGTTATTTTGGATATTTTTCTGGGTTTACCTTAGAACAAGCGTGCTTCGTTTTCCCGACATATAGCCTCGTTAATATATTTATGAAAGCCGATTATTTTATCATGATTACATTCTATGATCCGGTACTTTTAAAATGAAATGCTAAAATCGGTATTTTGATGGTTATCTTATAGCTTTTACGGAGTTTTTCTTAGAACAAACTTGTTCAATTTCCATATACGTAATCTCGTGAACATGTTCATGAATTCTTCTGAATTTTTCTAGATAGAAGTCTGGTATAATGATGCTTCAATTGAAAATTTAGCTTTCCTATAACTATCAATATAAATATTTTGCTGCTTATATTATTAAAAAAATAAAGTTTTAAATGGTTTTAAAGTTTTAATCCTCAGGTGCCCATTTAAGGCAATACATTTAAAATATTTAAATCTCAGTTTTCAAGAATACTGAAACTAAAACTAGGATATTTAAATATATTTCACTTTGAAAAATTATTTTTTCTGCAAGTTTTGAATAGATAGACATTATTTTAATCGATCTGTGCTAAAATGAATAATATTGTGCGCCATGAATTATGGAAATTTAAAAAATAATAAATTACATTAAATAATGTACATATATATTAATATATTATGTATCTGAATACCAATATTCTACCTTATTGATGATTCAAATAATCAAATACCTGGCACAAGTTGGGGATTGAGACTTTGAAAGCCAGATATTACTCTCGTACTCATCAGCTGGAGTTGTTGCTAATTCCCTCACAGCAAAAATCGTCACATGTGTGACAGTGACGTTGTAGTCACGCAACACTTGGTCACAATGTGACTTCATATTTGTGACTTCTATGCGACGTTACGTATTAGTAACTTTGTAACTTCATTGTGACTATATTCTGTGACGTTTCCACAATTTAATTAACACGTAAGAATGTGCTGATATTACAATGGCAATTTCAATGTGACGTCACAAACAAGTTAATAAGCGACGTCACAAACAATCATGAAAATGACCAAAATGACTTCGCTGTGACCTCAATATGATATTGCCGAGACGTACTGCGATGTCCTGTGACGTCTAAATGTCACAAAGTACTGCCCTAGCAGTCCAACCAGCTAGCTTACGCCGTCGGATATGTCGCACGGTGTGGGTTGAAAGAAAGGATATTCTACGCTATACACATTTTCCTAAGTGCATCGGGTGGCTTTTTTTTAAATTTCCATACTATACATGTATGTCTTAAAAAATTCTTGAAAATGTTACATATTTATCTCATGCAGCCGATTCATGAAAAATACCAAACTTAAGTTACATGTTATGCTTTTAATTTACATGTTAAATTCCGAATTGCCAACCTACCCATTTTATGACTAGAATTAGAATATAAATGGAACGTTTCAGCATCCAAATATAACGAAGTCTAGCCACAAAATAGCTAAGTTTATAGTCATTTATAAATGATGTCTGTAAGATCAAGTCTTTTTTGCTATGATTCTAAAAATAAATTTTATCCAAGTGTTGGTCACAATTAAAGGTGTATTCTCTGCATATATATATATATATATATATATATATATATATATATATATATGTATGTGTGTGTATATATATATATATATATATACATATATATATATATATATATATATATATATATTTAAATATATATATATATATTTATATGTGTATATATATATATGTATATATATATATGTATATATATATATATATATATATATATATATATATATAAAGCAACGTATTTTCTTCACTGTATAATTTTTGTCGTAATGTATTAATACTCGATTACACACGTAGAAATTCAAGTAAAATTTTCCGAACAGTTTCTCTCAAAGGCAGATATAATGAGTCGCTTGATAAATCAGTACATTGTGGAATAGGAAGAACTCAGCAATGCACTTTCTGACTTTTATTCGGGCTGCAGAATCTAGGTCATTTATACTTAAAATCGTCGCAAGTAACAAAAATACAAAAGTTTTCCCTCCATACGTCAAGTGCATTGTAATGGCTTGCGCATCAGGTATAAATCATACTTCCTGAGCATTCGAGTGTTGACATCCTTAAGATTGTTTCCAGAACTCGGTTGCAATTTTAAGTTTTTCTTTGGTTATTTCTTAAATGGGCTTTTATGTTTCTTTTTTTCTGGTTGTTGAAATATACGTTGCTTCTGTAAATGTATTTTATGTACTGCAGTATACGGTGCGGAATATATTTTTTTGTAACCTATAAAGTTTTGTGACTCGTGAAATCCTCCGCATGTTGCTTTGCAATGAGTTTGAACAAAATATTTAGAAACCATTGTGTGTGCATGTTATTATAAAATATTATTTATAGTTTCGTAGAGTTTGGAATTTTTTTTCTGGGTCATAAAAAATCCATTTTTATATTAAATGTGCTCAATTTAGTTTATCATACTATTGCATAAAGAAAGCGCCGCTTTTCCTAGTATTTTCGAATCCTAATATTCTATCCTAATATTTTCGAATTTTAAAAAATTCTAAACACACTTTAATGCATTTATGAGTCCAATATTATTTTACATGCCGACGCTGTGGTTGAACAGTCAAGGCAAGCGCCTCCTAGCGATCGTTCGATTGTCGGGTTGGGGGTTCGAGTCCCACCTTCAGACATGGATGTTGTGTCGTTGGGCGCTATGTGTTTCGGCCCACACTGATGCGCTGGGGCAGGTCTTGTGTCGACTAACGAGTTCACGGCTCCGGCCGGAGTATAGGCGAATGATGAAATATCAAATGCCTGGCTATTAGAATATATATATATATATGATTTGTCGTAAACATCAAAAGTGAATAATTTGCCTCCTGATCTCACAGAAACAGTAAAGCATATCGCCTATATATATATATATATATATATATATATATATATATATATATATATATATATATATATATATATATATATATATATATATATATATATATATATATATATATTACATTTAGTCATTATAAAGATCACTGTATGTCTAAAACCATTAAATGATTGATTAAAAATATGCTTTAAAATTGTCCATTACTGCAGTCAGTTGATTAAAAAAAATTCAGAGAACAATAATTGCCATAAAAACTAGAGAATTTGATATTGATTTCATTTTTAGATGATTTTAAGAGTTGTTTGTATTCCGTGAATTGCCTGATTAAAAAAAAAAAGAATTAAAATATGATACAGTCAATATTTGTGGAAATAATCTTGTAAAGAACCTTATTGCCCTAACCGGGAATCCAATCGCGGATATTCGTACTTGCCAGTTGTTAAGCTATTGAGTGTCATTGGGCTACTGAGATGGAATTGGAAGCTCTTATTGTTGACGTGCTCTCTGTGTTCAATTTAGGCAATGCCAGATTGGCGTGGAACTGAACAATCTATCTGATCACCTCTTACTAATTTCACTTCAGGTTATCCTCCAGATACTACTAGTTTTACTAAAGTTAGTATCATGTGTAGTCGTTGGACTCCCTATTACATATCAGTTACCAATTTGCCGGAGGCCACTGAATCCGGACTAATCATAGATGGGTCATTTTCAGACCACAATATATCTGCAATACCCTGCGGGGTTCGGAAACCATTGTAAAGCATTTTGTTGAATTAACCGCAAATCGAACAAATGATTTTCGTACTAACCAGTAGACGGTCTACCATTCAGCTACAGAAAGGGAACTGTAAGATCTATTTATCGAAATAAACTCTATAACCGTATATATATATATATATATATATATATAAATTGGAAGTTATTAAAGATATTGAAGTGGTTAGGAATGTATTCTTGGGGGGATTGGCTAGAATACAGAGAATTATCAACAATGAAGACATCCGTATTGATTTTGATAGGACATTTCTACAACAAGCATATCTACAGCAATACCCCATTCCTTTTATGCTACATTATATTGATAATTTATATGGTAATAATAATGCATATTATTTAAAGTTAAAATCAGTTTTATATCAATTTAGTAGATGAAGGTTCGCATACTATGAATAACAGGATCGTAGAACGATAGCACGTAGATATATATAGGTCATTGCAGTCTGAAGGACTAGTTTGCCATCCAGTAATGGTCTTCATCTTATCATTGGACTTTTCTTTTTCAACGGTCTTGTGATGATTGTTATTGTCACTCCGGAGGTTGGCTTCAGCCAGGGCTGGCGTCCAGGAGTGCAATGCCGCGGCATTTATGACATGCATGTTGACAACTGGGGTGTAAAGTCACAACCCCGTACCGCCATTAAGAAAGCTTCTCGCTAAGCCTTCCTTCTGTTTTCAAATTTTAAATTATTTTTATAGTGATTTGAAGATTCATAAAATTCCCTTGTTAATATAAAAATCTGAATCTGTAAAACTGTCTTAAAAAACGGAGCATAACAAATGGTTTTAATTTTCCATATCGTTATCTAAAATTTAAAGCATAAATATAAACTTTCATATGCTTTCATAATGTACAAAAAATTATGTCGTCTAAATATGATTACACATTTGCGGATAAACCATAAGATATAGCACGGAAATAGATAAATCAATGTATCCCCCTTTTAAACTTCTACAGACAAAATAAACTCATTTATACTTTCGTTCGTCTTAGTAACATAAATAGCTCTTCATACGTCAAAACTGAAATAATTCTATGTACATTGTAAAGGCTTGCTCATGCGGTATACTTCATATTTTCCAGGGAATTCGAGGACTGGCACTCCAAAAATTGATGTTGGAACTGATTTTATTATTTTAAAGTTTTCTTAAGCTCTATTGTACATATGTATTTTCAATTTATCCTTTTAGAGTTTTAAAAAGGTTTCCTCAAATGTCCCATGCTCGCAAAATCGGTCCATGAATGGTATTACCTACAGCAGGAGTGTATTCCAAATTTTAGGAACATGCCTACAGGCAGGTTATGGAACTATAATGATTTAGTAAAATGCGCAATGTAATTTTATGTCAGCAATATCGCCTCTATTTTTCTTAGAATGCTATGAAAATACACTGAGATATTTTTTTCACTTTCCCTGCAATACATGGTAATGTATAGGGAAAGTATTGCAATCATGTCAAAAATCGCAACTCGAGTTTTCGTCTGATCTACACGTTTCGAGACTTCTAGAATACGAAAAAACTATTTTTAGCTTGACGTCTGTGTGTGTGTCTGTCTGTCTGTATGTGCAGATGCTATATCCGCTCTAACCAAAAAAATTATGAACCGAATTTCATAAAATTTGCTAGGTAAATCACTTGTGGGCGAATCTGGTGCTGATTTGTTTTGGGCACGCTTCGGGATAAAAGAACCCGTTTTTTTTTTGCGAAATGTCCCGCAGAAGCCTGTATCTGTTCTAGCTGAAAAACTAATAGACCGAATTTCACAAAATTGGGTAGATAAGCCGCTTGTAGGTTACACTGGTGCTGATTAGATTTTGATACGATTCGAAAAAAAATTTACCTGTTTTTTTTTTTGCAAAATGGCCCGCAAAAACCGTCACAATTTAAAATAAAAAACTACGTATGCGCAAATATATCAAATAAATGCTTGTTTTATACGTAATTTTTAACGAAGAAAAGAATAAGACCAACCCCATTACATTAGAACTAGCCGTTCTCGAGATATTTAAGTTTTTTCGGAATTTCTGTACGCCACATGTGAAAATAGTTACCAAATGAGAAAGAAAATTTAATTAAAATTGAATTAAATTTAATAAAAAATAAATAGAACGTGGATGGAAATCTGCAAGGAAAGTCATGTGCTGCCCACATCAGATTCTTACTTTTCTTGCAATACTTGGTAATACAATAGGGAAAGTATTGGAATCATGTCGAAAATCGCAACTCGAGTTTTCGACGGATCTACACGTTTCGAGACCTCTAGAATACGAAAACACTATTTTTAGCGTGACGTCGGTGTATGTGTCTGTCTGTGCGTCTGCCTTAGTGTCTGTATGTGTGTCTGTGCAGATTTTGTATCCACTCTAGCTAAAAAAGTAATGAACCGAATTTCATAAAATTTGGTAGGTAAGTCACTTGTGAGCGAATCTGGTGCTGATTAGTTTTGGGTACGATTCGGGATAAAAGAACCCGCCTTTTTTTTGCGAAATGGCTAGCAAAAGACTGTATCCACTCTAGCTAAATGACTAATGAACCGAATTTCTCAAAATTCGGTAGATAAGTCGCTAGTTGGTTTCCCTGGTGCTGATTAGATTTTGGCACGCTTCGGAAAACAATACCTGCGTTTTTTATAGAAAATAAACTGCAAATTGGCCACCAAAAATCGTCAAAATGTAAAATAAAAAACTGTGTATGCTCAAATATATCCTTTACATTCTTGTTTTATACGTAATTTTTAAGGAAAAAAAGAATAAGACCCATCCTATTACACTAGGACTAGCAGTTCTCGAGATATTTAAGTTTTTTCATATTTTCTCTACGCCACCTTTGAAAATAAGTCCAGTTACCGATGACAACGGAAATTGAATTAAAAGTGAATTAAATTTGATTAAAATAAAGAGAACGTGGATATAAATAAGTCTGCAGGGAAAGTCATGTGTTGCCCATATCAGATTTTTAATATTTCTAAAAACAGGAATCCCGCATGCTTGAAGCATGATAGCATAAGATCCTTGCCCAAAACATTTACTTGCTTTCCGTCCCTGAACGCAAAATATGAGATGGCTTACATGAAATTGGATCAAATGTGGATAATTTTGTTTCCAGAGATAACGTGGTCGTCATTATAAGGACAACTATAATTTTCAGTTTTCGGTGGATTTTTGAAATTTTGTGTGTTGACAATTTCGAAAATGTAACTGAAAACCTTCCAAGCTGTTATTTACCTGATTAATGTACATGATCAATAATGAAAAATGTGTAAGATAAATTGTAATTAATGTAAAGACATGCGGTTTTTTTTTTCAAAAAGTCGTCTGAAATGATGTACTTAATGGCCCTAAATTCAGTTTTGAAAACTTCTGACAACCGGACGCTTTTTTCTAAGTTGTCCATAACTGATAATCATTTGAGAAGTTTTATTCTTTTAAATTAAGTCAATTTGCATCAAACAAATATATTAATAGCTTTTGGAGTGGAGCTTATGAATTTTACCTTTTACATATAAATAATCTATTAATTTTTAACTATAGCTATTTCAGCAATAACTATGAACGAGACTGATTCATTCAGTAATTTCCGTGACTTATTCCTTCAGTAATATTCATGACATGTTTGTTCACTAATCTCTCAGTAATGAATGAACATACTTATGCAATACCTACGAGTGAGTTATCTTTTGAATCAGCTTATTTCAGTTATATATTTTATTTTTAGGTCATCTTGGCAAGAAAATTATTGAAATACTAAAACCAGCGTAATTCTTAAAATATTTATCTGAAGCTATCTTGTAATTAAAAGTCAAGTTAGTCACAAAATTGTTTAAAACATTTATAGGTAATTATATGAAAAAATGTTTTAACAAATCAGGGTATTTTGTAGCTTCAGGGCAAAATCAACATTCTTACATTGATCTGCAAGAGCAAAATTGTAACAAAAATAAACTATAAATGTAAATACAATTTATTATCCATACCTTTCTTTCCAGCTAAATTCTCAGAATATCAAACTGCATGAATTTTTTACACATTTATTATTTTAATTTAACCTTTCAACGGCCATGCAAAGATCTGTTATGTGCACGTTTGCATGGCTTACTCAGTACGTCAATGAAAATATAGTTTACCCTCCTTATAAATTACCAATACATTGTTTACTATAATACAACAAAATTATTAAATAGTGAGAACTATCACAAAAGAGTAGAATGAAATATAAAAGTTAATTAAATTTGGCAAATGTATTTTGAGAAAGCATAAAAATGTGCACATCTATGTAATAATAGTAAAACTTGTATGTTTCCAGACCCTGACGTTCTCCTGATGACCTTGAAGACTGAATCTATGCACATTCATAGTATCGATCACTGGATTGACCATAATGAGCCGAACTTTATGAAACCTCCTCCAGGAGAGGAGAAATATATATTTAAAAAACTTCCTAGACCCTCCAAAAACCAAGAGTTGACCTAAAGGTTGGAATTTGTGCACTTCTAGTAATAGCTATGGAACACGGTTGTGAGCTAGTTAATTTTAATTAAGAAGACAATAATTGACCTTAATAACTATATGCTGTTAATCCAAATAACACTTATTAAAAAAGCAGCAACTTATTTTTTTAAGATTGTTTGTTTCTCTATCCTTGTTAAGTTAAATACTTGTTTGTGGATAGACCCACATTTTTAGAGAAACAAAAATATTTGGATATATTAAATTGCTATAATAATATAGTTGCGTGTAGAAAAATACATTCATTATTATACCTATTTTTAACGTTTGCTGATAAAATAATACATTTTTAAAATTAATGTCATTATTTTAAGTTCATTTGGTATATGTTATTTTGTATATACTTGTATGTGGAAGATGATACAACATAAAATGTGTTTCATACAAAATATTTCAGGGAAACTAAAACATGAAATAGATCAAGCAAAACCGATATTTTCAAGATTCAAACGCACTTTCACAAAAAGAAACCTACTCTGAAAACAAAAATTAAACCTACACCTGTATAAAATATATCGTGAGTATAAGTGTGGATAAAGTAGGTCCCAAAAATAGAACCGTGTTGAAAAAAAAACATGGACATCTTCTTAACAGATATATTGCAAAAAAATACGTCTATATCAATATATATATATAGAGAGAGAGAGAGAGAAAATGTAATATTTCATATAATATTTTTTTCTTTAATCCAGCTTAATATTTTTTCTAATTTTATATCTTCTTTTGTCTCGGGTTCATTTTTAATCGAAAACGAATATCGCTTTCATTTTATTTTTGATACTTTGTTTCTTTACTACATTTCGTTTTTCCTCCATTTTTTATATCTATTATTGATGACGTCTCTACTTGGCATTGCCTGTACGAATTTCCTAATCTTAAAGTTCATTCATCTTCCTCCGAATGTCATAACACTTTATCTCTCGTGTTTCTTAAATTTACCATTCTTTCAGGTTATAGGTTTTAGCTTATATCTTTATTTAAACATTAGTTTTGAAATGGAATAGAAAGTTTATCTCAATATGTATTTACTGATGCGTAAGTTCAAATGCGTAGACCTAAATTTTAATAAAGTAATTTTAACAAATCCTAGTTGAAATTATTTATATTAGCATTCATACCCATAGTTATGATCATAATGTTTTTTTGAAAAAATATATACTTGCATATAAGTCAAGTAATTTTGGATAAAATAGTTGCCAAATTTGGGGTTCTGTTATATGAACATTTTAAAATAAACTTGATTATGTCAAAAATGGAAGTTAGAAAATTTTATTAGCTCAACTTTCGTATCTGTTTTAATTCAAATAAGTTCTAATTCAAGTAAGAGGAACGAAAACATTACCTCACATATGAAATAAATACCTCAAATTGTTTCACAAATGACAATGGTAAAGTAAAACATCCGTTAACAAAACAACTCAAAACAAATTAATACCGGTATGAAATTGTATCGGAGTCAAAAATAATTATTTATTTTTATTTTTTCAGGTATTTATAATTTAATTTGAACGAATAATTTTTTAATTTGTGACAAAGATCGCATATGAAGCCTTTAAAACAGATAAAACAGATTCTGTTCCACCTTTTTATTATATACTATATAATTGTAAAAATGATTTTATTAACCAGCAGATTTACAACAACATTAAAACGTTCTTAAGTTAGTTAATGATGTTGCTCATGTATTTCTGGAAATAAGTTTTTTTTTTCTAAATTTTTATCATAGTTAACTTAGGGTCGCTATTTTACCAGTCTTATTCATTGGGAAAAGGCAATTTTGAATACTTTTACTGTTTTTCTTGCACCTCTATTTGCTATTTTTATATCATTTTTTTCGCTTTGCAGCAATTTATCTCATGAGTTACACGATGCAACTGTTAATTGATAGATGCGTGCTTACCTGTATTTTCGTCTTTCGTTTATCGAACAAACAAATACGTACATGCCATCTACAGGTGCAGATTTTATTTTTACAATGTATCTATCCGCAGCTTACCTGGTCAATCTGTCACTCTGTTATTTAGATTTTGGTCTAATTATATCTCCATTTGCATTTGAATTAACCCCTACCGAGTTACAGTCTGAATTTACAAAACCAGATACATTGCAATTTGTACGTTACCTTGAATTATAATTGTGTAACATAACCATATTATACTTATTGCTATTGGGACAAATTTCGCAACATTTCTGTAGAAAAAGTTTTGAATATATTATATTTACGAAGTTTCATATCAAGTAGTATATTGATAAGATCAATAAATATCGAACACACTTCTGTATATAAAGAATTGAAATATAAAACAGGGTAGAGGAAAATAATGATTCGGTACTGTATCTAAAATCTTCTGATTACAGACGTAAATAAATGGTGTGTAATTTTCACTATGGATTTGGAACTTGAAATAATTTAACTTACATATAATCATTTATTAAAGGAGATTTTTTTATTTTTATTTCCTGGAATTTTTATATTTTTTCATTTAGTTACGTTTGTAACCAGGGTGCAAAATGTACAACAAGTAACATTTCATTCAAAAATTTATTTTCCAACATACTTCATATAATAAATTAGTTTTTGGTTCAGTATTTTATCAAAAACTGATTTTTTTCTGTCTTACATCACAGTTTTCTTTTACTTTACTTTCATATTCCGTTTTTCCACCGATTTCCAATATCTATTATTAATAACAAACTTACTTTTCAGTAAGAATTTCCCAATCGCTAAGTTAATTCATTTTTGTCCTAGCGCCATAACAATTTTCGCACTTTTTCTAAAATTACAGTTTTTATAAATTTTAAAGATTTCTGTTCAAACTTGTATATATTTATTCTCGAGATGTAGAAAATACATCTTTTTATCTGAATATAATTTGTGTGTTTTTAAAATATAAAATGAAATGTTTTAACAAGGTAATTTTAATAATTTCATGTTATGTTTATGGTACATTGACTGCCCGCATCGCACAGCTTGATTGTCTTATCATATGATAAAATATATACAGAGTGTTCCGGTAAGTCCTGGAAGGAGCTTTATTTCCTGAACCGTTAGTGGTATATACTGAGTGATTAAAATAAGATTGGCCAAACTTTACGAGGTGGTGGTACACACCAAACAAAGTATTTTTCGTCACAGTTTACCTGGTCGGAAATGAAACTTGAAGGGGTTACAGGGCGTTTATTCGTTGGAAAGTGGCCGCTCCGGAAACTTAGAAGATTCATTCTGGTTGTTAATTTCTGGTTGAAGAAAAGAACAAAACCACGCATGCGAATTTCATTTGGAGAAGGAGAAGAACCCCTTTAATCTGAAGAGGAATTCGCTGTCAGAATTTTGGCCGCTGCTGCCGAAATGCGCGGCATGCCTGGTCTGTTCGAGAGAGTTTACCAATTACTCCATCGCCGTTATGAGACGTGCATTCAGGTTGACAGTCGTTCTTTTGAGCCATTACCGTAATTATTATTTATTTAATGTCATTTTGTATCATTTTTAAGTCATTCTGTTTTGGCCTCACCTCATCCGTTTCACCATTAAGCGCCCACTGGCGCCTTTTCATTTCTGATCCGGTAAACTGTGACGAAAAATGCTTGGTTTCGTATGTACGGCCACCTCGTAAAAAATGGCCTATATTTTTTTAATCACCCTGTATATAATTTAATTTGAAAAATTAAATTATGAAAAATTAATTTGAAAAAATTAAGGTTACAATTCATCATGAAGCCGTTTTAAAACGGGATACGTATTAATCATAAAAATACGAAACCTATATTTTTATATGATCTCTTAATAAAAATGTTCCTATTACTAAGAGATTATTCATGCATTAACGTATAAAACTAAAAAATAATTCTATTATTTCACAAATAAAATTTAACGAGATATTGCAGCTCAAATTTGCTGTAGTTTTTGTTGATAAATTGTACACAAATTGAATATAGAGAGGTGTCAATTTTTCAGCAAATGCTTCATATTATACACTAGCCGCCTTTGGCGACCAGCCTGTTCGCTACCCTTGAAAATTCTGACCGTGGCAAACTCGTTGGCGCGACCTATCAGAAAGGTGTAAGGTAACTGCTTGGAAGGCCAGGAAGTGCCACACAATTTAGACCGGATCCCAATGGGGGAGGCATCCAAAGAGACCGTACCCTCCTTCCCCTACCACAAACCTCTCGGAAGGACTTGCAGTCCCACACGTTTAACGTGATCGTACTCCGCGTGAACACGGCTGCAGTTTTGGCAATGGCGGGAATCGAACCCGGGCCTACCGAGTGAAATTCCCGCGCGCTGACCACTGGGCTACCGTGCCATCCGCGACAATCTCCATAACTTTATTTTTATTCGGCAATTTTGGGAATCGAACCCGGGCCTACCAAGTGCAAATCCCGCGCACTAACCACTGGGGTACTTCACCCTCCGCGATATTCTTCATAAATTATTTTTTATTCACCCAATTTAGACCGGAACCCAGTGGGGGAGGCATCCACAGGGAACGTACCCTCCTTCCCCTACCACCAACCTCTCGGAAAAACAAACGGACCCATATGTTTAACGTGATCGTACTCCATGTCAGTGGCGGAAATCGAACCCGGGCCTACCGCGTGCAATTCCCGCGCGCTAACCACTGGGCTACTTCGCCCTCCGCGACAATCTCCATAACTTTCTTTTTATTCACCCAATTTAGACCGTACCCTCCTTCCCCTACCACCAACCTCTCGGAAGGACTCACGAACCCACATGTTTAAAGTGATCGTACTCTGCGTGAACGTGGCGTAAGTTTTGGCAGTGGCGGGAATCGAACCCGGGCCTACTGAGTGCAATTCCCGCGCGCTAACCACTGGGCTGCCGCGCCCTCCGCGACAATCTCCATAACTTTCTACATATTCACTCAATTTAGACGGGAACCCAGTGGGGGAGGCATCCACAGGGGTCGTATCCTCCTTCCCCTACCACCAACCTCTCGGAAGGACTTACGGACCCACATATTTAACGTGATCGTATTCCACGTAAACACGGCGGCAGTTTTGGCAGTGGCGGGAATCGAACCCGGGCCTACCGCTAACTTCCCGCGCGCTAATTTGCAATTTAAAATGACCATATGCTTAATTCCATCATCCTCATTCCATTGTTTCATTGTTCCATCATTTAAAATATCCATAAAATTAAAATATCCATTTAAAATATCCAAAAGTTAAAATATACATTTAAAAAATCCAGATCGTCCCATCATTTAAAATATAAATATAATAATTTATATAGAGCAAAGGCGCTCTATTCAGAACCGTGACGTCACCTCCACCTTGACGTCCCCACCCACCACCTTCCCTGCTTCAGCGGGGGAGAAACGAACGGAACGCCGAGAAATTTAAAATCATGACGTCTTTAAAATTGCGATCCTGAAGGCAATTTTTATTATTTCTGGACCAGATTAGACTTGTAAGAATGCCAGATATTTCAGCTTTCTAAAAATGTAAATTATTAGTCGAAATTATGAGTACTTTTTACTATGCGAGAATTTAAAAACCAAAAATCGTTTTTTTGAGCCAAAAGTGACTTTTGTTTTAAAATCTTTAAAAAATATTAGAAATCGAAATGGAGATTTGAAATTGATATATTTTTACTCGTAATTGTCTGCTCTTTCCGATGGTGTGAGTTGTTTTTTTCTACAACGTCTGGATCGTGGAGAAAAAAGGGCAAAAAGGGCAAAAAAAGGTCGAAATCGCATAAAACATTAAATAAATAAAAAAATAATTAGAATTTTGAAAATCGGTTTTCACGTGTCCCCTTCCCTCCCCCCCAGGTCTCCGATTGCCAAATTTCGTAGCTCTCCGACGCGCGGTCGCGAAACGTATAGTGTATAAGACAGACACACAGACACACAGACATTGCCTTTTATTATATAGATACATGTCACAGAAAATTTAAGTCCCCTTTAATTTGTATAGTTGTTTTTACATTAACTTCCCATTCTTTCATTATTCATAATTATATTAAATCATATACACCAAATAAATCGCGAGCTAATTAATATAAAATTTATGTAAGGATGTTATTATTCTATTATTTCTTTATTGAATTCATATTGCATATTCATCAGTTTCACTAAACAGATAATTACATAAATAAATTATAGCTGACTTTATACTTTATCTCACCTTCCTAATCACTCCATATATTTTCCAAATTTTCAATCTCCTTAATGTAATGACAATTGTTGTAAATCAAGTTCAATACCGGGCTTTTATATCAACTGAATATTTATATATTTTAATGACTTGTCGCTGAACATCTGTAAAGCAATAACCGTTTATCGCTTAAAATAGATATAATTAACAGTTTAAACTGTGGTAAAATTGTCGGTTCCCATTTGGATTCAAACATTGAGTTCAGAAATTAAACTCATATATTTCAAAGAGGGTACAGACAAGGAGTATAAAATATGGCAACAGCCAGTCTAAAACAAAGAAAGTCAGTCTAAAACACAGTTTATGACTTCTGCGACAACGAAGTTTGGTGAACAGAAAAATTACTTACCGAGGGGCTGAAAATTCAGAATTCTTGCCCCGGTTATGCAGTGATAGAGGTATATGCTACCAATCATGTAATTACAACCAATCAGAAAAAGATCGATTGGGATAAGCCAACGAGCACCTGTAACTTTAGAAATCAGTGGTCAGCGGCCACGGTGAAAATTCCCAATATGGGCCAAAGAACTTTCTTCAAGAATCAATTTCTTGCTGAATTTTAAAGTGTGAAGTGTGGAACAGATAGATCGCCATGGACAAACATATTTAAATACATGCAATTTCAATAAGTGCATCGATGTTTATGCATTTGAACGCTGCTGAAAGCATACAACTATGACAGCGCCAAAAATAATATTCATGGTGAGCCAATTAATTTTAGCCCTATAATTTTGAGTAAACTCCTTATCGTGCCCTCTTGAAGAACATAAGAAAGTTAAATTTCCCAATTGTTCTTTGATAGAATTTTGGAGTAGGAGTAAATACTATTAAGGCAAGGTATCAAATGTACCGTATTATTTAAAATATAAATACCACCTTTGTAAATGTGACATGTGAATAAAATATCTTATCCTAGACAAACAGTTGGACCATGTGTGTATTAGTCACCACGCCTCTTTTATGTGATCAATTTATATATTACTTTGATGCGCCCATAAGTAAGTTGAGATTTAATACCACAATAATCAATAGCAGAAATAGTTGATGAATAATACTGTCTTCTTAAACAATATTCGATGTCTGTGACTAAGAATAATGTTGGCATCTAAGAATAATGTTGGCATAATACAAATTGTATCCGGAAAATAGTAAGCCAGCCGATATAAACCCTATACTGATGCGATAATTTGTTGAAATTAGATATATCATGTAGCTGTCCTTTATTCCATATACATATACACTCTTTTATAAATAGATCTGTGCAGCAGTTAAAACAGAAGAACATTTATTTAGGATATAATGAGAATAACATAAGCCGAAAATGCAATATTTCATATAGGGAATTTTTCCCATCGTCATCATTTTCTTCATTTTATATCTCCTTTTGTTTTGAGTATTTTTTTAATAGAAAACCAGTATCGCGTATTTCTGGGTCTTTTTATTTATTTTTATTTTATGTTTCTTCCCCAGTCTCTTATATCTATTATTGATGACGACTTCACATGCCGGTACGAAATTCCTAATCTTAAAGCTAATTTATCTTCCTCCTACTGACATGATATGCTTTTTCTTGCTCTGAAAATGTAAAATATTTATAAGTTGGCAGATTCTGAGTTTAAAACTGTTCATTCATTTTTTTCGGAATGAAAAATAACTGCATTTATATAATTACTAACATACATGCTCGGCATTGTTCGGGATGTTAAGCATACACCAAACAATTTAATTGAGTATATATTGTGTTTCAAATATATCCTTAAAATATACAATATAAATTATCTGTAAAACATAAAAGGAAATAGTGTTATCATTATGTAAATTTATCGTAATACATAATTATAAAGAATAATACATAGTCCCGATTGTAAAGCAAATTGCAAGATTCCGAGGCAACACAAGGCGGGTGCTTGTGTTGCTTAGGTGCCCTCAGCGCCTCTCACCTATATGGAACTTTTCTCCAGGATAAAATGCAAAAACAAAAACACCTGGCTCGTTCCACCAGTGGACCACTGTTATCAGGGGAGCCGACCGGGTGATTCTCTGGCACTTGCTTGTAATAGGTAGGACCAAACTACTCTTACTCGCTTCCTCAGTGGGCATCTCAGATCTATGATATATACTGAGGGCTCTAAGTGTTTTGAGGTCTGCACCAAGTGTTTTTCTGAGCAGGCCTCCCCTATTCATATTCTTGCATACCTGGGGCTCTCCAAGATCTTGCTGCCAGTCCGTTGTTGGTGCAGGATTTCTTTAGGGTGTATAATGTCATGGACCTGATCTAGCTCTGCTGATCTTGGGGGATTTGCAACAACAACAACAAGATACCTGCCATATGAGTGCCCATTCCATTTTATTATGCAATCACATTTATAGTGTTTAGTTCTACTTGCATCACTAACATTATCAAAATGAAAACTGAATCAGATTTCGTATCCAAGTAGTTCTTTTAAAAGTTTTTCAATTGTAACTGATCACGACTAAATAGGGCTGCGTGTTATTTGATATCGATTAGGATCTTTCAGCAACGTGCGATATTTCTATACTTTTTGCAGAAATGGTTATCAACATAATTATGAAATAATGATATGGCAAGAATACAAATATTAATTTACCGCCCAGCACCATTCCCGAATTTTCTATTTTTGAAAATTTAGGTCATATTTATCTTCAAGTTCCAAAAGGAGAGTATGTACCCCAACTAGTATGCATCAAATGAGTTATTATTGATTAGAAACAGCTCAGTCGTATAGGACAGGGGTCGTCGACTCTTTTGCATTTGCGGGCCGCATTTGTATCTTGGGTTGAATGAAAGGGCCGCATGAATCAAACAGCGTGACTTGCGAGGAAGGATAGAATAAAACGCGAAAACTGTTCCCATTAAAATTAGGAGGGGGGTGAGGAAATGAAAACTTGTGGGACAAAACTCTACACCATTCCTGAAATAATACTCTTCATGCGAAAACTGTTCCCTTTAAAATATATTGCTTAAAATATATCTGTCGGAGAGCTGTGACTGTTGAGAAATAGTAAAATGTGCATATGCCACGACTTATATTTGTTTATTTATATATTTGTTTATTTAAGTGGACATAACAGATAAAATCCAATTACAGTAACCACTTGATTTACATTGCAAACTCAACATGAATAAAAATAAATAAATAAAAACGAGATGGGCTCGGTTTTAATTGAGCTGTCAACTTGGAGCGAAGGACTACGAATTGCAAATCGTAGAGTTGAAATGAAGCAGTGGAATATTGTATCAAAGAGTTTATTTTATTTGTTATAGCCGACTCTGGTCTATGATATGAAAATTAGCTTACATATTTTTTTACACTTAATTTTGGATACATTCTGGAACGTAGCCACAAAACAGCTATAAGTTGCTTTACTTTATTAAGTGGCGCTTATTTACGTTGTTTGAAGTTTTCCTTATAATTAAAATTATTAGTGCCATAATAAAATCATCCACACGCGTGCAATTAATCAAGCCACATCAGTGCAATAAGTTTTAAATTAAAAAAATAATATAGTATATTGAAATTTTTGTAGCAAAATTTTGCTTAACAAAATTGTGTTTAACCATATCACAGTGAGACAAATTCTTCTGTTTAGTATTAATGCCAACAACGTGAAACTTTAAATGAAAAAATAATATTCGACAATCAATCGCATTACTGAATAATTTACAATTAAAGAATAGGAAAGTAAATGCTATTTTTTCATTCTTGCGGCATAGAAATAAATTTTTGTACAAGTTGAGCAGGTAGTAAGTATTCCATAAGAATAATTTTATTGTCCCTATGCAAACTGCTAGCTGTATTGTTATTGTCGCTGCAGGTAAAATTTATTTGTTGTACATAATTGCATTGAGAATGCAAATAATATAAAAATATCCGGGATTAATAAACCTTTTACATAGGTTTTTGAAAGGATATTATATAGAAAAATTACTGTATCAGCATTGACAAAACATGATACATTTTTAAAGTGACCGTTACTAGGATATTTGCATGGTAATTTATGAATTTGTAGACCCAATAGGAACGTTTTATGTCACAACTTGCTTATAGGAGATTACTTCCACGGTTGCTTCCACTATTATGAAAGTGTTTTATTAGAGAAAATGCAAAGAACTTTACACATATTACAATATGCAGTTCATAAGGTAATACAAAATGATGTTTACATAAACTGCACCATGACGTTCCTGGGGTATATGCCATAAGTTCGCCAATTATGACTGTGCATAGCTTGAAAATCTGCTTCAGAAAACAGAGACAGTTATATCGCCGTGTTAGAAATTACCTCGCAAATACAATAATATTCATAAAGCGCACTTCAGAAACTAAATTTCTGGCTCATCTTTTTCAAATTTAGAGATTTTGAGATCGCACATTTTCGGTGTGATTTACACAGCGTAAGGATCTAATCTACCCTGGTAGGGATTTTTAAACTATCATTTTGATAAAAACGTTTTCGAATATTTCGACGGATTTTTCTACCAGGATTCGTAGAAAATTTCGTTGCCATTAAATCTATATTCGCAAGGTTTCAAATAGGGCTAAATAAAATGATTGCACTTGATATAAAATTTATCTTGCCAGATAAAATATATAGTCAAACATGAAATCAATATATTCCGTTTTAGTTAAAATATTAATTCCATCAAGCCTACATATAGTCCCAATCACAATCATTTTAAATGTCTTATTCTGATATAACGATTTATCTGATTGTGCAATTATCATCAGAGGTCTCGTTGGATTTGTAAAATTGTTTTCCTAATGCATTTAGATAATATCGGATATTTTACCATGTTTACTGATGCATTAATTTAGTGCAATTTTATAAACGCCACCAACTAGGCTATTTTAACCCGTAAGCATATATATCGTTTTCGATATCGATTTCACATGCGAGGGGTAGTGATTTATTCCACTTGATGTATCATTAAAACTGTATTATTATATGTTTCCGTGGTAAATATATCGTTTATATATTTTAATTAGACCATCTCATGTAGAAGCCACTTTTAAAAAAACTCATTTTAATTTTGGAAGTAACAGCGATTTGCAAGAAATGTTGTAATTTAAAAACTTCTAAACTTCTGGTATTTTATCATTTATCATTTTTAATACATCTTCTGCTGTATATCTCTCTAAGAGAGAGATAGAGAGAGAGAGAGAGAGAGACAAAAAATATATATAGAGAGAAAATATATATATAGATATATATAGAGAGAGTTGTTGTATATTGTCTATATATATATAGACAATATACACCAACAACAAACAATATACAACAGAAGATGCATTAAAAATTATAAAATACCAGAAGTTTTTCAATTGCAATATATATATATATATAAATATATATTCGTTTTTCGTTGTTTAACATACTAAAGTGACATACTAAAGTGTAGTTTTCTTTATTCTGTAAAATATAAGCGACATGCAGTTAAAAAATTACGTTGAGTAATGCTTGAGATCATATCCCAAGATAACTCCGGAAGAATTTTGCTTAATTAGAAATAATTTGTCAATGTTGAAGCTCAATTTGAGAAATTGTCACACACATTGTTTCTTTAGTCGTCGAAAATATTATTACAGAGTTTCAATTATTACACCATCAGTTTATTCCTTCTAACTAGCTTTGCCTGGAATATGCCCCTTTAGCTGAATATCTATGAGGTTTTGAAAACAATAACCTGTTCATGTTTTGAGGATGTAATAAAGATTTAAATTGCGACATATGTCCCATGGCAGTTCGCTATTCATAATTCAACAGGAGTTATATTGAATATTGCCCACTGCTCCACAATGAAAATTAAATCTGTTGGGTAATCAGTTCACTAATTATGAATTTATAGTACATTCGTATATGCTTATGTTTAAAAAACTATTTTATACCAAATGACAATGTCATTTTCTTCTGCGGATTCCTAGCCCTTTAGCTTGATTGCCCGTGTGGGCAAATGATTTCATGTGTACCTTATCACCAGCGACTGTAAGACGTAACAACACTAGCGATCTGTTTTGGTTGGTCGTTTTGAGTTAAGAAAATTTCGCAGATTAGAAGAGTAGTTTTTCATGATTCTACAGTTAATAAATATAACTAATAAATTTTATTCATCGGAGCTGAATCGAATAAAACATTTTTGCATGTAATAATGCATATCTTGTGTCTACACAGCTAGGTCTGGAGCTATTTTAAGGAAACTACTGCAGATAAAATATTTTTAAAAAGCACAGAAACCGTGGCGTAACCGTGTGTGCGCCTGTATCTGGACCGTGATGTTATTTTTGTTTTAAACAGACATATTGTTAAAGCTTACTTTATTTTCAAGAATTTGCTTTGAGTTCCGGTGTGATATTATCGGGGGTATGCATGTTAGATTCCGTACAACGCAGGGGAAATCGATTTCGCAATTGCTCATAAATTTTAAACCATTTATCTCAATGGTAGTAAATTCCAGATGTTTGGGGATGCCCTACAGAGTACGGTTCTGTCGCGTTGAACGTTGTCACTGCTGCTTCGTGTAGCCCAAGCTAAATTTTAGTGACATTTGAAGTCTGTTACGTGATAGTACTGGATTTCTAAATGTCCATAGAAGTTCGCTAAATTAGGGTTTATAGCCAATTCTTATTGCGGGTGCAAATATCGGCTATTCCAAGCAAGAAACCGGTCTATTGATGATGTTATCTGCAATGAGAACACATTTCAAATTTTTTGCAATGTCAACTATAAAACGGTTATTTTTTATTTGAACTTGACCATCGCAACTTGGTTGTAGCCTGGGTGAATTTTATTGAAATTTGAAGCCGACTGCGTGATAAGGCTGAATTTATTGGATCCTATAGAAGATCGCAATAGTGAGTCCAATCGGAGTCCAATGTGCGCCCAATTGGAGTCCAATGTACGCCCAATCGGAGTCCAATACCAAATAATGAGCCCAATCGGAGTCCAATACCAAATAATGAGCCCAATCGGAGTCTAATACCTAATAATGAGCCCAATCGGAGTCTAATACCAAATAATGAGCCCAATCGGAGTCTAATACCAAATAATGAGCCCAATCGGAGTCTAATACCAAATAATGAGCCCAATCGGAGTCCTATTGTGCAATATTATCCATTTTGAGCTTAACCAAGGGCTTTCAAAATAAGTGTATTAAAACAAACTGGTCTATGCTCCAACGGGCAATAAGTAAAATAAAATAAAATTAAAATTTAGTTTTAAAATAGCAGATGATAATTATAACGAAATATTATATTAGTGACGCTACAAAAACCAGACGGAAAAATTAATTTAATTTCTTAATTTTCCTTAGTCACCTCGGCACCAATTGAAATATCTATTTGGATTAAAACTTTAAATAAAAATAGTTATTTTGTGAAAATATTAATTACATCAGACGATTTTTAGAAAATTTTCATAAATAATTTTAATCTATTAGATTTATAAATTGGCATCAGTTTTTTTCATAATAAAAGCGCTTTTAATAAATTCTAACCACGATATATATGTGCTTGAATTACAAATTCCTGACACAAAATCGAGGCATGTATGGATACATACAAATAATTTAACAATGCAAATTTAGGAATGTAAAGGAATTCAAAATGCGTGCAAATATATTTTCGAAAGAACATATTAAATCGTTTAAAATACCTTAAACGACCTATTTATACAGCAATTTCGAATCGTTTATTGAACAATCCGTATTGCTCCAATATACTTTAAACCCATTACAACATTCAAAATCGATGTCCCGAATATGTATACTATTTTCTATAATTGCCTCAAGGTACTTAGAAAAAGAATACCATGCAAAAACTGAAGCCATAACTATAATAACGCAAATGCATATTGTTACGTGACATTTATAATAGAAATGCTCAAAGCGAGAATACGCATACATAGATTTAAATATCAGATGCTGATCTCCATTTTTCCAGCAAATACATTTGCTTCAAATGTAATATCTCAGCTACTTTCTTTCTTTTTTTTTCTACTGCGAAGCGCACTAGGAATTTTTCATCTGTCGGAAAAGTGTAAAATCGATTTGAAAGTTTATATTTAGCTGCTCAACCGTAAATGTAAAAGGAGAATGATATATTTTTCTTCTGAAGACTTTAAACGAAATGTGTTAGAGGGTATTATTTCGATTCAGGAAAAGAATACCTCGTTTTCTGAGTTCGATTCCTTAAGGACCGAATAGTTATTAATCGAACAAGATTTGTCAACCTGTATGATAATATGGATTTATTTCGTGTTTTGTTTCTTTAAATTTGAAATAAGCATTGAAAAATAGCAGTGTTTGGTATTGCACATATGGGGTTATAAGGCAAAATCGGGATACCTCAGCATTATTGTTCAGAATACCTGAGCATTATTATTCAAGGTCAGGATACCTGAGCATTATTATTCAGGATCAGGATACCTGAGCATTATTATTTGGGGTCATGATACCTGAGCACTATTCTTCAGGGACAGGACACCTGACCATTATTATTCAGGATTAGGACACCTGAGAATTTTTCTTTAGGGTCATGATACCTGAGCACTATTCTTCAGGGCCAGGACACCTGACCATTATTCAGGATTAGGACACCTGAGAATTTTTCTTTAGGGTCAGAATAACTGAACATTATTATTTTTGGTATTTATTTATATTTATTTATATTATACTGTCGATATTTATTTATATTATGTCAGGCTTGGGTTGCTGAATTGTTGTCATTGAAATAATAGTTTATTTCTAAATAAATCACGCTTCACTTGTAGTAAAGTAAATTTTCTAGTTCCTCGAAGGCGACTTGTGACGAGTATAAACATCTGTTATAGTGCGGGCAGCAAATATAATTTGCCACCAGAATCCTATTAATTTTTACATTCTCATAAGTAGAATTGAGAAAGTATTGTTTTTAAGAAAATATTCGAATTCGAGATTTATATGTCAATATATATTTTACCTCTTGAGCGCATCTTGACTATCGTCCGTTTGTAAGTGGTATGTTGTCTGTCTGGAGTCGATTTATTGTGCAAGCGATAGCTACCACAAATATTAATGGATTTTGACGAAATTTTGTTCCGGCTTTGTTTCCAAAAGACCTAGAACTACATAGATTGTTTTCTTAATGCATGTAAAGTCTTCGAAATTTATTGCAAATTATATATGTTCCTAATATTGCCTAATATGTCAAAATTTGCCATAATCATGCATAAAATGGGTTATGTATGGCTCAATGATCATATAATATAAGTTTAAAATGTAACCTAAGTTTTGGTGAAAAATATTCGCGATACAATTACGTAGCGTTATTAGCCCCCCTCCCCCCCTGAGGATGGCACAAGGTACACTCCAAAGGGTACTTTACCGAACTTGGTATCAATCGAACAAAATTTTCAAGCCACACAAAATGAATGGTAACATACTAGTGGAATTGTGATCATTTATAACAAGATACATAAGTTTTAATTGTAAAATTTGCAAAACACAAAAACAGAAAAAAATGCTTTTTGAAAATGGATCATGGTATGATAAAATTGACTTCAGCGACACTAAAGTTAATTTTTGGTGTTTTGTATTGCATTAATTTAAGTTTATTGCACAAAACATTTAGCTGCACAAATTATTCTCAATGGCAAATTTAAAAGTATTCCTTTTGCTCTTTAAGCGTAATTTTAAGAATCACCGACTCGTCAAAATTAAAAAAAAATAAATAAATATGTTGAGAACATGTTATCCTGGAGCAAGTTTGATTTTATTGGTTTTTTCATCAAATCTTATAAAATAAGCTTTCCATTAATACATTTTAACATATTCAGTCTTAAATTTCAGATTTTGACAATGTTTGAGGGTGGTTTATGAAAATTGTATGTGTTTATTTCCAAACTGTACTAATATCTAATCAGAGCCAGGATGATTTAAAATTGAGTTATGAACTACATTTTATAACATATCATCAAATAGTTCTTGAGTTAATGGTGGATACATACATTGCCTAAACAGACACGAAGACATACCGACACACGTTCTCAGAACTCTCCCGGCCGTCCAAATAGATGCTCAAGTCCTCAGGACGAGTCGGACGGTCTGGGTCTTCAACACGTTCTCAGAAGTTATGCCAAAGTTTTTTTATGATCAGAAACATGGGATTCTATCAAATTACTCTTTTCTATCTCACTACAATACTTTTAATAAACATTACCATATATTGGAGTAAAAATAACTATTACCATCCTTTTTTTCTGGTCAAAAGTGAAAAAAAAGTGAAATTTAAGTGCCTTCCATCCTAGGGCCGATCTTCGATCTTTCAAACATCAGTCCTCTTACCTTAAAATTTTACAAAAACATACACACATTGAATTAAATCGCATTACTTGTTTGACATATATAGCGATCACAGACTCAAAATCAGTTAAAACAGATCACTATCACAGACTCACCATCATTTAGAGCATGTTTTTTTTCGTATTCAAAATACTCATGTATGTGTAAATGCATCGTAATGCCCATTATGCACCCTGCACCCATACATCGGGATACTCACGACGTGTGAATCTATCCAATCCCGAAATTTCCATTTTGAACCTCAACCAATAACTTCCTTTTTTATATAACTTGTATTTTAAGCAAAAAAAGTATTATTTCAAACGTTCAAGCCGCAAAGATTACAAAAACAAACAAATACTTTTAACTCTCGGTTGTTTTGAAACCATACAATTTCTTCAGAGTTTTATCGTGTTTCATAAAGAAGTAAGTGCCGAGGAAATACAATTTTTGCTTGCAAAACCAATCACTTAAACGTCAATAAGAGAAAATCTCTACTGACCGAATTTATATCTGGCCAGCCTCTAACTGAAATGTTTTCTTCCTTTTTCTAGCTGTACGAAAATCCTGATTTACTGTTTGTTTCATTATTTTCTGCTTTGATCAGAGATTTTCTGTATACAACCAAGAAATCTACAGCAGCAAAAAGTGTTTTAAGAGAAAACGAAAATAAAATATCGTGAAGAGGGACTTCTCACTTGTAATTCGGGCGGGATGATTTTCTTTTAGGATTTAATTTTACTCCTTAAAAATGGATCATATATATATATATATATATATATATATATATATATATATATATATATATATATATATATATACACACGCATTGCCATAAAAATTTGAGCACCAAGAAAGAGTTGTCAGAATCGAATGTAATTTTATATACGTGAGGTCAACGTTGATATAAGTAGGTGACTACGAAATCAAAGCAAATGATAATTTACTACAGGGAAAACTACAAATGAATGGAGGTTCTAGTATCTTGTTGGGCCACCTCTAGCATGAATACACGATGCGATACTGGCTGGCATTGATGCATACGGGTTCCTTATGGTGTTCTTCGCCATCTCATTCCACAGTTGTTGTAAGAGCGCCTCTAGTTCGACCAAACTCGTAGGTTGTCAAACTTGTCGTCCCAAGTGATTCCAAACATGCTCGACCGGTGACAAATCTGGCAATCGAACTGGTTAAGGAAGGATGATAGTGTGGCGGAGGCAATCCTGTGACACTATTGCTGTGTGCGGCGATCATTGCCCTGTTGAAAAATATCTCCTGAGAGCCCTGCCATGAGTGGCAACATATGTGGCTAAAGGATGTCACGAACGTACCGCTGGTCTGTCGTGGTTTCATCGATCAATATTAGAGGTGATCAGGTGTTGTATGCGACGACACCTCATACCATGACAAAAGCTGTGCGAAGACAGGATTGAGGCATTCACCACGGGTCCTCCACACACGTACACGATTGTCTTCACTGCCCAGATTGAATCTCGATTCGTCGCTGAAGACGACCTGGTTCCATTCGGTTGCGGTCCAATTCCGTCGACCGCGGCACCAATCCAAAGGGAGGCAACGGTGTGTGGGTGTCATTGGGAGGCAAGTAATGGACGCCACGGAACCAAATGTCCTTCAGCCAGGCGCCTCACGATGGTACGGACAGACACAGGGGGACTTAGTGAATGTGGTGACTATGTCCGAATGGCGGACAATGATGCAGTTGGCGCTGTGCGTGCGTATCGGATGATGTGACGGTCTTGTCGGCTATTGGTCGGCCCAGGGTGTCCTGAGACTGGCCGACGTGTATACGACCACACTCTCGTCCACTGGTCCCAATACCTCCTCACAATAAAGTCAGAACGGTCTAGGTGGAGGGATACTGACCGAACTGACCACCCGGCTTCCATCATACCGATAATTATTCCCTTCTCGAACTGTCAAAGCTGATTACATTGTCTTCGATGGTAGCGTAACGGCATCGCTTATAAAAAAAAGCGTCCGTCTGCAACAGATTAAGTACAGGCAAAAAGCATCGGCGTACCTCTTTTCTGCGCCAGGAAGGACGAAGTTCAATGCCCTCTGGTGGCATTACGCAATGCGCTATCACGCTGTATTTCTATATATTTGCCTAATTATTTGCATATCTGTCTAACATGTACCTCCATGCCAAGTTTCGTTACGATCCCACAATTATTTCTTGGAGTGCAATTTTTTATACCCGTGAGTGTATATATTTAAACAATTATATCTTGAAATCTTTTAACTAAATATGCCAACTTTTATACAATAAATTTAGTCCAACTGAAATATATTGTTTTATTGAGAGAAACACATTGTTTGAAAAAGGGCATGCATTGCGAAATTGATATAATTAAAAAGAACAAGTATTGTTTTCTGCTTATCTGGAAGCTCATTTTAACATAAATATTTTATAGAGATATATTGTATTTTTAAAATGACGAAAAATGTAACAAAATAATTTAAACGCCTGTCAATATTTTCTTACAAAACAAATTTTTTGACAAAGTTTCAAAATTTTCATATTTTAAGACATTAAATTTAATATAATTAAAAACCTTTGGATTTTCAAAACATAATAGTTATCCCCCCTCACAGCAAAGATCGTCACATGTGTGACAGTGACGTTGTAGTTATGTGACACCTGTTTCACAATGTGTCATCATATTTGTGACTTCTATGGGACGTTAAATATCAGTAACTTTGTAACTTCATTGTGACTATATTCTGTGACGTTTCCACAATTGAATTAGCACGTAGCAATGTGACGACTTTACAATGGCAATTTCAATTTGACGTCACAAACAAGTTAATATGTAACGTCACAAACGATCATGGAAATGACCAAAATGACTTCGCTGTGACCTGAATATGACATTGCCGAGACGTACTGCGACGTCCTGTGACGTCCCAAAGTCACAGTGTGACTTAAATCTTACGTCACTGTGAAAATTACGTATAAATATTATTTATACATTTGTGGAATATTTCAAACTATTACGTTCAGCCAGTTTGACAATATCAAACGTGCAAGGCATAAACACCCCAAATTGAGAAAATCAACATTAAAGTTAATACTTGATGTTATTTTTTATATTTCGTGTTAAAATACATTTGATTATAATTTTCGTTCTACTGGAAGCTGTTTAAGGTAATTCGTTTTACAATATATTTTTATTTCCGATTTCATATTATATTAATGTAACAGATTAATATAAACATATTTCCACATAAATTTCTAAAGCCGTCTTCTTCAGGTTATTTAAAAAATATAAATATGTTTGAATTCACAGTCAATGTTAAACAAACTTCAATTTTAATCAATTGCAATGCTTCACTATACACTTTTGTCACTTCAAATATTCGTATTCAAAAATACAATCACATATTTTAAAGTGTATGCAGAACATACCCTACGCTTTTCATATTAGTATAACATAAAGTAGAACACTTAGAGCTTTTAAAAATATAAAATCCTCAAAAATCTCAGTTTGAGAAAAATACATTTAAAATACAGTTTTAACACAATTTTAGTGATTTACAACCTTTAACTTTTCATAAATTGTAAGGACATACTCAATGGGAATGCAGATTTTTGAAATCAGTGTACAATAATGTATTTGGTGCATAATAATCAGTGTAATGTATCAATGCATAATAATAGTCTGGAAAAAATATTTGCTCAATTTTGCTCATCTTTGCTCACTTGAACGTGAACTATATCGCACTTTATCGACTATATCCTGAATGAATTTTTAACACTATACAACAAAGTTGAAAAGTGTTCCGTTAGCACGATAACTGCCGTAAAAATGACTTAATCAAAATGAAATTTTAGTATGTTGTTCAAGACGGTCTGTAGAACCAATGGGAATATAAATGAATAATATCGCCCAATTAGTTTTGGATTGAACCCGGGTCGAAAAAATGAAATATATTGAGCCCTATGGAACCTAATTTTTCAAACATTTTTTAAACGGATTTAAAATTCACAAATTGCTTCGAAAATTTAAGGTAATATTTAAATTGTTCCATAAAATATATAAAAAAAAAATTCAGCGAAATATATTCAGTAGTTTTTTAAATAAAAATTAAAATAATAATTGCACCTCTTATATGAAACGATCACGTGACCATGACATGAAACGATCACATGACCCACTTCAAAATGATATATGGCATACATCTTGTGTCAAAATCGTGATTTTTTAAAGTTCTTTTTAATTCATATTGAGTGTTGTATCCGTCCTAAAAACTACTTTATTTTTGCTTAAATTCCGTGCATCTACATACTTAAACAACGCAATGACAATATATTTGAGTTTAAATGCTCATCTAAATTTGATTATTTCTACAACTAAGCCTATTTTTCACCTATATAAAATGTAAACAGCAAAATATATAGAATGAGTTGTATTAGAATTCCTGTATTTTTTTAACACAAAATAATTTAGTCCATGGAGTCTGCATGGCTGATATGAATGAAATATTAATTGATTTCATAAAGAGAAGGACGATTTTTTTCAATGAAGTTTCAAGCATAGAGTTTAATTTTTGTAGCTCCATGGTCTTAAACAAAATGTTTAAATAAAATAAATTATTATAGTATTGTGATGAATGAAATGAATGGGAGAAAGTTATGAATGAAATCCTGTTTTTATAGAGAGCTCCCGGCGTGTTATTTTTTCTATGACGTCATTTGAATTAATTTCAGTTGTTTTCGATGAAGTTTTCAAATATAATAAATTATCGTAGTATTATGATAATTCTAAAACTATTACCGAGGAATGTATAACATTTTAGAGATGTTTAAACCAGGCAATTCATATTTCAATGCCGTCATTTGAATGAAGTTCATTTTTTTCGATGAAGGTTTAAGTTTTCAAATATAATAAATTAATGCAGTATTGTGATAAGTTTCAAAATATTACCGAGGAATGTATTGCATTTTAGACTTGTTTAAATAAAATTGCATTGAAGTTGGAATGTGTTTCATAATCAATGCTTTAAGCATGATTGATCTTTCTTGTTAAATTGTGTCAATGGCATAAATTATATTTTTTTTTATATCACGATCTTAATGCAAATCGATAGACTTTTCTTTAACTCTTAAAATAAGTGAGTCAAATTAGTAGTGGTAGATAAAATTGATAAAATAAAATTTCAAGTAATTCAAAAGTGGCTCTTTAATCGTAAAATTTTAGAACTCCTTTCTAAGGAATTGAACTTGACATATTAAGACCACAACCAAGGATTTCAGGCAATATATCCTGGTAGTAATGAACGTTTTTCAGAGCAAGATTTTTATATACGATAGGGTGTCACGGATGGTGCTCTCTTGGTAATTATTTCGGATCAAGTTATACATTTTACATCATACCGTTTACATACATACTGTTTACATTATACCACTCTCTATTGTAGATTTATTAAACTGTCTATAGTAGATTTATTACTCAGTCAATGATAGATTTATTAAACTCTGTATGGTAGATATATATGAACATATTGGGAAGTCTTGTAATGAGCACTAATGTTTTTCAGGTAAGACTATAAATTATTATTAACAATTTATAGAGATAATATGATGAAAATGGCAGATCATTCAATGATACATTGACAAGAGAGACGGTAACAGAAAATATGAACATTCGGATGGACATATAAAATCTATTTTCGTTTCATAAGCGGTTAAAATCTTTATATAGTGTTTTATGATCAATAAATACGCAATTAGGTCTTTGACACTAAATTGCGTATTTTATTTTATTAGCATGTTTTCTGATTGGTCGTCTATATATATATGTCCTCTACATTACAAATTTTCCGACTGGTTTGGCTCTTTTATATACATCTCCACTGAATGTATATATATATACAGATTGATTATTAAAAAAATTGCAGATATACGGACTTCTAGCGGTCATACCGTTCAAGGAAACTGAAAGACATTTTGGATGCAGGTATTTTAAGGTATGCGCTCAAGAATGATGTGGAAAAACAACAGCCCTGCTCTCATAGTTAAGGTTACAGTGACACAAGTTCGAAATTTCCAAATGGCAGCAACACCTACTTCTTTAATTGGAATGTTACCTTTGTGTGTGTGTGTGTGTGTGTGTACAAAGTTTTTCATGTGTGTTCATTATTTTTCTTTAGACTTTTGCATAAAATTTGACTATGACTACTTCTGACTGTGGCCTGTAATATATCTCCAGTGCAGATATTTTCGGATTTCGGTAGTAACAAACATTTTGCATGCTATTTCTCTTACTACAGATATTTCCTTCAAACACATACTTACTACAGATAGAACTTACATAATGCCTAATATGGACAGAGGAGAATAGAGAAAGAATCATTAGGGAGTTCCACATATACTACTTTTTCCCAATATAGGTTCAAAAGTGTGCTTCTTACTTAAAATATACATTTCTAGAAAATAAATAATAAATGATGTGGATGTAGATGAACATCTGGAGGAGGTATTGTAATTTACTAGAAATTTACACTTGCGATACCTTTTTCCACATCCGGCTCAAAATTTCCCTTGAAAGATTGTTTCTCATAGCTGGCTGAAGAAAACGTTTAGATAATGACGATTATGGATTCAGCATTGAACTCCGGTAAGGGTGAGGGGGTTTGCATAGACGTTCTTTGTTTGGTTTTGTATATGTCACTTTGGATATGTCAAAAATTTAAATTATCCTTAAAAGATCTATATTTCGGAATTGGCTCCATATAGAGCTTAAGGAATGATAAGGATTCAACATCATATTTTGAAGAGGGTTGGAGGGTTTGCTAAGGAATTTCATTTGTGAATGTTTCCATTTCCGGTTAAAAAAATTCCTTTAAATATCTATTTTTCAGGATTGGTTATATATAGAACTTATATTATGGATTACATTAATGCCGCATAAAATTCTAGAAGGTGGGGCTTATTAGAGATATTTACTTCAGATTAATTTGCCACTTATGCTTCAAAAACTTTCTTGAAACTCCTATTTCTCAAAATCGGTAATGGATAGGGTTTAGATAATGACTAATATATTTTACCATCGAGTTTCATTCCGGATCAAAAATTTTCCCTCAGACTGGTTTTTATTGTCTATAGATAGAGCTTAAGTAATGACTGATCTGAAATCAACATAAAATTCTAGTGCGGTTAGATATGGCTAATTAAAATTTTCCACTTCTGGTTTTCCCGAAAATGTGTACGACTTTTCGGAAAAGGGTACAGAGATTATGAAAATGCTTCAAAATTCCTTCTAAAATAAAGTCTATACACTACTTGCTATAATGTGAATGCTTCTTCATAAATTTCTCGTTTTAATTGGATGTTTAGGTAATTGCTTTTTTACCTTAAACATTTTCTCCTTGAACGCAAAGAAAAAGCTAAAAGCAGTACTGAAATATATTTTTAATATTCTTAAAATATATTTTAAAGCTAACGCAGCAAGTTTTACAAGTCACAAGACTTTATGCTTTAAAGGAACCCTAGACATTTCTTCGGCATTGTGTACGTACTTACGAAGCACCTGGCACTTCGAAAACTGGAAAAAGGAAAGTAAAAGCCCATTTACGAAATACGGAAAGAAAAACTTGAAAAGCATCCCAAACAACAGGAAACAATCTTAAGAATGTCAACACTCGGAATCTCTGAAATATGATTTATACCTTGTGCACAAGCCGTTAGAATGTTCTTGATGTATGAGGAAAAACATACTTTTTGTAATTTTATTTTACTTACAACGACTTCAAGTGCAAATGACGAAGATTATGTTGTTCAAATATATTTCAAAAGGAAATGCAGCATTTTATATCCCCTCCCCTCACCAGTACTACTGCTTTATCTATATTTAATTGATCATATGTTGTTTAGATTCGTTTCTTTTCAATATATGTTTGAAATTCGAAGTAATGTAGTATTCATGATTTAAAACTGAATGGCTTATAGATTGAATTAGACATATACCTGGTTAAAATAATTATTTTTTAAACCAGTGGTTTTCTCCTTGATTCAATGTAGTTCTCATAAATGGCCACTATTTCAATTATACTCTTCACTGTAGATTTATTTCAACTAGAACCCCTGCCTGTCCACTTATTTAAATTCTACCCTTTGTCTGTTCCATATCATTCAAGGTACATTTTAGAATTTAATAAATACTATAATTGTTATAAATAATATTTTCTATAATTAAAAAATATATTTTAAAACTTTAAAAATCACTCAAAAATGTAGCCAAATTTCGGAAATAATACAGGTACAAAAAACGTTTACATTAATTATCTCAAAATATATATAAGAAAAGTAAAAATTCTAAATTAATAATCTCAGTCTTGCCATACTAGTCTATAATTATTCAATTGCAAGCAGTACATTAATTCACCAATGTTTGTCCAATTGTATTTCTAACTACCAATTTTTGCTATTGTCTCCTGACTGTCCACTTATTTCAGTTGTACCAGTGGCAGTCCATATAATTTCTATTGTTCCTGTTGATTGTTCTTGTTCATATCTCTCAGTTTTACCTTATCTTACACAATAAAAGAATATGCTTGTTATTTATTATTATCATTATTATTATTATCCAAGCTGTCCAGATCACCCGTAGGGCGTGGAGCAGTAACAGCGGGCTGCCAAAGAAGAACGGAGATAACAATACACATAGACATACACAGGCAATATTCATAGGCATAAACTTTCACAGGTAAACATCAAAAGAAAGTTAAATTAGTGGAGAAGAAAGTTAAATTAGTGGTGAAGAAAGTTAAATTAGTGGTGAAGAAAGTTAGTTGAAGAAAGTTGAAAATTAGTTGAAAGATTAGTTGAAAGTTTGAAAGATTAGTTGAAGGAAGTGGTGAATAAACAGATACCTCCGATTTAAATTAGGAAATAATTAGCAATTTAGAACCAAGTAAGAGATAAATACAATGTTAAATTTTTGAAAAATAATAAAAGAAAAATATGTGTATGTCTGTGTGTATCTCCTGTATTAAAAAATCGAAGTTTTAGAAAGCCACAAAATTCGATGCAGGGTAACATGAACTCCGGGACGACAGACCACACCGATTTTTTTTTAATTAGAAATTATTTGTTAAATTATGGTATAAAATGCCAAAATATGCGGGATTTTTTCAATTTTTAATCCTATTCATCGAGCTGATGATTCTGCTGAAAGGGGAGTACATTCTATCTCATGTGTTTTGCGAACGGTGTATCAGTATTACGGTCTAGATTTAGACTGCTGTAATTTTTTTTTGATTTTTCGTTTCCGTATATTTTAAAGTATCCGTATAGTATTCCGTATATTATCATCGTTTTTGAAATATAAAATTATTGTGCTCTAAAAGTTTGAATTAAATATGGTGTAAATTTTTAAAAGAATTGTATTTCTAATTTCGGCTTCAAAATCAATTAATATTTTTCTTTTGGTTCTTTTCCGATCCGAGAAATTCAATCAAATAATTTTAGAAAATAGCAAAATACGAACTGATTGATAAAATAAAAATATTTAACATTTAATCTATTTAAAACGGAAAATGAAAATATAATTTCTCTAACTGAAAGTACCATATTTTCATTTCTACGATTTCAAGTGTTTTCAATGTGTTTAGTTAGAGCGTATGAAAGATGCTTATTTAGAGCCTATTACTTCCACGTTGTACAATTGGCATGGTTGCGCATGAAAGAAACGGAGCACGAGAATGCTTTCGGTATAGAACAAGCGATATGGAAATTTAGTAAGGTACATGTATATTTTCTAGAGGGCGCTTATATAATACCCCGATAGGGTTAATTTGTTCGTTTTAATTCGTTTGCAAATTATGGTATCTGCTCATCACGAAAATTATCAAACTACAAGATAACAGATGCAAGAAAGATAAACTGATGCAAGATAGACTGATACAGATAAATTGATACAAGATAAACTGATACAGATAAACTGATACTGATATACTGATACAAGATAGACATAATAATGCATTGTTTTTAAAATGTAATTTTTGTCTTTTTAAAACATGTAATTCATCATTAAGCAAGTTTCAATTAAATTTTTAATTAAAGTATAAAATCCTTGAAACTTTTGGAAAAATATGAAATATATTTTTATAGTATGTTTTAAATTGAAAATAAATGCATTATTTCTTTTAGCATCAAGAAAACGAAAGTATTTCCCGTTTTAAACAGATTATTGTTTTACATAGATTGTTAAGTGTTGTCTTAACAATATTTCATTAAGAGTTGTTTTCAGGAGGTTTCACTATACATTGTATTTTTTATCAGCAGGCACGAACTTAAACTCAAATCTTTCTTTCTACATGTACTCTTGAAACTAAATATAAACTATTGATTTTTCCATTTTGCCCACTCAAGTAGAAAAAAAGGTTGGAAATCTTCGTTCAAAACAGAAAGAAAGCGCAAAAATGCGTGAAACGTAGATTATTTGTTTAAAAAAATGTTTAATTCTGCGACGTAATTTTCTCTCTGTTTTTGCATCTTATGGATGCATGCTTCTCTACCAAAATCCCGATGAAATTTTCTGTTTTATTTAATATTGTTGAAAAGGATAAACACATAAATAAAGAAAATCAAATTATTTTAGTTTCTTCCGTTTCTTGAAGTTCTCAACAGAGTTAAATGAAAACATTTTCATATTTAATTTTTGATATATTCTTAGACTAATCTGGAGATAATTTGCAAGTCTGTTACAATTTTTTTTTACTTTGAAAAGTAGAGCATGCCTTTTATTAAGTAAGTGTACTATATAATAATATATATATATATATATATATATATATATATATATATATATATATATATATATATATATATATATATATATATATATATATATATATATATATATATATATAAATATATATTTACCTACCCCATATATATATATATATTATGTGTGTATTATGTATATACAGTCGAACCTCGATATGTCGAATTTGAAGGGAGAAGAAAAAAAATTCGAGATATCAAAAATTAAAAAAATTTAAGGAATTCATAAAAGATACTAGTCCTTTACTTTACATACTAGTCCTGTACTTTGCATATTTTTAAAACAAACACTTACTTATCTTGCAGGCAAAGAATTGGGTATTTTCCAAGAAAATGCTGACAACAAATAAAGCGAAGCTTGAAATGATTGGATACACATTTAATGTAATGCTAATGTACGTGCATACATTATTAAAATTTAATCTTGCATTTTTTTACTTTGCAAAATAGTCATCAATGACAGTTTGTTTACAGTTACTGAATCCTTCAATATCTATCACATTTTCTAAATAAGCTAGGCTGATCCAAATGAACTTAATTTTGTGGCGATAGTTTACTTTAAAACTCTGTGTAATACATTGGTCCAAAGGCTGTAATTTAGAAGTTGTGTTTGGCGGCATAAAATGAACTTTCACGGATTTTAATTTCGACACTCTATTTTGCGCTGTAAAGTTGTCCAAGAAGAGAACAATATCGCGATTTTCAAGGGACATTTTTCTGTCTAGTTCCTTCAACCAATTAGTGAAAATTTCGGTAGTCATCTAAGCTTTTTTGTTCGCAAAATAAGTCATTGGAAAAGATTTCATTCCTGAAAAACATCGGGGTATAGCAGATTTAACTATCATAAGAGGTTTGAGCCTTTCTGAACCATCCATATCAGTGCAAAACAGCACAGTTAATCTTTCTTTGCTCCTTTTCTGGCCATAACATGCTTTACCTTTAGGTTATAGTTTTATCAGGCATACACTTAAAACATAGTCCTGTTTCATCTGCATTAAACACATTTTTTGGATCGTATTTTTCCAAATGAAACGTTGAAAATGGTAAGATGATCCAAATCGTAAGATGAAAAAATTCGAAATATCGAGAGTTTGATTAGAAAAATTTCGAGTTAAAGAGTTTGTATTACATTAGTTTTATACCGTGCGTGAAGGGAGATGAGAATATTTCGAGATTTCGAAAATTTCGAGATACCGAGGTTCGACATATCGAGGTTCACCTGTATATATATATATATATATATAAATATATATATATATATACATATATATATACATATATATATATGCATATATATATATATATATATATATATATATATATATATATATATATATATATATATATAATTGAAAGATAAAGGAATTCAAAATTGAATCTTAAGAAAGAAAGTATTTTTGTATTTATGCGCAAGGCAGCAATAAACACTAATTACAAAATATAATATATAAAATATTAAAGATACAAAAGAATTAAGAGAAAGAAGGCAGTGTAAGGTGCTTACATAATGGCAGTAAGGGATAGTGACCTTACACCCCAGTTAACAACGTACACTTTCTTGATGCCGCGGCATTGCACTCCCGGACGCCAGCACCGACTGTTGCCGACCTTCGGAGTAACAACCAAAATTATCACAAGACCATTATAAATGGAGTAGTAAAATAAACTGAAGTATCAATAGATGGAATGAAATCACTGAGTTGTCAAGATCTAAATACATCGCTCAAAGCAATGTTGCCATTATTTTTTCAAAATTCCCAATTTAAGACTTACAAAAAGATTTCAAAAGGAATTTAAAAATGATTTTAAATAGTTTTCGAAACATAACACAATAGTAATCCATAACTATAATTTTTTTCGAAGAAATTATTTATATAACTCATATAAGATATTAGGTATTTTTGTTTAAAAGCTTCCTTTTTAAAAGCTTGATCGGTTTTCAGTCTGATGACGTCACTGTGAACAAAACGTTTCGTTTTGGTTAATCCTCCAATATATATATATATATATATATTGTTATTATTTCTATTTTACGAGTATTATTAGTATTAACATGATTATCATTAAGCGACTTGCATTGGGGTTTTTTTATTTATAATTACAAAAGGCTATTAGATCAACTACAGAATATATATATATATATAAATATATATATATATATATATATATTACCATAAAAATAAATTATTATTATAAGCAAAATACGAGTAGCTTTTGCATTTTGTGTGAAGCCTTATAAATAAAAAATTATTGCATTTATTGTGAAGAACAAAGTGTGGTCCTGGTATTTATATATTTTAATTTTGTCATACTTATATCTTAGCATACTTTCATTGTATTTTCGGCTAACTGGGTATAAAATATCACAACTAATTAACCAAGTTCACTCTGAGTAGGTCGATTAACCGGTTAAATATACGACCATAATATTACATAAAACATTTTGCATTTAATGTATGCGTTTCAACCAAACTAAAAATAAAATTGCAAATTCTGATTCAAAAGAATTGATCGTTTAGTTAAAAATGCAATTTGTTTGAAACTCAATTAATCACTCTAGCACGGGACACTGCAAATTGTGAAATGCAAACTTTTCATGGCTATTTTTATAACTGTAATTAACATATTTATAACAGAGATTTAAACATTCCTACTCTTCTAATTGCATTTATAATGTCTGTAAAGACAAAATACTGTCAGATTTGTTGTATGACTATTGACTAGTCATCGGTTTGATTTTTTTTCCACCTCCATTTTTCAAACGTTCTATGCAGTTTTCGGCTTGGATCACTTTTAATATCTTCAAATTAATAAAAACTCCGGTAATACAGTTAATGACTCATTTTATCCGTAGTATGGTGGCACGACTACTGTTTTGTTTCGTTGAGCACATGGTTATATCGCGCCTCTTTTCTTATTTACGTCTCATGTTCATGTTTCCCTGTTTTTTTTTCATTTTTTCTAGTTGTATTTCCATTTAGACCCACTAGGTGGCGCCACTATATGACGATGTTGTTTAGCCATTTTCGCATATTTTTACTCTCCCTGCAATACATGGTAATGTATAGGAAAAATATTGAAATTATGCCGAAAATCACAACTCGAGTTTTCGACAGATCTACCCGTTTCGAGACCTCTAGAATACGAAAAAAACTATTTTTAGCATTACGTCTGTGTGTGTATATGTGTGTCTGTGTGTGTGTGTATATGTGTGTCTGTGTGTGTGTGTATATGTGTGTCTGTGCAATGTATGTATCCACTCTAAGCAAAACACTAATGGATCGAATTTCATATAATTTGGTATGTAAGTCACTTGGGTGAGATCTTGCTGCTGATTTGTTTTTGTTCAGATTAGTAAAAACAGAACCCGCCTTTTTTTGCGAAATGACCCATAAAAAGTCCATGTATCCATTCTAGCTAAAATACTAATTGACCAAATTTCATAAAATATGGTAGATAAGTTACTTGTAGGATGATCTGGTGTTGATTAGATTTTGGTATGATTAGGAAAATAACAACCTGATGTTTTTACGAAATGGTCATGGCCCGCAAAAATCGCCAAAATCTGAAATAAAAAAAACTACGTATGCTTAAATATATCCATTAAATACTTGTTTTATACGTAATTTTTAACGAAGAAAAGGATAAAGCCAACTCCTTTACACTAAGACTAGCCGTTCTCGAGACATTTTAGTTTTTCCGTATTTTCTCTACGCCACCTTTGAAAATAAGTTCAGTTACCAAATGAGAACGAAAATTGAATTAAAAGTGTATTAAATTTAAATAAAATACAGAGAACGTGGATATAAGTCTGCAGCGAAAGTCATGTGCTGCACACATCTGATTTTTTTGCTTCAGACTTTTTTACTGAATAATGATGTCTTGTTGATTTATAAATAGTACACGTATTCTTATTTATCTTGATTTACGTTGCATATTATATCGTATACCAGTCCATCACTAACAATGATATATATTATCTATTTGCGACTGAAAATATTTCATTATCCAAATCTTGAAACGCATCCAAGAGGTACAACTCACATCTCCTTTTCATAAATAAATATTTATTTCAATGTTTAGAGATTCATCAATCATTTTCCTGTCCCTTTTTTTGCATAAAGGGCAACGCACCGGAAGCTCTTTCTTTTCGATTTTTCAAACGTATTCAGTATGTACGTAAGCTTTCCTTTGAAAGACGGGTTAAAACTGCAATCACTCCAGTGCTCCATCATTCATAGTATTATAGATGCTAAAATGAAAAGACATGGAAGCAAACATTCAGTTGCGTTCACTATGTAAAATGAATAACATTTTTTAAAAATAATTTTCTGTTATGAAAGGTGATATTTTCAAAAAGATAAGGAGAAGCAATCTTACAAATCGCAACTGCATTTCATGACAGATTTAATATGTAAATTTTGCTTAATTTTCATTGGTTTCTATGGTAGCGACTTCGAGATTTTAGAGTTAGGTTTAAACCTTCTATTGCTTACTTTTTAATAGTTTACATATTAATATGCTTTTGTTTAATTTTAATTTTGAAAATATTTTGTTTACTTTTAAATAATTTAAGTGTTACATTATTTTTAAATTTCAGCAATTTAAATTTCAAGAACTTTTGCATGATTTTTCAACACTTTAAGTTTCAAAATTAGTCAATGTACTTCTCCATAATTTACATTAAAAAAAAAGCTTTTGATTACTTTCACATATAAATACTAACATTTCAAATTATTTCTGTGTAATTTTTATAGCGTTATATTGTAAAAAATACAAATGAGTAAATGATAGTATAAAAGATATCATATGAGAGAAGATATCTATATAAATAAAATTGAAAATATGTCTGTCTGTCTGTATGTCTGTCTGTTTGTCTCATTCTCACGGGAAAACGGTTGAACCTAATTTGTTGAAATTTTGTGGGTAGCCTAGAAATAGCCCCACTTAAAATTTAGTCCGTATTTTGAGTTTCTACGACTAGTGGTTCTTGAGATATTAGTAAAAACCGAAATTTCCTTATCTCTTCATCACGGAAAAACGGCTGAATCAAATTTAATAAAATTTTGTGGATGACCTTGACATAACCTCTCATAAATTTACTCCAAGTTTCGAGTTTCTAAGACCAGGGATTATCGAGATATCAATGACAAAGGGAACTTTTTCCTAGGACTTCTACTCTGCAACTTCGTGGTTTATCCAAACAGAAAGGGTGAAAACCGTTTGTTTAAAACGTCAAAATGAAATAAAACTTTATTTACGAGTTTGGTGCAGGATTTTTGCATTAATTAGTCACTATTGCTAAACATGACTTGTTTGAAACATGGAATGGAAAAATCTACCTCCATGTCTTATTTTTCACAAGCTATTTACTCAACGATGAAAAGTATAAAGAAATCAAAATGGCCATTTCGCATTTTATGAGGAAGATTCTATCTGATATCATGTTGCTCGGCAACGGAATGAAATTAAATGTTTTGTTAATATTTATTATTATTTTTTCTATTTGAATAATAAATAAATGGATGTAAAAATATATTTTATATATGAACGGTTTGACTGTTCTTTTAATTATATAAATTGCGGACTGCGTACATCACTTTCATTTATTTTAACAAATAGGTTTCAAGCTCATATATTGTGTTTACCCAATAAATTCATTTAGCCGATTGTTGAAGCAGAAAAAGAGTAGAATGGGTGTATCTTCTAATACAATTTTACTGTTTTCGTTTAGTATATACAAACAGGATCAGGATATTTTACTCTTCAGATCTGCAAATTCAGAGCTACGAATTTTGCGGAATATCTCTAAATAACCTCCAGCTAACTTTTCTTAAGCTTTACCAAATTAGCGGAAATGTTTCCAAATTGATAAAAATGACGCAAATCAATGAAATTAAATTTGTTTTTTTTAGAGGAGAGTACTGAAATGATGTTTCGGTAGCATTTGGCGGTCAGCCCATCCATCCTACTTAGCAACACATTTAACGAATTTTTTTAATATCACCAAATTGATAAAAATATTTGTAAATCCATAAAAATATCATGGAATTGATAAAATCGCGCTTAATAAATGAAATTAATTGTGTTTTGTTAGGAGATAGTATTGTGATGATGTTTCGTCAATTTGTCGCAAAATGGGACTATCAGTTCTACAGTCCCACTTAGCGATAAATTTGGCGATTTTTTAAGTTATCGCTAAATTGACGAAAATGTCGCCAAACCTTCCATGGAAATCGCATTATTCAGACGATATGATTTCCATCAGTTTAGTTGAAGCAAATGATGTCATGTCGCTTAGCAACGGATACAATGTGTTATGCGGCATACGATTTTTATTAACGCTTTACACGATAGTTGAAAAGTGTTTATGACTTTGTTCATTCTGTTTGTCTGTCTCTCTGTCTGTCGGTCTGTCCGTTAGCACGATAACTGCCGTAAAAATGACTTTATTAAAATGAAATTTTAGTTTGATTTTCAGACGGTCTGTGGGACCTATGGGAATATAAATAAAAAATATCACCCAATTAGTTTTTTATTGAACCCGGGTTGAAAAAATGAAATACATTGAACCCTATAGGACCTAATTTTTCAAACATTTTTTAAGCAAATTTAAAATTCACAAATTGCTTCCAAATTTTTAAGAAATATTCACATTGTCCCATAAAATATATAAAAAAAATTCAGTAAAATATATTAAGTAGTTTTTTAATTAAAAATTATTTAATATAGGGAAAAAAACAAATTCAATTAAATTCTGACTTTTGTGATATCCTCCAGAAAGAAAAAATAGGTATATTATATAACAAATATCTTTCCAAGAGTTAAATCATTTTATATATAAGAGAGGTTTTACTTTTTAAAATAAATTTGGTAGATAACAATTTTTCAATTTTTTTTAATTTTATATAACCTTTTATGATATACTTATTTGGTGGCATTTTAATGCACTTTACTACGTCCTAGAGAGTTAAAATTTGGTACACAGCTTAATTTTGTTGAACATTTTATTCTACAAAAATTTGGTAGATCTTTAAATGTAGATCATACATTTTTTCGAAATGGCCTGTAAATAATCCCCGTTCACTTCTATAAATCATTGTTGTAATATTGTTAAAAATTTTCATGTGGGCAGCTCATGTCTTTCCCTGCAGACTCATATTAACGTTATCTTTATTTCTTCAATAATATTTTGAGTTTAACTGCACAGAATAACAGCTATAAGTATTTTAAATGACATTGAATTTGCACCTTAAACTTAAATTTGGTTCTCATTTATTGCTGGACTTATTGTCAAAGGTGGCGTAGCGAAAACGCGAAAAAACTAGAGTATCTCCAGAACAGATAGTTCTAGAGTAATGGGGTTAGTCTTATTCTTTTTGTTGTCAAAAATCACGTATAACATAGGAATTTAATTGATATAATTGAGCACACGTAGTCTTTTATTTTTATATTTAAAGATTTTTGTGGGTCATTTCGCAAAAATAGCCCGTTCCTTTTCCCGAATCGTACTAGTATAAGCTACAAATGATTTATATACCTAATTTTGTTAAATTTGGTATATAAATCACTTGTAGGTTATTGAAATAGTATAACACTATATTTTGTTAAATTTGTTCCATTAGTTCTTAGCTAGAGTGGATAAAAACCATTTCTGCCGACCATTTCGCAAAGAAGGCAGATCCTTTTATTACGAATCGTACTATAATCTAATGAACATCAGGATTTCCCACAAAACACATACCTACCAAATTTTATGAAATTCGGTCCATTGGTTTTTCAATTAGAGTGGATGTAATATCCACTGATACACAGAAACTTACACAGATACACCCTTACACACACAGACGTCTTCCTAAAAATAGTTTTTTCGTGTTCTTGAAGTCTCAAAACGTGTAGATTCTTCGAAAAATCGAGTTCCGATCTTCGACACGATTCCAATACTTTGAATACATACACACACACATTTATTATCTGTGTATCTAAATTCCGTGCCAATACAATTACAATAGTTGTGATTTTAAATGATCCCTAAACATTTATTATTTCTTCAACGAAGCCTAATTTTAACTTATGCAGAATGCAAATATTTCAAGCGATTGTAAGGTGAGTTACATAAGAATTGCTGAGTTTTTTTCACACACAATTATTTTGCTCTGGTGTCTGGAATACAAGTTATATGAATGAAATATTCATTGATTTTGCATAGAGAATCATATGATTTATATTTCGATACAGTTTTAAATATTTAAGTATAATAAATTACTGTAGTACTGTGATAATGTAAAAGATATCACCACAGAATGTATCACATTTTAGAAATTTTTAAATGAAATTGCATTACAGTTGGAAAGTGTTTCATAATCAATGCTTATGCATTATTGATCTTTCTTGTTAAATCTTTTCCGATTTGAATGATAAAGATATGTATTTAAAATAAATTGCATTGACATTGCATTTTTGGCTGGATAATAACAATTACGGTCTTCAGGTTTAAACATTACTATTATTGATATTTTCGGGGACTGTTGATTCAGGGATTATTGATATTTTCAAGTTATTATGCCATTGTTTTATTATGACAAAAAATGTTTAAACTCATATTTTGTACGTTTTACGAGTAATCTTTTAGAAATGCACGGGTATATCTTCTACGATAATATAAGTAGTACAGGCATATTGGCATATAGTTTGATATATTTTGGCATATATTGGAACCAATTACGACCTTCTGGTATAAAGATTACGGGGATTATTGATATTTTCAATTTATTACATCATCTCTTTTATTTTGGCAAATATTTTTGAGACTCATATTGTAATACGGGAAATCTTCTACTAACACACAGGCATATTTTCTAATCTGCGACAATATAAGTAGTACGGAGTTGCATATATTGATTCAACTCCTTTTTTTTGTAAATTTGCTTACAAAAGGGTCCAGGATGTTTCATTCTTCAGATCTGCCCGTGAAGATGATTTTGCATAGTGAGAACAGATATTCTTACACCTCTCATTATGAGCAATAAATTTGATATTTTAACAGAATTTGCACATGATTGAGAATTATAAGTTTATTTATATTATATACTTCGTACGAAGAACGGGTGTGCTGCTAGTATGAGATATAAATGAAAGTATGAGAGAACCTGTAGATAGATGATACCTTTTTAATAATATTAGGCCAATATTGTACCATCAGGTTATTAATAAAATTTAATTTCCGCAGTTTTAAATATTCTATTAGATCTTAATAATGAAGTATAGTTACACTTGTTTACATATTTTTTCTTCTTTTGGAGTTTATTGCCTGTTTTATATAAAACATTACTTTTAACTCGTATTGCTCATTATTACTTTTGATTTAAGTTCAACTATACTAAGTTCTCTGATGGATATTTTGTAATTTGTAGCTCAATATTTAATCGGCTATAACGTTACCTTACACGGGATTTTCCCTTTTTGTAACAAGGGGGATTCTGTCTTATATTGCATGAGTCAACAATTTCTCCTTGATATATTGCTGATATTTTTATTCCTTAAACGATGACCATAATTCCCTGCTGAAACTTGTTTCATTTGTATTGACTTCCAAAAATCCTATTCAAATTTAACGCTTAATATAAAATATGTTTTATTCTAAAGTGCTTAATATAACAAGCTGTTATCTGCAATTTGAGAGCTAATTTGATTTTTGTATATTCTCGTATTAGTGTAATTAGTGAGTATAAAATTGGAAGTCGCAGCGTTTTTCACCGTGTGTTCAATTTTCAGTAATTAAACTTTAATCGGGTTGCATGGTGAGTCTGAATTTGTCGGTCTGAATGGAGTTTCGTAATACTTTGGCACATGATATGTATTTTAATTAGCTTTACAGGTATTGGTATTCCATACTGACAAATGGATAAGTGGTGCAAAATTGGTCCATGGATATTATTATGTGCAACATGCATGCAACTCTTTCTATAGGAACACATCGTATAGGCTAGTCTTACGGGTGCAGTTAATAAAATAAATTTTGCATTATATTAAGAGTTTACTTTTTTTAATGATGATAATTTGATGGTAAAAAGTATTTCAGAACGACTAGGAATAATTATATACTGAATATGAGGAAGAAATATTGCAGTTATATAGATTTTTTTTATTATTCTGCTCCTTATAGTATGCCAGAATCTTTGAGTTAGGTAATCATACTTATTCCAAAAGTTTTAATTTCGCTAGTACTTAATAAATTCACTTTAATTTGAAAATCAACTTATATAAAGAAGTTGAAATCTATAAATTACAAGCATTTATTGTCTTGGATTCAAAGTTACGTTTTTCATTGGTATGTGGTTTTCAGTTTATTTTAAAAATATCATGAAGAATAGAATGTTGTAGAATTTTAAATTTCTTGTTTATTCCAAATTTGAACACTAAAATATTTTGGGCCTTTCTTTCAAAATCAACATTTTATATAAAAGTTAGCATAAACATTAGTTAGCATAAATATTAGTTTCTGTAAACATTAGTTTCTATAAACATTAGTTAGTATAAACATAATTTTCTATAAATATTATTTTCTATAAATATTAGTTTCTATAAATATTATTTTCTATAAACATTAACTTCTATACACATTAGTTTCTATAAACATTGTTTAGTATAAACATTAGTTTCTATAAGAAATAGTTGGCATAAACATTAGTTAGCATGAACATTAGTTAGCATAAACATTAGTTAAAAAATATAACAACATGTTTTATACAATTTATAAAGTTACAGATGGATCTCCAGCAATTTTCTCTTTTAGCCAACATGGGTCAAATAATGTATGTTTAAGATAGAGATTCTATAAACGAAACACACAAAGTTCTGCTTTAGGAACTTTAGAAATTTTTGCATTTATCTTCTCCGATGATTTCACTACACACATGAAAGGCCTTTTATACCCAAGTTTGAAAGCCAGTCATATTTGCATAGAAAGCTTATATGCCTATGAAAGCCCGATCGCTCAAAACACCATTATCCATGGTATCATTTGTACATAATAAAATGACGTGGATGTAAACATTCAAGTGAATGGTTTTCAATTTAAGTAAGCATTCACTAGAGAAATATGTTGCTTCTAAATGTACTTGCTTTTCAGTCATAGCAGCACAAAGCCATTTAGTTGTGGAATGAATATTTCCACTTGTTATTTAGTTCATAAATATATCATGCATATCATAATCTTTGCAATAAAAATATTCTGCTCCTGGTTCATAGATAAATTTAAAATCATAAACTATAACAGCATTTAAAATTAAACAAATGTATGATTTATTTCTGATATCATTTACCAAATCATACATTCTGTGTTCTGTATCCACACACACACACACAGATTGCATTTGTAGAAATACCAGTAATATTTGTTTAAATTTTCACAATTTTTGCTGTGTTTTCTCTCCTTTTACTACGACATTTTGGTCATATTTATTGAAATCTTTATTTAAGAAGTAAACGATTATTTCATAATTAACAGAAACACTTACCAACTCACAGTCGTCCCAATTGATTCAAAAGCAACATTTGGTGTAAACTAAAAATAGTACATAGTCTTATTAAATAAAAAAAATAATTTCTAAAAAAAGTGTAATTATTCATTATTGAGAAATCCAGCATATGTGTAAAAATGACGAAATGTATGAATTTCATTGTATGACTGTGACAAGTATTTCTGCTGTTTTACTATATATCTATTTACAAATTTCCAATCCCAATATTACTGGCCGTTGTTCCTAATATGAATATTACCAGTATGCTTCGCAAATAAGGATCTCTACTTATTTGCCAGTGGCCCTGTATGTGCCTATTGACTTTAAAATTATTCTTAAAAATCTTATTACGATAAGTATTAACGAGTCTTTGGCTGCCAAATAGTTTACTCTTTGCTACTATATACTTTAGGTGAGCATTTCTCTCACAAAACGACTACTGATATTTGCATCACGTGGGAGCTTTTCTCATCAAGTGAATACTGACTAGTAAGTTGGTTTACTTTTTTAATATATTTTTTGTGGTTTAAATTATTAACCTTATTTAAAAGTGGTCGTGAATCGTAACATTAGTACATTGATTTCGTGGCCTCAAAACTTACCATTACATCTTTGCACGAGTTCCTTAACAAAGTCTTTAAACCTAATTAAACACAGTAAATCCACATTATTAAATTTTAAAAAAAGTTATCATTTATTCACACCTATTATTGTTATGATTAAAATTACATCAATTTTAACAAACGGTTAAGGAGGATAAATGCACCGTGTGAGACCAGGTCTTTCGAATCTTATATCAAAAATTTTCCTAGTATAAAAGAATACTGGCACATACCTCTGTATTTCTGGTCTGTAGCTCAGCATGACTGGAATCTTTGCCGCTTCATTTTCTGACATTTGGAGTCAGACTTCGCTTTTTTTTAAACATTTTTACTACTTAAAATAATTACTCACTCTGTTAACTCTACTGCTCGAACCATCACTACCTCTCTCTCTCGTATTTGAAATATTATTCTATATAATCACGATTCTCTCTCTCTCATCGCTTTTGGATAATCGTTCGATATAATTACAATTTCCTCTCATCGGTTTGGGATAATCATTGAATTCTATTAGTAAACTTTTTCTCCTTTTCGCCACAGTATTTTGCATGAGGTCCAGATACACCATCCTTGCTCTCATTGGATGCTCCGCATTGCGATGTAGCATCTCCGCACCATTGACTCTTTCAGTTTTCAATGAAATTTGGTTTAAGTCTTGGCCCTAGAAGATGTTTTCCACAACCACACTTGCGCAATTTGTGTGACGTGAATTTATTGGAGTCATGACCTTCCGGGCCAAGACTGTCATGAAACTGTGCCTAAAAGTCTGCGATTTATTTCGTAATAAACATTAAAAATGCATACGTTGCCTCCTGTTCTCACACTAAGTAATTTGCAGCGTTGGATTGTTAGCAGGGCTTTTTGAACACATGTGCTTCTGTTCTCTTTAGAGCAAAACATATTATTTATTATGCAAAAAGCTAGAGTTACGAGCTGTAATTGTAGCAGTTAGCATTAGACTAAGGTGATGAAGGGTTGAAATCGGAAATAAATATTTTATACTGGTTTCAGCAAAAATGCGATATATATATATATATATATATATATATATATATATATATTTAAGATCTTTTCAATGATATCAAAATCTCTGACCTGTATGATGTAATTTTAGCCCTATACAATGATTATATTACTAATATTGCATCTCAAGCCAGTTTTGTTAACTTTCCTAAACTTCTTCACTTTGTTATTTTCAATAATTATATTTTTCAAGGAAATAAATTATACCTACAAGTCTCAGGAGTTCCACAGGGTGGCTTCAGTAGCAATATGTTAGCTAATTTATATATTTTTCATTTTGAACAGTCTATTACATCAATAGATTATACAATATACAAATATGTTGATGATCTGATTTGCTTAGTGCATACTGAAAATTGTGTCATTAATATAGATTTCTATCCTGATAATTTGGAATTAATTCCCAATGAAGCTGCTATTAGCAAAAATGTTAATTTTTTGGATTTAAATATTTTTGTTGAACCTTCTAATAGAATTGTTACTAATGTATATGATAAAAAGACTCTTTTAATTTTAAAATTAATAAAATCTTACCATTTAATTCCTGCAACTCGTTTCTTTTGTTTAGAAATATAATTCTTAATCAGCTTTTTAGAATATATAGATTATCTGATAAAAAATTCCATGCGTTACTTATTGATAATCTAAAAATTACCAGCAATTTATATAAATATCCCTCTTATTTTGTAAATGGTATAGTTAAAAAACTTAGAATAGCTGGATTCTCTTGAATTTATTTATTTAATATTGATTTAAATTTTAGCCTGACATCTCTCTTCTCTTGTTTTAATTATATTTTATTTATGCGTTCACTTAGACATTAGCCTTTCTATTTTTGCCCCTCTCGATGGTATATTATCTCTTGTACATCTTTTTTCGTGTTAGTGCTATTTATCTCTTACGAATGGCAACAGTATATATTCTTCCTTTGTGAATGGCAACACTTGTCACTTCTTTCTGTGTTCCCGTGCTTACTAGGTTAGTGTGTTTTTTCAGTCAGTTTTTTGGTATCCATTTTTCCTTTTATATTTCTTATTTATGTATGTCGTCCAAGTAGAAATAGTTTATAGATATAATCTATCTATTTCTTCAGAAACATACATTTATGTGTTTGCTTCTACAAAAAACTTGGGCATGATTACGATTTTTGTGGAAGTAAACAATTCATGATTAGGTTTAGAGCCTTCTCCACGTGTATAGCGTTTGTGCTTGATTTCGTTTGTTATTCTTTTTCCGATTCTATACCATTGTATTTTGATACTTTTCATTGAGTTGTTGATTCGAATTTTTTTTTATTTATTTGTTTTTTATTTTTTCCATTTGCTTGAGGATTTGTTGCTTTATACTTTTATTTCGTAAGCCTGTTAGATTGTTGAATTTTCGTGTTACAGCTTCTCACTTTCTTTCAATGGATCTTCAAACACTTTTTTCATACATATAAATAAATATATATATATATATATATATATATATATATATATATATTGAAAAAATTAAAAGATAAAAAGTTAATAAACATTGAAAAAATGAAGGAAGGCTTAGCAAAAAGCTTGCTTTATGGCGGTAAGGGGTTGTGACCTTACTCCCTAGTTCAACGAACTCGTCATAAACGCCGCGGCCTTTATGACGAGGTCCGAGGTCCGAGGACGCAGCGTTTATGACGAGCTCGTTGAACTGGGGAGTAAGGTCACAACCCCTTACCGCCATAAAGTAAGCTTTTTGCTAAGCCTTCCTTCATTTTTTCAATGTTTATTAACTTTTTATCTTTTAATTTTTTCAATATATGGTGTATGGTACCTCTTGCTGCTTTGCGCAAATGTTACTATAACACATTTATTTCTGATAATTCCATTTCTATATATTTATATTATATATATATATATATATAGTTTATATATATATATAAACTTGCTGGCAACCTATTAATTCCAACGATTTCTTATAAGTGTATCCCAAACACTGCGCAAAAATTTAAGATGTTTTTTTTTAATCCAGTACATTTCATCTGATTTATAGCACATAACTAATATGCTTCTTTTATATACATATTTATAAAAATGTACCTGATTTTTGTTTTATACTTTCATCTTTTTATTTCGTAATTAAATATCCAACAGAGTAGTTGTGAAAAATCACTTTAAGTGGAATTTATTTTTTGTAATCTCAAAATATTAACTATATTTATTTCATAAAAATAATTCTGAAGATTTATTAAGAAGATTTATTATTAATTAGCTTGAAATGTTCGTGTGAGAAAAAATACCACACTTGAACACTGCCGTTTTTCTAGTTATATTGACCGACGACGGTTTAAATACTGAGTATCGTTAAGCCACGGCTTATTTCTTCCCAATTTACTTAATATTAATGATGCAGAAAATACTTGTAAATGAAATTTTTTAAAGTACCAGTAATTTAAGAAAATTAAATATTTTTAATATTACCTGTGAATACTGAAAACAAAAAATTATTAAATGTTGCAAAAGTAAAATCATTGTTAAAATATGTTATAAGACTAATATCCTACAGTATCAACCAGTTTCTAACGTAAAAATGTATTTTTAAAGATTTTGATCAGAGCACCCACATCAGCAAAAATTAGCAAGAGTATTTTGTTTCTTTATGTCCAGAATAATGTGTATGTTGTTCGTCTGATATCTTATAATTAATTTTAAGCTGTGTCTGTAACGACAATTGTTTCGCTATTTTAGCAGCAGCTTTATATATTTAATTTAAATATTGATTTTGTAATCTGTAATTGAGCGATCCTCATAGTTTGCAATGTGTATTTGAACTCATGAAATTTAATAAGAGTTGGTGCAAAAATAAAAACTAGCAGAGAATCAAGAGTGCAGATAGAAATCAAAGCATTTAAAAAACATCATTTCGAATTTAGCGAGCTCTGAGAAACGCACAAAATATAGAGTGGTCAAATATTTTTTACACTATTTTGAAACAGAACATCTATATTCAGGAAGCGCAAGCAATGGAGTTCTCTAGTGCCCTCACGTAAGTTTTAAGTAAGTTTTTTTTCAGACAAATGTGAAATATTTTTGCAAAGTATCTCAAAAATGTGGTTTTGGGGATGCATTTATATTATTCTTCTATAAAGATAACGTTGCGTGCTGTATAAGACTAATGCAACTCTGAAGTTTAAGAATTCTTACATGATACACTCTTATTTATCACAAAGTATAAAAAATGTGACACATACAAACTTTTTTCAAAAATTAACATATTTACTGCAGTAATACATATTAGAGGAAAGGTGATGTTGCAATGTGCTATTTTTTCATCCTCACTGTGCTGCCACCTATCGAAAATGAAGTAAACAAGTTTCTAGACTGCCGTCCAATCACGTAGATTTGTTCACTAAAGTTCAACATTTACACAATTGTGTTCACTCATTCTAATACAAAGTTCTAAAGCAAAGCGCTGTTGCTGATACTTATTATTAATTTAATATTTAAATTTATTAGATTTTAATCAGTACATATAAAAAGGCTTTGTGCCAGTTATACTATAGAAATCAATTAATAGATCAAAAACAATTTTCAAAGATTTAATATTATTTTTTTGTAGTCGTCCATGCGGCCAAAGTAGGCAGGCATATTAAAATTATTATTCACTGCATCTACGAAACAGCTACCAGATTATTTGATGTTTTTCATTTTTAAATTTCTGTTTACTTTATTTGGTCATTACAAGAAGCATTCTGCTATTTTCCAATTATGTGCATTTTTATATTTAAAAATGGAGAGATTGTATAAACTTATAAAACATAAGTTATACCTCTTATTTACCATATTACTCTCAAAGTTGTGTAAATACTGTTGTACACGAGTGTTTTATTATGTTTCTTTTTATATAGAGCGTCTTTATCATTTTATGTCGTGTAAAGTAATCAGTTGATTGCAACATATTCATTTAGTTTTTATAAAGCACCTAATTAATAAAAAACTACATTTATGCTAATGCCTAAATTATAATTTTGACGAATTGCATTATTATATAGTTTTAATTAAATATTGTTTTTTAAAAAATTTGTTTTTTCTCCTAATAGGACTGCTTTACACACTTTTCGCTTACATAAGAGAAAAATGTTTAGAGATGAGGTTCATATCTCGAATGTTTTAAATTACTGTATTTGACTAATCAATATAAAATCTAATCAATATAATAAAATCTAATAAATCTAATCAATATAAAAATGATTTTTCAATAGTTTCTATAAATTTGATCATTTTATCTATCTAGATGAAATCGAAATATTTCAGCTCAATTTTGATGGATTATTTTAGAGAATAATATGTATATCCAATAAAGGGAAAATTTTCAAATTTTAACACTTCTTCATCAAGTATATAAATATTTGATATATAACATAAAACACAATAAATTATACGTTTACCCTCCATATGAAAGATAGTTAACATTTTAAGCACTAAGCGGATATTTTTTGAAGAACGCATAAAACGGGCAAAATGGAAGCGTATTTATGCAGTCATCGATAGCATCGATGAATGCGTTTTTATGCATTTATCGATAGCATCGATAAATTTATTTGCAATGAGGAAACGATCTTAATTCTAGAACTCTATAATTAGGCAAAATATGTTATTTTAATGGTACAAAAACATTCCCTCTTATCCGCTAAATATAAAGGGCTTGGACTCCAAAAATTCCCATACACGCACAGACCACTTGTTGCTCACGATCAAAATGTTGTACCACAAAAATTGATCATGTAGACAATGCAGAAGAATAAAATCGGTACTATGGTACATAAAATAGAAAAATGTTCGCATTTTTCCGCGATTGATACTTGCAAACTTGTAATAAGATTTAAGCACGTGTTTACTAATATCTCTACATTTACACTATTACATGCAGACTGTATCTTATTTATTTCTGAACTATTTATTCTCAAATAAAACATAATTAGTTTGTCTACTCCCTATCAAAACACAATTTACGCTGCAGTTACTCAATTCCACTAAACCATCTTTATGAAATCCGAAATAAACATTATCTCCTATAAAAAAATTTGTTGTGTGCACCACATGACTTTCCTTATATAATGCAATGAATTTACTGCTCTTACAGTACAAAAATAGGTTATTCTTATAGTAGATACTTATATTCGATCCAATATATTGAATTTTCGTCAATTAGTCGTCATTTTCATTAATTTGGCGTCTTTTTTATCCACTTGGCGAGATTTTGTTAATTTGGCAACATTTAAAAAAGTCGCCAAATTGGGGACAATCCACCAAATTCATCGCCAAAATATTGCCAAGCATTATGGACGGAGAAATAAGTTATTCTTAGAGCAGATAAATGATTATTGGTTCAAATACAAAATTATTACTCAACGTATCTTTTCTCATGAATGGAACGAGCTCGATCCACGAAAATGATGTCACGAAATTTATCACATGATATTACTTATGAAAAGTGAACATATTTCACAATAGATAATATTTTATTTTATTTTATATGATTTTTTTATATTTTTTTATGAAAATGTGCACTATCTCGAGAACGATTCATGCTAGAGTTATTAAATGTATTTCAATCGTTGTCTAATGAAAAATTACATAAGAAATGTCTATTTGCGAAACTTATGTTTTAATATTTTTATGATTTTTTCAAAATTTCGCTCGCTAATTTAGGGGGGGGGGACTAAATATCCGATTGTGTATAAAATCACATAGGCTTTTAGTATTCATGGATTGTAATTTTTGTATGTAGTATTCATGGATTGTAATTTTTGTATGTAGTATTCATGGATTGTAATTTTTGTACCAAATTGTGTTCGAATCCCTCCATTCGTTCGTCAGTTATCGTCTCCATGGGCTGACTCACTGACGCACACACACGTCATCATCTCAAACATGTTTGATTCGTGTTCAGGGATGCTTGAAACGTGCTCTCCCATCGAAAACTCTCGTTGCAGTTGTATTCCTATACATTATATATATATATAAGGTAAGTAATATACCTGTCCCAAAAATAGAGAAAAACGCTAAAATATGAATCATGAAATATGCAATAAAATTACTTTTAATTGCAGCATAAAATTTTGGCATAAAAATCATGAGCGCGTCGTCTCTTTTGCTATGTTTTATAGTAATATTTATTAAAGTAGAAAATATCTCATAAAAACACCATTCTATGTTAAAAACTCCCCTCCAAGTATAAAAATATAAGCCTCTGTCCAAAATGTACATCAAATTCCGGCAGGCTCGGAGCTATACTTTCAGGTCTAAAGCACCCTGCAGAAATATCCTAACTCTCCTTGAAATCACACGTTATAATTTTAGTCGATTCAATTAAAAATTATTGATTGCAACAAAATGTGCTTTATTTCTCCTTCCCTTTTATGCCGCTACCCCAGTTACACCAATTGTTGAAAGACTTTAAATTAATAATTTGTATGCTGATATTTTTCTTTACAGACCTCATTCTGTATATAGTCATCTGAATATATCTCATTCTGTTTATAAGCTACATATAGATTAAATCAATCTACCAATGTTTAATGATTAAACACATGTCCATTTAGTCATCATTTGTTGCACATATCTTTATTTTAATATTTTAATTGCATGACAATTGATAAAGACGTATAAATTGGCGATATATATAAATTTTGTAATTCAGTGACCACTTTGGTGACCGGAAATTGATCCCGTGGCTCCAAATTTTATTTATTAAAACTATTTTTTTAAAAACAAAATGGCTGACAGAATTATATCTCACATAGGAGAAACATGTCCTTTTTATATATAAAATTCACCTTAACTACACTTCACATACTTACATTTATGACGGTATTTATATCTCGACACAGGAGCGAATATCAAAGTTATTATTATAGAAGAAAGTGATAAGTTGGAGTTAAAAGAGAATATATTCAGAAATCTGGAAGCCAAAGAAGTACATTTACAGTTAAGTATTTCCAGTGGTGCATTGCTTTTACAAATATATTTTAAGGTTATATTCTTCTATACAAAATATTCATAGAGGGTGTGAAGAAATGTCATGGCAAAAGAAAATAACCATAGAAAACAGCCAGGGACCAAGATAATAACCCAGACAACAAGCCATGGCAAATATCTGAATTTTGAATGTTTAAAAGTATCTAGAATAACTATAATTCTCAATTCAAAATATATTTTTATGGTTAAGTAGATTTATATATATCATATTTTTGACAATTATATGCACATTACTTGTATTATTTAACTTTAATTGTACCTGTATAATTTATTTTATATGACAAATATATGTACATTATCTGTATATTCTAAATACATGAGCGATATTATTCTATTTGGATAAAATCAACAAAAGCATATATACATTATATCAAGAAACATCGAGAATTAGTGTTATAGTATAATTTTATACAGGTGTACAAGGAATGTTAAAGGTGCTACAGGGTGAAATAAATTGAAGGAAAGTTGACCACCTTTCTAGTAGGGGTACGAGTAACAATATTGCTTCCTGTTAGAGATGAGAGGGAAATTCAATACAAATTTGCATAGCGTGGCAAAATTAGTACAAAACACATTTGTCCCCCGTCAAAAAATGGAGAGAAAACCTGAAAACCAGTGTACGTTCGTTACTAATTCCCCCATGGTGAAGGAGCGCCTACGCACCACGTCTACAAGATCTCCCAGGGTATACCATGGCGAAGGGGAGGATATTTGTAGATGATTTTATAGAGGATCCCCGAAGGGCGGAAGTCTGACTTGGCCTCAACATGACAACATCTATGCCCACTGGCGGGATTCGAACTCGCAGCCCGGAAATCCAATGATCAGACGGAAACGAATGCCTCTGACCGCTCGACCACCGGATCGGCGAAAGCTAATGTATATACTCTAGCCTCCTGCTAATGCAGCAGAATGAAATTGACATTACACTATACACAGAATACAAAAAATTACTATACACAGAATAAAAAAAATATTTTCAGTAACGATGGAGGCTTCCAGACCAGTAATAAGATTTCTCCTCATCTTTTCTAATGTCTCTACATTTGCACCATTATTTGCAGATTAATAACATTCTCTATTTTAAATTCGTTATTTAGAGAGTTATCTTTCGTCTTTAACAGAGTAGGGGCAGAAATATTCGTATTAATTTTGCAATGCTCAGTAAGTTTGTAATTGACTTTTTACTATATTTAATAAGAAACGAGAAAACCTCCCTCGTACCCCGCTAAAAATGAGGGTCAGTTGTCCAAAAATTATCTCATTGTGTAGGAGCACGGATAATTTTCTATACATTTGCATAAAATATACGATAATCCGATACGACAAAAGCAAATAACTCGAAAAGTTTTAATTTTCGAGTTATTCGTTTATCTTGACACTCTGCATATATATATATATATATATATATATATATATATATAAATATAAATTATTAAATCCAAAGTTAGAATGTATGTAGTAACTCATAATACACTATTCCAAAATTTTCTACAAATACAAAGAAATAAAAGAAATTAAGACCAAAAGAGGAAATAATAAAGCATATATATATATATATATATATATATATATATATATATATATATATATATATATATATATATATATATATATATATATATATATATATATATAAATATATATATATATATATATATATATATATATAAATATATATATATATATATATATATATATATATATATATATATAAATATATATATATATATATATATATATATATATATATATATATATATATATATATAGAGAGAGAGAGAGAGAGAGAGAGAGAGAGAGAGAGTGTCAAAAACACGTCATGGACCAACATGGACACTTTTTATCTTCTTCACCCTTCATCTTATCATGGACACATTATCTGAAGTATATCATTCTTAAAAGAACAAATTTTATTTGGAGGTTTTTAGTTACTCAAATCATAAAGCTTTTAAAAAAGTTAACTCCAATTGTCAAAATATATTTGAATCACATTAGATCTGACTCGAAATGTAGAGAATAAAACCAAATAATGAAACTTTTTCAGCCAGGTCATATGTTCGCACTAATTTTGTAATGCTCCACAAATTTTCAGATGTATTTTTCTCTTATATTTAGCAAGACGCGAGATAAAGCCCCATACAACGCTTAAAAATGAGGGTTCAGCCGTCCGAAAATTCTCTCATTGTATAGAGCCGTAGAGGTTTTTCTATATATCTGCATAAAATATACGATTTCCCTAACACTTTTCAGGTTATTTGCTACGTCCATGACCTGTCTTGATACTCTACATATATATGCACAGTGCCAAAACAGTCATAGACCAACATAGACACTATTTTCATCTTCATCCTTTATCTTGTCATAGATAAATTTTATCTAAGTGTATTATCTATAAAAAAATTATTTTTTTTTATATATTTTCAATTACTCTAAGGATAAAGCCTTAAAGATGTATTCTTAATTGCCAAAATATCTAACATAATTTAAATACATCAGATCTGACCTAAAATTTAGAAAATAAAACCAAAGAATGAAACTTTATTTTAGTCAGGCAATATCAAGGTTGAAGAAACGATATGGCATATCATAAACACTTTAGAAGTACATTTGAATTCAAAATGCGTTCGGAATGGAACTTCTTTTTTTATGTTTTAGAGTTTTATTTATCGGATAAGATTTTATCCCACAATATCATTACATTATGCAGGATATAGTAGGGTAAATAAGTTGTGCGATGTATAGAAATAAATAGGTTAGCTGTGCCGTAAAACTCTTTTTAGTTCAGTCTGTTCAGATATTATTTTAGTTTCAAATATAAAGAGTTAATTATATAATAAAATATGTATATATATGTATATACACATTTTATATAATAAAATATGTATATATATGTCTATACACATTTTATATAATAAAATATGTATATATAATTTACTAGCAAAAATCCGGACTATGAATGGAATAGTGTATATGAAATATGTTAGCTGTGATAATATTTTAAATTAAAAATTAATTTAAAAATTAATTAAGTCATTAGTATAAACATTTAATTACATTAGTAAAAACATTAGTATATACATTCGTATACACATTAGTATAAACATTTAATTTCAATATTTGATAATCCTGTCACAACGGGAATTCCGAGGGCATAAGAAGTCGCAACGGATTCCCGCCTGACCCGGCAGATCGAGAAAGTCTAACTTTCTCAGGAAATTTTTTATACCCAGGTTCTAAACACACCTCCCGTCAATTGGAAGAATTCCAATTGATGACCTGCGAAGAAACCCAAACAAGATCCCAAAATAAACAGAAAAACAATTTTACCTTTAAGAACTCATCCAAAGCTGAAAAACATAAGTCTACACAAATAAAAACACAATTTAAATTCAAATCTAAAATTTATTAATTATTTAAGAAATGGAGTTAGCATATCAAATACAATTTCTGAATTAATCAACTTAAACCCACTGGACCTCTTCTACCAAAAATCATCGGCTCTTTGCCGGAATTTAAATATCAATTCAATAAATCATTAATTCCAAAATTTACATATTAATATAACATATTCACTAATATTAACTATGATATGGTCATTGAGAGAAAGACACACTCGAGGAACTCTTAAGGCTTAATTATCAATTTAATTCAATTCAATTATTTTACTTCATGGAATTAATTTAGTAGCATTTTAGCTCAGAAGATCTTGAGGATACATCAGGAGGTTCAGTTCGCCGGAACACCAGACAGTCGAGGCAGCAGCCTCCAATTACCGAAAAGGGTCGCTTACCTCCATATCTGGAAGGACTCAGAAAGGTTGAAGTCATCACATCCGCTAGAGTTCCCTCGGGGAGAAATCTTACCCGACCAAGGAGAGGTGGCAGGCAGGCAATTAGCATACGTGCAACGACCCGCACAGGGCTCAGGCTTCATCTCGGACTTCAATCGAAGCGGTCTCTAGGCATCCGGAACAGGAGGTTCCCGGACGGTCAACGGCGACAGCAAGCGTCGAGGCTCGGCATCAGCGAAGTCCCAGTCAATGTAGTGGCGATGGTAGCGGCAGTGGCATCTGTCCCGACCCCCACAACACGGTAACTCAACCTGAGGGTTAAGTCCCGAGCCGACGGGGCTTCGACGATGTTTTCCCAGGGAGAGAGTCCCGAAACAAGAATCTCGCAGCTTTTAAAAATTCCGGGTGGATCCAGGACCCGGCCAATTAAAATTTAAGAGGAGCTCACAACTTCACTTTTCCTCCAATCCGATATTGCTTCCATTTCAAATACATCCAGGGATCCGTCCCAACAAACGCCAAAGTTCAAGGCACGTGCAGCGCCACGTCAAGTCAAGAAGAGCAAAGACAACTGTCTCCACCCGCAAACAAGTGCGACCTTGAGCGACGTACGTTGTTCCTCAAGTGTGAAAGAATTATTATGGAATAAAAATGGCCACAATACAATACAGATTTCGATACGTTTAAATATGGTAATATATACAATGACAAGAGGGTTCCAGGACACAGATTAATTAAATACCAATATAAAAGTTTAAAAAGTACTGAAGTTATGCAATTTACAAAGGAGTGACGAATTCCGTCACGACAATCCTAATACAAAAAAACCCATGTTTTTAGAAGTAGAATATTAAATTAAACAAATTAGAATACAGGAAAACAATGAAATCAAAGTAACACATTTAAATCGTAAAAACATATTTAATGCATATTAAATATGTTTAATATACATTTAATATACATTTAATATAACTTTAATATACATTTGATATACATTTAATATACATTTAATATACTTATAATATAACATACATTTTACTTAGCACGGTTAAATCAAAATGCATACAAGTTCCTCTCTTCGATAAGCTGTTTAATATTTGCGTTTAGTTGTCATTTGTAGGAATCGTAGTGAGCATGAATGGTTTAAAAATTGGCGTTTCGTCCTGTTATGGTTCGTTTCAATAATTGAATTTATGATTCTGCAAATATGCATGCAATTCACGTATGTATGCAAAATGTTGTCTTCCTACTTGTTGTAGTTTTCGAGTAAAGGGGAAAACAATATTCAGTCAAATGTTGATTTGCCACTAAAATCAGACCCAATGTTATTAGATAACATGCCTACTATACACCGTAAAAGTATGCAACAGTCTCACAGTGGTGCAAATTCCAAATATGACTGAATAAAACTTGCACAAGTTTAAAATGTATAAGATCATATTGTGAGACCAAGAGACAGTTACCAAGACCAAGAGACACGTAGGCGCCATTTTACGACAGTCCTAGCCCGGGAATATAGTGGGTTATAATGCGGCAATGATGCGAATATACGATGTACGAATATACGATTTACGATCGCTTATTCAATTAAGAATAATTTATTCACTCCCCAGATTTATATTTAATTTTTATAAAGGTAGTAAACTGCAACCAAGTTCCTCAATTTTTGTGCACCTCACATATAAATAACCGTTATAATTCATTTAGCTTTGTTACATTTACAAAGTACAGCATATTAAAGGAAATAAGACATCCATTCTTTGTATAATTATGAATTTGATAAGTTTAAACACAATAATTTCTTTGCTAAAAGATGAATAAAAATCCATGGATTGCATAAATTCCATATAAAATTTCATGGATTACTTTGGTTCAACATAAAGGCATCACAGTTAAAAATAATCTGATGTGGTCAACACATGACTTTTCCTGCAGATTTATATTCACGTTCTCTTTATTTTAATAAAATTTAATTCACTTTTAATTCAATTTTCGTTATCATTTGGTAACTGAAGTTATTTTCAAGTATGGCATTGAGAAAATACGAAAGAAATAAAATAACAGCAAGTCCTAGTGTAATGGGGTTGGTCTTAATCCTTCTATCGTTAAAAATTACGTATAAAACAAGCATTTAATGGATATATTTGAGCGTACGCAGTTTTTTATTTTAGATTTTGACGATTTTTGCGGGCCATTTTGCAGCAAAAGGCAGGATATTTTTTTACGAATCATACTAAAATCTAATCAGCACCAGGATAATCCACGAGCGACTTATTAACCGAATTTTGTAAAATTTGGTCCATCAGTTTTTCTGCCAGAGTGGATACAGCCTTTTGAGGGCAATTTTGCAAAAAAAGGTGGGTTCTTTTATCCCGAATCGTACCCAAAACTAATCAACACCAGACTCGCCCACAAGTGACTTATCTACCAAATTTTATGAACATCGGTCAATTAGTTTTTTAGTTAGAGTGGATACAAAATCTGCACAGACAGACACACACACACAGACGTCACGTTAAAAATAATTTTTCGTATTCTAGAGGTCTCGAAACGTGTAGAACCGTCGAAAACTCGACTTGAGATTTTCGACATGATTCCAATACTTTCCCTGTACTTTACCATGTATAGCAGGGGAAAACATCTGATGTGGGCAGCACATGACTTTCCCTGTAGATTTATATTCGTGTTGTCTTTATTTTAATTACATTTAATTCACTTTTAATTCAATTTTCGTTCTCATTTGATAACTGGACTTCTTTTCAAATGTGGCGTAGAGAAAATACAAAAAACTAAAATATCTCGAGAACTTCTAGTTCTTGTGAAATGGGGTTGGTCTTATTATTTTCTTCGTTAAAAATTACGTATTACATAAGCATTTAATGGATATATTTGAGCATACGTAGTGCTTTATTTTAGATTTTTGCGAGCCTTTTTCCAAAAAAAGGCAGGTTATTTTTTTCCGAATCATACCAAAATCTAATCAGCACCAGGGTGGCCCACAAGTTATTTACCGAATTTTGTGGAATTCGGTCTATTATTTTTTCAGCTAGAGTGGTTACAAACTTTTGCGGGCCATTTCGCAAAGAAATGAGGGTTCTTTTATCCCGAATCGTCGTCAAAACTAATCAGCACCAGATTCGCCCACAAATGCAGCACCAGATTCGCCCACCTACCAAATTTTATGACATTCAGTCAATTACTTTTTTAGTTAGAGTGGATACAATATCTGCTCAGACAGACAGACACACACACAGACGTCACGCTAAAAATGTTTTTTTCGTAGCCTAGAGGTCTCGAAACATGTAGATCCGTCGAAAACTCGAGTTGCGATTTTTAGCATGAGCCCAATACTTTCCCTATACATTACCATGTATTGCAGGGAAAGTAATAAAAAAATCTGATGTGGGCAGCACATGACTTTCCCTGCAGACTTATATTCACGTTCTATTTATTTAAATTAAATTAAATTAATTTTTAATTCAATTTTCGTTCTCATTTGAAAACTGGACTTATTTTCAAAAATGGGGTAGGAAAAATACGAAAAACTAAAATATATCGAGAACGGCTACTCCTAGTGTAATGGGGTTGGTCTTATTCTTATCTTCGCTAAGAATTACGTATTAAACAAGCATTTAATGGCTATATTTGAGCATACGTAGTTCTTAAGTTTAGATTTTGATGATTTTTGCGGGCCATTTTGCAAAAAAATGCAGGTTATTTTTTTTCGAATTATACCAAAATCTAATCAGCACCAGGGTGGCCTACAAGCGACATATCTACCAAATTTTGTGAAATTCGGTCCATTAGTTTTTCAGCTACAGTGGATACAAGCTTTTGCGGGCCATTTCACAAAAAAGGCGGGTTCTTTTATTCCGAATCGTACCCAAAACTAATCAGCACCAGCCCCGCTTACAAGTGACTTACCTACAAAATTTTGTGAAATTCGGTCCATTAGTTTTTTAGTTAGAGTGGATACAAAATCTGCACAGACAGACACACAGACACACAGACACACAGACACACAGACACACAGACACACAGACACACAGATAGACAGACACACACACAGATGTCACGCTAAAAATGGTTTTTTCGTATTCTAGAGGTCTTGAAACGTGTAGATCCGTCGAAAACTCGAGTTGCGATTTTCGGCATGATTCCAATACTTTCCCTATACATTACCATGTATTGCAGGGAAAGTAAAAATCTATAGAAATTATGTAGACTGGCAATTTTGAAATGTGCATTTAAGCGTCTAATTCTTTAAGCAGAAGATTTTATCCCTCTCATTAAAAGAATAGACCGAAGTTCAGAAGCTATTGTTACAACTTAACTTTTGTGTTAACTCTTCCTCTAAACCCGAAATTTTCACCAAATCTATCAAAGAAAGCACATCTTCCAAATAGTTGGGATCATTGAATACCTTAAGGGAAACTTCAAAATCATCATTGTATTTCTGTAACACATTTTGTAAACAAGTTTGGCATCTATCCAAAGCTCTACTAGACAGAAACGAATTCTGAAAGCCCTTCAAGATGCCTCTTATTTGATGGGAACAATTTCAAGTGCCGTGGATAGTAGTAGTGGTAAAAATACTATTGTAACAGGTGTTAATATAGATATTATTTAATGTGAGCGGAAAATTACACAACGGAAGGATATATTGTTATCTAGAATATGTGCCTGGATAGGTAGTTGCCTACAAACAGGTTTCAATAAAGTATAAGTGTTTTAAATCAGAATTTGGCAATAATGATCTGAAAGAGCAAGATAAATGAAAATAAAATAAATATAAGACTAAATTATCATAATAGATCTAATATGAGAGCTTTGCGCTTTCTGAAAAGTAAAATGTGAAAAAAAAATGTTTTTCGCATTTTCCATGTAAAGTAATCTGATTTATTTTTTCAAGTTTTTCGTCTGAAATTTCTACTTTATGAAAGGTCGATTTTCATAAGAAATAATGTGCTCATTTAGTTATTAACTCATTATTTATAATGTTCGCCTCTTTTGATGCTACTTTTAATATGAAAGATGATTACATGAACAATACAGAATACTCTTAAATTAAGGATCATATAATTTTGTGGTGAACGTTTCGAAATGTTCTTTTTCTACTTGTGTGAATACAGGCAAACATCTTAGCCTTTGCTTGCACCCAGAAAAACTATACACAATCAGAATAGCAGAGAATTGTGTCTGTTTTATTGCAGGAAAGTTTTTTTTTCCTTTGACCACATTGTCTCTGAGATTATTTTATTGGAAAAGAAAGGCTGGTTTTTTTCTGTTAGAAAACCCAATTTTTCCCGATCCAAGATAGCTCTTAATAGAATAATTCTTAAAGTAAGACACTCTGCTCATAGAGGGATTTCTGTGAGGTATCAGGTGCATCTCTAAACAAACGGTTCACTTTCTTTCCTTCTGATACGTAGGATCCGGGTTTAAATGTCGGGTACAGATGTAGAAGACTGTGCATACAAATATCTGTGTAGAAGACTGTGCTCGGATTAGTGCGGGATACACTTCAATCTATAAACCCATGTAAAAGAAGATCTCGTCTGCATAAAAAGAACAAATAGCGTAAAAATAGTCCAATCCTGTCCAGTCTATAAGCTGAGCTTAAGACATTTTTTCATATTAATTTTTTTATGTATTAAGAAATGTCATACTTCCTTCAGGACATCTGGAAGCATATTTTTGCAGTTTTTACTTTTATGGTTTTTGGCTGTCGTCATCTGCTACCATTTCCTTTAAATCCGTTTTTCTTTTTATTGTACCTGATTGGGAGAAATAGTTTTTTTTTAAATTTTACAAGAAAAATTCCATAGTGCAATAAAATTGTATGTTGGAAAAACTAACGCTATTAAGAGGTTCCATTTCCTTTTTAAAAAAAAAGCCAGTTTTGGCATTCCGTACAATTGCAGAATATTTAACATATTTTAAAAAATCAGACCTCAAACATTGTGAAAGATAGAACTAAAACAAGAACATTTCTATTGTGTGAAAAAGTCACAGGCTATACGATGCGTGAAGGAAAAAATTGGATATCTTAAAATAAAAAAACAAAACACACGTTTGAAACAACAGTTGTGTCCATTTCAGAAGTACATTTACATTCAAAAAGCGTTACGAATAGAATTGGTTTCTTAGGTTTCGGAGTTTTATTCGCCGGGAATAAGATTTTATACCACAGTATTACGAAATTATTCATGATAAAGAAGGAAAATGAATTGTGTAATATGCAGTTATAAAGATATAACGGCGGGTTGTTTCAGAAAACATGTTCTCTACATTTAAAATTACTACATTAGAAATATTCTTTTGACTTTCAATAGTGTCATGTAAAAATGAAATATATTACAAGTTGAATATATAGTTGAACTCGGTTATAACGACAATTCAAGAGACAGCCGCTATGTATCAACATTTAAAGTATATTTAAATGTTGATGCATAGTGTAGGTTTCGTAAATTGCCTTATTAATTCATGAAAATTTTGTCTATTTTTGGGGAAAATACAGAATAGAACAACAATAAATCAAATACTTAAATATAACAAAAGTATTTAATACGCATCTAGTTTAATAAGGATAAATCAGCAGTTTTCTTGAATTTACCCTAGAAAAATGCTGGGCTTTGAATAAATAGGCTCTTTTGTTGTGAAAGATTTTAAATTAAAACTTCATATTACTTACCAAATAAATTAAGAAAGTAAATATATAAAAATAAATTTAAATTTTCGAGCATCCTAATAAAAATACACAGAAAAGTTTTAAGAATATGAATATTTATTTAATCAAATTTAGAATACAAGAAAATAATAAAGTGTAAGTAAGATGTTTAAATTACAAACACACATTTAATATACACGAATCCATTTAGATTATAGGTACATGAATGCGAGTTCTCATATCTCACATTTTTTGATATTTTTCAATTTTCACAATTTTGACACTTCAACATACATATTGTGCATAAATTGTCAACTATATATGATATTTATTTTAAATACTGAGTATTTATCTATTTTAAAACGTGATAGTGATACATATGTTAGACCTAAGAATGGTTCCCTTCCTACAATCTTATCTACCGTGTTACTCAAAGCTAGACCTTGTGAATTGTGATTGGAAAAGCGAGCTGTAATGTAGATTACTTTCGTCTGCTATTAATACGGCAAAATTCTGTAAAGTTTTATTTACTGTAGGCTTTGGAACATACTTAGTATCCCAATACATTTGTCCCATGTAATTTATAATCTATTTTAACTATTATCACCAGTAGCCTTAACAGAAAGACAATGTGTGTGTGTGTGTGTGTGTGGAGGGGGGTGATAAACACATGGATTTTGGGGTGTCTGGGGTATTATAACACTCAAATCCCCCTTGGCGACGCCACTGGTTATCACAAAATGGAATTGATCAAGTGGAATATGTTTTTGTTTTTATAAAATATATATTAAATAAATTTTCTTCAGGAATTATATCAGATGAAACATAAAGAAAAAAATTTGAAATTAAAATTAAACAAATTATAAAAGTTTGACATGAATTGGAATGGAGAGAACACTATCAACGTATCAAATTTCCTGCAATCGCACAGGATTTGATTAGTTATTTAAAATTTGTTGTTCCCATGCTAATTGTATGAAGCGTAGTGAGAATGCACACTTTAAAATTAAATATCTCGCCCTGTTATAGTTTGCATTAATAATGAAATTGTCAATAACAATTACAATTAATGAATGACAACAATTACAATTAATTGTCAACTATAACAATTACATTTCATGAATGTACAAACATGTTAATAACAATTACAATCAATAACAATTCTGCTCAGTTGCAATTTCACGTATGCGTAAAAAATTTCACATTCATACCTACTGTAGTTTTAGAGTAAATTGAATCACAGAATTCATGGAAATATTGATTTCAATGGAAATGGAGAATGGACTTCACTTAGCTCGTCCATAGCTACATACCTGTCTGCCAGATGGTATCTTAAAGTTGATTCTTACGATTCTTGAGATACATTTTGGTATTTTTAACACTCCCCAACATAGTTGAAAATTGTTTGTGACTTTGTTCATTCTGTCCGTCTGTCAGTCCGTTCGCACGATAATTGCTGTAAAAATGAATTTATCAAAATGAAATTTTAGTATACTGTTGAGATGGTGTGTGGGACATATGAGAATCTAAATGAATAGTATCCCCCAATTAGTTTTGGATTCAACCTGGGATGAAAAATTGATATACATTGAACTCAATGGGACCCAATTTTTCAAACATTTTTTAATCGAAGTTAAAATTCACACATTGCTTCGTAAATTAAAAAAAAATTCAAATTATCCCATAAAATATACAATAAAAAATTCAGCAAAATATGTTCGGTAGTATTTTAAATACACATTTAAATAATAATTACATCCATATTATATGAAGAGATCAACTTCAAAATGAAATATGGCATCCATATTTTATTCTCAGTGTCAAAATCGTGATTTTTAAAGTTCTTTTAAATTTATATTTAGTTTTGCATCCGTCCAAAACCTTGTTATTTTTGCATATTTTCTGTGCATCTATATTCTGTGCAAACGCTATTGCAATATTGACTTTAAATGATCATCAGACTTTAATTATTTCCAAAACGAAGCCTAATTTTAAAGGCTGCAGAATGTAAACTATAGGATAGGTCGTATAAGAATTGCTGAACGTTTTTCACACAAAGTTATTTAGCTCTGGAGTCTAAAATAAAAGCGTATGATTTAAATATTCACTGATTTTACAGAGAAAGACATACAATTTATATTTCGATGTCATCATTTGAATAGAGTTCATTTTTTTCGATGGAGTTTTAAGTTTCATATAAAATAAATTATTGTAGTTCTGTGATAATTAAAAAAATAGCACCACTGAATGTATCACAATTTATAGATGTTTAAATAAAATCGCATTTCAATTTGAAAGTGTCTAATAATCAATGTTTTATGCATGATTGATATCTCTGGTTTATTTATGTGTTTGTTTGTCACAAAGTCTATTCTTTCATTTCATGCTACCACATTACGTGTTATTTACTTGTGGAAATTATAAGACACACATTAATATTTCATATTCTATGATTAAATTCCACCTAGAAAACTACCAATATCAACTGTCCGTTTGAAAAGGATTAGCTTATAGCAATTTACGGATCAATTGCTATAAGCGAGCCCCGTCAAATGGACTTTGTCTGCATATGATACAAAGTATCATATGTGTGCAAAGCATCAGAGAGGTGCAAATCAGCATCAATGGGACTGTTGAAGGCCCAGACACTCGGCTGACCCTAAGTCTTGCAGCAGGTATTTGAGTGGCCGAATTACTGGGACTGCGTCTATCTTTTGATAGAACTCATCAATATCAAGTAGCTCTTACACTGCCAATGTGTAACTCTAATAAGAGCAAAACAAAGTTAAGCAATATGTTTCTAAACTGACATAGCTTCGGAATATCCCCCATCGGTGAGTTTTGTGGCTATAGTGAATTTGCTATCCAACAAAAGTCGCAGACAAGTGTCGCCATTTCGAGAGTCTTGTGGCTATAGTGAATTTGCTATCCAACAAAAGTCGCAGACAAGTGTCGCCATTTCGAGAGACTTGTACCGGAAAGTTATGACCCCAATAAATACACGTCATCCAAATTACAAGAGTGACTTGGGGTAATAGACCAATAAGCGCCATTTACAGATTATAATAAGTGGGCTCGTACTAAGAAATAATGGTGGTTTATTGCGGGTATGTTGGTATATTGTGTTAAGTGTGGTGCACATAAAAAGTAATAAAAGACATAGTAAATGACATACTATTGAATTGTTAAATTATTAAGTAATAATAATATAGTGTTAAATAATAATAATACTGTGTAAAAGAATAATAAATTGTGTTATATTAATAATAATAAACAATACAATTAATTCCTTTCATTTTAGTGCGTGACTAGTCAAATTATTTTAATTCACCACAATATTCAAATGTGGCTGCAGTATATAATACATTTAGAAATGTCTAGCTTATATGTACAAAAGAAAGTAAATATTTATAAGCATAGCTGGCAATTTTAAAACATTAATTTTCAACACATCTGAATTTTTGTTCTTCGAGCCAGACCGTCCGACCTACCAGAAGGTGTAAGGTATTTGTTTGGACGACCGGAAGAGTGCCACTCAATTTAGACAGGAACAATGTGGAGGTGGCTTCCACAGAGGCCATACCCTCATTCTCCTACCATCAACCTCTTGGAGGGACTTACGGAACCACATATTTTACGTTCTAGTACTTTGTATAGACACGGGAACAGTTTGGGTAGAGGCAGGAATCGAACTCGGGTCTTTCGATTACAACCCCCGCGCGCTAACCACTGGTCTGTCCCACTGCATCTGAAATTTTCTACTTTACGTTACTAAATAAAAGTACAAATGAAAAATGATAGAAAGGATGTGGTTTTCCAAATCATTTCTACTCCAATAGTTCTAATCAAAAAATTATTTTTCATCGCATACATTTTACTCGTACAAAAGCTTTTGTTTTCACTATTCTAAGTATTTCAACTTAATTTTATATAAATTAATTTATTTATGTGTGCTGATTTAAGTACACATCACTTTTAGACACATTTCAAAATCGAATATTTGCATCTCTTTGCATTAAAGTACATATTCTAAATTTACTATTCTTTATGTCAGTATCATTACAGCAGTAACAAAGCCCATCTTTCACTATCAATTAGAACAGAAACAAACACATTATTCTGCGAGTGATTTGAAACAATTGCTATTTTTTTTTCAAATCTACTGTTCTGACATAATAAATAAAACGACACAATATTTTGTGAAAGTAAATTTATATTAAGATCAAACAATACCTATACGTAATGTTCTTATTATGTCTACGCAAAAATATTCTGTTTGAATGACATAAATATTGACTAACGCGAGCTGAATTTTAACTACTCTGAAACCTTAAAGGCGTGCTTCAGGAATCGTAAAAGTATATAAGAATTTAACTTCAATTAAAGTGAAAGTGATACATTAAATATCTGACACCTCTCAGAGATCTAGCGATTTTCTACTTTCAATGACGCATTAAATGGCTGAGTGCTTTTTCACGCATGTCAAAACGCATGAAAGCAGTTTGTCGCATTTGCTTAAAATATGCATGCACTTAATTTTTAATAGTATACATTGTACAACTTTAATTAAATGATTTTAAGCTAATTAAACATTTAAACTGCTAACAGACAACATGCATCTTCAAATATTATATTACGAATCGTGACACGTTTAAATATGTTCTGTATTTAAAATATTTTAAATTTTAAAATTGGTATAACTGCGACTCTAGTTAATGGCATTTCTGTCTCAACATGAATCGAATCCCAAAACTTCGAACTGGTCAACCGATATTATAACTATTAAGCTACCTGGAAGTGATTCATCATCACTACCTGGACGTGATTATTATTCATTTATATATCTTAATTTGTTTCGATTATTTTAAAAATGATAAAGATTGTAGTCCAATTAAAAATGATCTGATGTAGGCAGCACATGACTTTCCCTTCAGACTTATATCCACGCAATCGTTATTTTAATTAAATTTAATTCCCTTTTAATTCAATTTTCGTTCTCGTTTAGTAACTGGACTTCCAATATTCAAATATTTGAATATTCAAATGTGGCTTAGTGAAAATAGGAAAAAAGTAAGATATCTCGAGAACGACTAGCCCTAGTGTAATGGGGGTGGTTTTACTATTTTCTTCTTTAAAAATTACGTATAAAACAAGCATTTAATGGATATATTTAAGCATACGTCGTTTTTACTTTAGATTTTGAGAATTTTTGCTGGTCATTTCTCAAAAAAAGGCAGGTTATTTTTTTCCGAAGCATACCAAAATCTAATCAGCACCAGAGTAACCCACAAGCGACTTATCAACCGAATTTTGTGAACGTCAGTCCATTAGTTTTTCAGATAGAGTGAATGCAGGCTTTTGCGGGAAATTTCGCAAAAAAAAAGGCGGGTTCTTTTACCCCAAATCGTACCCAAAACTAATCAGCACCAGATTCGCCCACAAGTGACTTACCGACCAAATTTTATGAAATTTTGCCATTTAGTTTTTTTAGTTAGAGTGGCTACAAAATCTGCACAGACAGATAGACACATACACCCGCGCGCACACACACACACTCATAGACATCACACTAAAAATAGTTTTTCGTATTCTAGAGGTCTTCAAACGTATAGATCCGTCGAAAACTCGAGTTGCAATTTTCGACATGTTTCCAATATTTTCCCTATACATTACCATGTATTGCAGGGAAAGTAATTGCAATAACGCATTTTATCCAATTTTAATAAACTTTAAATTTGAAAGGACATTTTTTCCAAGTCAGTAGTATTATTGCAATAGTAAATTACACTTTGTGAAAATGATAATGAAAACTTGAGCAACGTATATAAATACAAATAACGCAATAATGTAGCATACGGATGTTTCGAGGAAGTCCTGAATTCCCTTCGTTAGTGTACGAGGACCAGCAAATACGAAGTTCAAACAAGTAATGGGGGCAAATGGAACAAATAGCGGTGGTTATAGGCTTAAAAACAAATGTACTCACATAATTGATATATGTCTGCTTTTTTCAAGAAACTTTTGTAAATTAAATTATTATACATAATAATTATTTAGAACTTTGATATATCTAAATTTACACACTGAATAACTGTACTAAGCACTGCATACCAAATTTTATAATTGCAACATTAGTTAACATACCTTTCAAGTTTTGATGAATTACTCATTTTTTCACACTTTTCAATTTAGTCTTATACATCAATCGCGAACAATAATTATTCAACTAAGAGAATAATTATACAAAAATAGCGCACCGACCTCAAAAATCATTAATATCGCACTATGTCCGTTTATGCCAATTCCAATTGCATTACTTTCCGTGTCCTTCAAAAGACATACACCGCCAAAGTGGAGTAATTAACTTTTGGTCAATAGGAAACTTCCGTTCTAAAGCATCTGGTGCAAGTTTGAGAAGAACTGGAAATGCGACTTTATGTGTGGAATATAAAGTTCGTATCTGGAATATTTGCTATCGTTTGCAGCTGCGTCAGTAGTTAAACTTTCAAACTTGGTCTGGAATTCCAAGCATGATTTGTTGCTAATATTATAGTCAATAATTTTGACTTTATAAAAGCATCACATATATGCAGTAAGGGGAAGGTATTAAATCACAGGGGACGCTGTGTGCAATCACAGGGGACGCTGTGTGCAATCACAGAGGACGCTCTGTGAAATCACAGGGAAGGAGGTCTTAAAGTATTATATGTAATTGCTGTAAAAATCGTTTGATTAGAGTACATTTTAAATTACAATGAATTTATATCAAATGATATTTTATCTAAATTTAAATTCATTTTAAATATTCCTTTCTGTGAGTCTAAAAATTGAATTGTTATTTAAATTAATATACCATAATGCGAAATACGCTGAATGAAGTTCATACTGTTAGATAACACTCAACCAAAACATGCTTTAAACCAACATGAGGGTAAGGCAAGGCCAATCCAGGTCAGGAGGGCCCGAAGGGAGACGTGTGTTCCCTAAGATAGGCAAAATATAAGGTTACTTCACTAGAAACACATAGCTTGAAGATATGGGAAAATATTCGAAATGTTATCCCCTGGCCATGAATAATCCAGGGTATTGTTCAAAATAAAAATGGCCTGCCTTTTTTGCTATATGGCCAGTCAAAATCGTTAAAATCTAAAACAAAACACTAAGTATACTCAAATGTATCAATGTTATATACATGTTTTATAAGCAATTATTTTCCAACGAAAGGAATAAGGTCAACACCATAGCTCTAGGAGAAACCGTTCTCGAGATATTTTTCGCATTTTTGCCGCCTCGCTTTTGAAAATACTCCCAGTCGCTAAGTGAAAGCGAAAATTGAATTATAACAGCGGATTCGATGTAATTTCAAACAATTATCCATGTGGTTTCTGCAATTAAACTTAATGTAATGAATAGTGAAAGAAAGAGAAAATGATGTATGCAGGGAAAGTCATGTACGGCGCACATCAGATTTGTTACTTTTCCTATAATACATCGTAATGTTTAGGGAAAGTATAAGAATTTTGTTCAAAAACGTAATGGCCCGCAAAAATCATATTTATCCATTTCAGATGAGAGACTGATTGTCCAGATTTCAGAAAATTTGGTAGATGATTCACCTGTGGATTACAGTGGTGCTGATTAGATTTGAGTACGATTTTTGAAAAATGGCCCGTAGAAATCGACATAATCTGTAACAAAGGCTACATATGCTCAAAGGTATCAAATAAATACTTGTTTTATATACCCGTTCTTTCATTGCGACGTGGCCCGCAAAAATTCGGCAATTTGAAAGAAATCACTAAAATTGCTGATATATATCAATTATGTACCTTTTCTTCATATAATTTTTGACAGCAAAATAAAAAAAAACTGACCTGATAACTCGAGAATTAACCATTTTTAAGATATTTTAGAATTTTGGAATTTTGAGAAGCTAAAGATGTTTTCAAATGCAATAATTTACCAATGCATTAACAATGCAAATACGATATATTATCAGAAAATTATTCGTGTTATTTTCTGCAATTAAATTCAATTTTAAATTTGTTTAAATGTTTTATTAATTTATTTATTAATAAACAAGTAACATAAATATTTCAATAATAAAAATATAAAAAAAAACATAAAATATAAATAATTTTATTTATTTATTTTATATAATTATATTTTTCTTTATTATTATTTTTTCATTTTTTTTAATAAAGTAAAAATAAATAAGAAATATCAACCTTGCTTAAAGCATTGATTAAGAAACACTTTCCAACTTAAATGTAATTTCTTTAAACATGTTTAAATGCGATACATTCCTCGGCAATATTTTAAAATTTTTCACAATACTACATTAATTTATTATATTTGAAAACTTAAACCTTTATCGAAAAAAATGAGCTTCATTCAAATGACGGCATTGAAATATAAATTGCCTGGTTTAAACATCTCTAAAATGTGATACATTCCTCGGTAATAATATTAGAATTATCACAATACTACGGTAAATTATTATATTTGAAAACTTCATCGAAAATAACTGAAATTCATTCAAATGATGTCATAGAAAAAATAACACGCCTGGCTCTCTTTATAAAAGCAGCATTTCATTCATAAATAATTCCCCATTCATGTCATTCATCACAATACTATAATAATTTATTTTATTGAAAAATTAAGACCATGGAGCTACCAGTAAGTAAACTCTATGCGTAAAGCTTCATCGAAAAAAATCGTCCTTCTCTTTGTAAAATCAATCTATGCAGACTCCATGATCTAATGATTTTGTGTTAAAGAAATACAGCAATTCTAATACAACTCATACTACATGATTTGCTGTTTACATTTTACATAGGTGAAAAATAGGCTTCGTTGTAGAAATAATCAAATTTTTATGAGCATTTAAACTCAAATATATTGTAATTGCGTTGTTTCAGTATGTAGATGAACAGAATTTAAGCAAAACTAAAGTGGTTTTAGGATGGATACAACAGTCAATATGAATTAAAAAGAACTTTAAAAATCACGATTTTGAGACAAGATGGATGCCATATATCATTTTGAAGTATGTCACGTGATCTTTTCATATCATGGTCACCTGATCGCTGCATATAAGATGTGTTATTATTATTTTAATTTTTATTTAAAAAACTACTAAATATATTTCGCTGAATTTTTTTATATATTTTATGGAACAATTTGAATATTACCTAAAATTTTCGAAGCAATTTGTGAATTTTAAATCCGCTTAAAAAATGTTTGAAAAATTAGATCCCATAGGGCTCAATGTATTTCATTTTTTCAACCCGAGTTCAATCCAAAACTAATAGGGTGATAATATTCATTTATCTTCCCATTGGTCCTACAGACCGTCTGAACAACATTCTAAAATTTCATTTTGAGTAAGTCATTTTTACGGCAGTTATCGTGCTAACGGACAGACAGACAGACAGACAGACAGACATACAGGCAGAATGCACAAAGTCATAAACACTTTTCACCTTTGTTGTAAAGTGTTAAAAAGCCATCATAGCATGCTGCGTACCCCAATATATTATTTTTTTATCGTACAGATTTAATAAACATAATATACAGAACATTTTATAGCTGTATAAATCTTTCATAAATGTATTTCCTTTTAACGCTTACAATCATTACTCACGGGTTTATCTCTTCAATCCGTTATCATATTTCAATCATGATAGATAATTATTCAACCCCAAGCTTAATTATACAAAAGATAGCACAACGACCTTAAAAACCATTAATACCGCCACGTATGCGTCTGCCAATTCTAATTGCATTAATTCCCATATACTTGAAAAGCCATGACAACCGCAGACTGGTATTAAAATCGAGTAATTAACTTTCAGTCAATACCAAACTTCGACTTTAAAGCAATTGGTGAATTCTATGTAAGAACTAGAATATGGAATATTATGAAATCCAATATAAGTTTCTAGACTGTTTCTTATTATGCCGAATGACATCAATAGTTAACATTTGAAACTTGATCAGAAATCGTAAACTTAATTTATTATCATTCTGGATTTCTGTTTTTATGTACTGCATATTGTGTGTTCTACCTTCACTATAAGAGATAAGTATTTAGTTTCTACAATTGTAAGCTTAGAGTTATATTGAGAAACTGGTCATTCAAGGATCATTAGTTCCAAGTAAGACTTATGGTTTGATGTAGTGAGCATTAAGGTCTGGTAATGACCAAGTTCTTCCTTCAAAAGACCTAATGATTTACAGCGCAGACATTTAGAGCCTGAATTAGCCTCACTGGGATCCGGGACAGATATTCTTCCTGCAGTACTATCCGCATCTCAACATATATAAAATGAGCACTTACATATTTTTTTCAAAAATATATATGCATTCTATAAAACAAAGTGCACAATATGAAGTTTTTACATACTTTATTGTAATTTAAATCATTGGCTATTTACTCATCACAACCAAGAAGCTGCTAAATTAGTGCTGTAATCCTTATAAATTAATCCTGAAAATAAATCTTTTCCCTGAGCAATCATATTTTGGTGAACATATTTTTTTTCACGCCGTCGTTAATTTTTCGCTGTTGTTATTGTTTAATTTGGTGGCCCGGCTACAGCCCCACATGCCCTTGCGTTAGTCATTACCTGCCTATTTTAAATTAACGAGCATTACAGTGCACATATTGCAAGTCTGTACGAAATAGAATAGAATGAAGAGGCCATTGAACAAGTATAAGTTTCATTTCGATCTTAATTCAAAATGAAAATATAGGGGTCCACTCTCACCAGAAGACATGTATATTTTGTTCCAGTACCTCAATAGTTAACGCATTATCTGGAAAGTTCAGAGATTAGTGCTTTGGATCTATGAAAATTTGGCATCAACCGAACGTAAATTTTGAAGGTTGCATTTAAAATTTTTACTTCCCTATTCTGATTAAAAATGTATGTTATGATTCTAAATTTGCATCACATCTTCCGATTCCCTCCATATTATAGGAACCTACTTAATTCGGCATAGTAGTATTCTCAGGCGGAGTACCCATATGCATGTAGTTTCGATTTAAGTGTGTTTAGGCGCTTTAACATGTTCGCAGAGTTTCAGATTCAGCTATCTACTGAATAAAGAACTTTCTTAAAGTGGAGTCAATGTGCTTTATGGCGTATGGCATGCGCCCGCGCATGAAATTTCGATTTAGATGTATTTAAACGCTTCACTGAAACCTGCTACCCAAGTTTTATATGCAGCTACCTATTCAAACTGCTGATTTGGTTGATCACGGAATTTTGATTTATACATTGTAATCTGGTTTTGTTCTAATTTTATTATGCTATTAAAATGCTATTTAACTTCAAAATTTTTTTATGAAATCCATAACACCATTTAATTAATTTTAATCTAAATATATTTTTGGAAACGCCATTTCAAAATTCCAGTTTTTTTATTGCTATCGGCAAAATCTAATTCCGTTTCGATTCTGAATTATGTTCTTAAATGTTATTCCATATTGATAAATCGCCATTTGTGTTTTTCCACTTGTTGGAGTCGCCCTGTCTGTATCTGTAACCCTTGGCGTTAAGATACAGTTCTGGCGCTATGATCGTTTGACCGGATACACATTTCATATCGAAATGTATTGGAACATTTTTCTTTGTCGTCACGAGCACGCGCATATTCACATTAATATGTTTACTTATGGAAATTGTAATTAGTTCATTTGGCGATGCAATCTTGAGTAGGTATCCCGAGTTTGCCCTCCGGGCATAAAACAAAATGTTTCGTTCGTAAGTTACTAGTCGACTAATGCTAAAAATCATGAAGTATTATAGTAGCATTTCTCTCCTTCGACGTGAACGAAGGATTTCGCGAGAATTATATTTTGTATGAGACTGTCTATGATTCTGTTCTCGAGCATGTCCTCAATGCATTTCGTTTTCATCCAAATATGTACGCTCATCTTCAGAGCACCATGTAAATTACGAAGTTATCCAATATCATTAATGTACGAGTTACTTAAAATCCAGTACCATCCAATAAAGGAAAAGTTATATTAATTCATTGGAATCATCATTTAACACTTCACACCTAGCAATCTCGGCATATGACGTCATCCTTACCTGCTATACAAACCCCTTCACTCCAGTTGTTATGTTCACGCCTCGTCATGCCGACTGATCCGGATATTCCCCTGTGTGTCTGCCTTCGATGATTCCCGATATCCAGCGCAAGTCATCTTCGTGTGTCCAACCCGACCGCCTGCAGCCCTTCACCCCTTCTGTCATCTCCACGCTTCGCAACGTTTAAACCGCTCGCCTGCAAAGTCTCGAGTTTATCTCGAGTCCTCACGACTTTACAATCATTGCCGTATAGCGTGTCGTGTCCGGCACGTTATAACAGTTTCCATGTGTTAATTTTGGTTCTTGCTTGAGTCAGGGTTTTTCGGATACTTCTGTGGCGCTCCAGGACTCTGTTCTTAGTTCCTTGTTATTTATTATTTTCATTAATGATCTTGGTGATTATTTTTTATATTGCCTATTTTAGGCTGATGATTTGGAAATTTCCTGTCCCATTTTCGATGCTGGTTCTTGTATGTTCAGTTTGAATTGCATGTCCTAATTAGATTCAGTTTGACTGGCTTGTCATTAATTGATGTAGCAATAACCGTCTTCATCTCCATATTGGTAAATGTAGTGTTGTGTCTTTTACTCGTTGAAAAGTGCCCATTTTACTTTCCTATGGTATTGGTAACTTTGTTTTGGATAGAAAGTTCTCTGTTACTGATCTTGGCGTTATTTATACGTCTAATTTTTTCTTTTATCCTCATATTTCTGATACTTGGGCTAAATCCTATAGGAAACTCGGTTACATTAAGAGAATTACTCAGGATTTTACTAATGATGATACCATCATTGTTCTCTTTAATGCCTTAGTCAGGTCAGTGTTTGAGTTTGTGTATGTGGTGTGGAGACATTTCCCTGTTGTTAATATAAACAAGATCGAAATTAATCAACATACATTCTTGAGATATCTATATTATAAGAAAACTGGTATTTTTTGTTATGCAATATCTGCTACTTTTCTTCGTAATATGTTTAATGTTAAAAGATTGAACAGAAGGGATTTCATTTTATTTTCATTCTTCAGGAATCTGTTCAATAACATAATTGATTGTTCCCCTGTTTTCCGTGAGATCGGGTTTCAAGTTTCCCAGTATTCTACCAGGAGAGTGAGTTTATTTGCTGAAATGAATTTTGTTACGAATATTGTTTGGTATTGTGAGACTAATAAATTTTGTAAACTATATAACAGCTTCCCAGATAATCTTGAGTTTTTATTCACCGGAAATGGATTTTAGAAATCAATAGTTTGCATTTTAATGTATTTTATTATATTTTAATCTGTATATTACTTTCCTTATATACAGTAATGTATAAGGAAAATATTGTGACAGGGTCGAAAATTCGAATTCGAGTTTCCGACGGGAGAGCACGTTTCAAGCACCGCTGACCACGAATCGAATATTTTTGAGGTGATGTCTCTGTGTGTGTGTGTGTGTGTGTGTGTTATGTGGAGACGATAACTGATGAATGAATGGACCGGTTCGAAAAAAATTTGGTAAGAAAATCACAATCCGTAAACACTGGAAGCCTATTGTCTTTATATCCAATCGAATGCTCAGAAGCCCCCTAAATTTTCGAGTGACATTTTGAAAAAATCGTCAAAAAATCAAATCCGCTAATAAAGTTAAGCAAATAGACATTTTTTATGTAATGTTTCATTAGAAAACGATTGGCATGAACTTTAGAACGCCAGTATGAACCGTTCTCTTGATATTGCACATTTTTAAAAAAAATATCAAAAAATCATGTAATAAAAAAATATTATCTGTTGAGAAACATGTTCACTTTTCATGTGTAATATCATGCGATAAATTTGGTGACATCATTCTCGTGGATCTAGCTCATTTCATTCATGGAAAATGATATTTTGAATAATAGTTTTATATTTGAACGCCAATAGCCATTTATCTGCTGTAAGAATAACTTATTTTTTGGTTTCTAACTTATTTAGAATTTGGTGGAATGTCGTCAACTTGGCGACTTTTTTAAATGTTGCTAAATTAACGAAAAACTCGCCACATGGATGAAAATAAGGCCAAATCAATGAAAATGACCAGTTATTGACGAAAATTCAATATCTTGGAAAGATCTACTATAAGGATAACCTATTGCTTTCACTGTTAAAATAGCAAATTCATTGCATTATATAAGGAAAGTCATGTGTTACCCACATCAAATTTTTTGTATTGTATTTCATCTTACACGTTGTCACTGGGACTTTGTACTGTAGATTTCATACTTTTAAATGATTAATTAAATAAATAAAGAAGGAATCTTCTTAAAGCGGAGTCATGATGTTTCATGTGGTATCGCGCCAGCTCTTTTGTGTTTCAATTTATGTATATGTAGGCAATTAAACGGTGCCTATTTGAGCGATTGGAGCTTATGTAACGCGAAATCACTATGTTTTAAGGTGTATTACGCCAGCGTACGTAGTTTGAATATAGATGTATTCGTGTAAACGTTTAAATGAAACCATAGTCGTGAGTTTTAGATGTAAAAGCTTTCGAAGATGAAACTTGTTTTTTGCAGAATAAAATATTCTAGGGCGTATTGTATCCGATGCGTGCACATACTAGGAGTTGAACAGTGTATTGAACCCCGCTAGTGATAAACGTATATGCAATTTTATGGATATTATTTAGACTAGGTGTTAAAAATATTTGCAATTTTTCTAATGTGTTTATTATACAATATTTTTACCTAGATATTTTACACAGTTTTCTCCTCTGTTGCTTTCCAAAACATCAGAGTAAGGAACAGTCTATTGATTGTAGCTTGAACAATATCATTTTTTAATATTCTAATCACTGGAGTTTGACATCGTTAATTAAAAATATCGAGCCAATGTCGCTTGTTCTGGTGTAAATGTATCTTGTATAAAAAACGTAATTTTCAAGTAGAGAACAAAAATAATTAATATCACTAATATCGCGTTGCTTTCTAAGAAATAATGTGAAATATTAAAAATATACAACATTTGATGCTTTATTTTTATTTTTATATATGGAAAATACAAAAAGCAATGGTCGAGCCTTGTTATATAATGATTTCATTCAAACTGGAAGGACTTGACTTATTATCAGAATTTTTTATTTGGCTAATCTTTTAACTATACACATATACATTTTATTCAAAAATAAGAATCAACAATTTGCAAAAAATGTAAGAATGCATTTATATATTGTTTAATTGTCATAAATACGAGCTGTTTATAGTGTAAGCATAATTGATAAAATGTTGGTCATGTAATCACTAAATGTATAAAATATAAAGAAAACTATGTCATCCCCAGTTGTGTTTGCAAATAACAAATAATTTACTGTAGTATACTAAGCCAGCGCAGCTGGCATTTGACTAGTTTATAACAAGTATAGGGATATAGATTTTTGTTGTGTTTTAATTTATTCAGTAAACATAAATTTTACATCAAAGGTGAGGTGATTTAATTATTTAATATAATTTACTGGAATTAATTATAAATTTTAATTGGCGTCTAATCGTGTATTTCTCTATATTGCGGAAGTGATCAACCACCATAGTTAATTTGGTATGATGCCCGGTGTCTCTTTTGAAAAGCAATTTGGTTAATAACATCAGATTAATTTCATTGTTTGCTGAAGTGATAACCTGCTGATTGATTGCTGAAGTGATAAAGTGATAAAGTGCTGAAGTGATAAAGTGCATTGATTGCTGAAGTGATAAAGTGATTGCTGAAGTGATTTAAAAAAGTCGCCAATTTGGCGACATTCCGCCAAATTCGTCGCCAAATTCTCGCCAAGCGGTATGCACTAAGAAATAAGTTATTCCTACAGCAGATAAATGACTATTGGCGTTCAAATACAAAAGTATTACTCAAATTATCTTTTTTCATGAATGGAACAAGCTAGATCCACGAGAATGATGTCACCCATATTATCGCATGGTATTACATATGAAAAGTGAACATGTTTCTCAATAGGAAATATTTTTATTTTTATTTTATATGACTTTTTGATAATTGTTTTGAAAAATGTACAATATCTCGAGAACGGTTCATGTTAGCGTTCCAAAATTTATGTCAATCGTTTTCTAATGAAAAATTACATAAGAAATATATATTTGCGTAACTTTATTAGTGGTTTTGATTTTTTGACGATTTTTTCAAAATCTCATTCGAAAATTTAAAGAAATTCTGAACATTCGATTGCGTATAAAAATAATAGGCTTCCAGTGTTTATGGATTGTGATTTGTGTACCAAATTTCGTTCGAATCAGTCTATTCGTTCGTCAGTTATCGTTTCCAGAGGCTCACTGACACACACACACACATGCACACATACTTTCACACACACATACTTTCACACACACACACACACACACACATATATCACTTCAAAAATGTTTGATTCATGATCAGGGATGCTTGAGACGTGCTCTCCCGTCGAAAACTCGAATTCGAATTTTCGACCCCGTCACAATATTTTCCTTATACATTATGTATATAAGGAAAGTAAACATTTAACAGATTTATGACATGATACTGCTTTATTCAAAGAAGTATGTTAAGCTCTTAACTGCAGATCATCATACTCAATTCTACCTCGCAACTGGCATCGAATTTTATAAATGTTAAGATCAGACTGCAAAAGTCTGATACGAATATGTTTATACTCACATATCCGGCCCTTACAAAGTTCAGATTACTATGTCATCTCATATAGTTGCATCGAATGGCCATGCAGGTGGTTTTAATGCTATTTTCAGCATGGGATAGCAAATATCTACAATAACAAGAAGAATACTTCACATATTCCACAATATTTCAAACCTCTATAGGATCCACTGCAATCCACCATATAAATTCCAGCCATAGCATGTATTGACTATTACATTCTAAAGAGTTTGCAAAAGGTAAGTAGCAGTAAATTTAGTCCAATACACTTTATATAAAATGTGTTGCTAAATCATTATATAAAACCACAGATTATGTTAAGTGCTTATTATCGATCCCTATATATTCAAGCAAATATAAACTTAAGTAAAAGTCACAATATTGCAGAATTTCCATAATGGAATACAGTTTGACTACCTTTAACCCATTTCCCATGCCACACTGATTCTCCAGTGCCTATTTTCAATGCAGAATCATATTTCAAATGAATAAAGATGCCTTTTGAATTCCAACATTTTCCTGAAATGTAGAGTTCGGGCATGAAAATCATTATCGGAGTTTATTCTTGCCGATTAAAATTATATTAGTTTCAGTGCATTTCAGAAAACATGTGCCACTATTGAAACCTATTAATTTTGAGCATATTACAGATTCACTTCGACAAGAAGTTGCCATCTTGTCCTAGAAGCTCAATGGATCAACAAATGGCTAGTTCGATTCCGGTCTAGGACAGTGAAACTTATGTACTGTCGGATTTGGTTGGATTAAACTATATTAAAGATTTACCGTTATTTTATGCACAACAGGGATACTTTTACCGAAATGTAAATTTTTAAATAAAAAACGAATAATTACAGACGTGTACAAAAATCTCCCCGCTCATAAATTCAAATTTGGTTCCAAGTGATCTGAATGCCAGAGAGTAAGCCATTTTATCACTTGAGGGTCTTGAAACTCTGGGATATTCCCCAATATGGTAGGAATGCAGATGGGAGCAATTTGCTAAAATCAGTTTTTTTGACATCACACTTTAACGAACTGTAATTTGCATGCACTTTGCATCATAATCGTAACTAACGATACTATGATGAGTCGAACGTTGACGATGCAATGTTTTAAAAATATCATAAATGTCATGCAAAACACGCAAGAAACCATAATGTAGTCTAGTAACTCCAAAATATCAATCAGATCATGTACTAAATGCAACTATGTAACATTCCTGCAACTATATTGTCACTTTATATCCTATCTATGACGAAGCATTTCCTGTCAACCAAATCTTTTCCGAAACCTACAAATAACTATGCAAAACTGCTCACCACCTTTTCGTAAACATATACACTGAATGATTATATTATTATAACTATCAAATCATCTCATACAATTAGCTGTCTAACAAATATTGCAGCCACAAGGTCGTTGAATCTGTATAATGTGGGGAAACTGAAGGCATGTAAAGGCAAAGGACATTGCCCAACATGTAATAGGTAATTGTGGCGATTCGATAAATTTTGTACATGGCAATTTCGTGGTTACTTCAGCCAGATTTGAGATTATTAGCAAAACATCTAAATTTGAAACGTTTGATGCTAGTAGGTATACCATTTTGTCCATCATACAAAATACTACGTCTGAGTGCAAGGCGTGTGGTCATCAACAGTTACTGTGTGCTCGGACCAAACGGAGAATTGACAGTCTTGTTATATTTAACACAGGACGGTGGTAATTTATCAAGTTACATTTATTATGAATAAAGATCCTAGTCAGTCACTTGCCGACGTACATGGTCTACATCATATGGTCTAAAGAAGCAGTAGAACTGACCATATAGTCCTAATTATGTGACCCATAATTGTAATTATGTTCTTTAAGAAATACATACCCCCTTTTTCACTCGTTAGAGAATGCATTCTGAAGTAAATTAAATAATATATATTTGAGTAACCATTAATAGTATAACTGAATTCGTAGTCTATATAATTATGCCATACAATTTATCTTTCTATGAAGTCATTAGAAAATATTTCCATATATTCACAATTAGTAACTTTGGATTCCAGATACATCAGAATGGACGCTAATTAATTAAAGTGTAATCTACCGTCTAATTTGCATTTGAACAGAACTCGACTTGGTTGCTAATGATGTGGATTATTATAAAATCACAAGACTTACACAATAACCAATATTATTTTGTAGTGAAATAAGATAAATATTAATTCCTTTTAAAATTTTTAAGTTATACTGTGCAGGTTTTATTTTATATAAAATCTACAATTGGAATCTTTATATGATGTGTTTATTAAAGATTGCAATTTAAACGATATGCACTATTTGTGATCCGATGGAAATAAGTGTTTTCTTCAAAAAAATTTTTTATGCATTTTTAAATATTATGTATATCATGCAGATAATTTCGAAATTGTTTACCTCATTTTTTCTTAGAAATAAAATTAATAATCTGTAAACAGCTGAACTGTAAACGGAGATAAAATGTTTGTTTGTTTACAGCTCATGAACGATCAAGACATTGTTGTCTAATATTTTAATTTGCGTTCATGTTTTATAAATATCGGTTCGACAAGTTCGTAATCCTTATGATAACATAGAATTTCTACTATCTTAAATTTTCTTTTTAATATTAACAATTTGTGCACAATCTGTAGAAATATGGGAGTTGAAAATATCCGTGCCGGGCATGGAACAAACTGTTCGAGGTAGATAGGTTTTTGTTAAGTGCAGATATAACTTTAATCATTAGGTTATTTAAAATACAGAAAATAATTACAATTAATATTTACAGTTATTATTTAAAACGTTGTAACGTTGTTTAATCATTGGTTTAGATTGAAAGTATAAGCTCAATAAGCACATCTGAAAATACCTATTTCGTCTTCAAACTCTAAACAACATCCGCCACAGAATGAAGTGCATGACGATTCAGCAAGAGTTGGAGACTTTTAAAACATGTATTTAATATACCCGTTCGTTATTTAAAGTTTATATTTTACTAGCAGCCTACCCGTTCTTCTTACGGAGTATATAGTATAAAGAAACTTATAATTCGCAATAATGTGCATATTCTGTTAAAATATTAAATTTATTGCTCCTAATGAGAAATTCAAGAGTCTATGTTCTCACTATGCAAAATTATCTTCACGGGCAGATCTGAAAAATAAAACATTCTGGCCCCTTTTGTAAGCAAATTTACAGAATAAAAAATAATTGAATCAATATATGCAACCCCGTACTACTTATATTGTCGCAGATTAGAAAATATGCCAGTGTGTTAGTAGAAGATTACCTGTATTACAATATGAGTCTCAAAAATATTTGCCGAAATAAAATAGATGGCGTAATAAATTGAAAATATCAATAATCCCCGTCCACTTTATACCAGAAGGTCGTAATTGATTCCAATATATGCCAATATATATCAAAACATATGCCAATATACCTGTACTACTTATATTCTCGTAGATTAGAAGATATGCCCGCGTATTTGTAGAAGATTACTCGTACAACGTAAAAAATATGAGATTACACATTTTTTCATAATAAAACAATTGCATAATAACTTCAAAATACCAATAATCCCTGAATCACAAATCCCCGAAAATATCAATAATAATAATGTTTAAACCTGAGGACCGTAATTGATATTATCCAGTCAAAAATGCTATAAGAAAAATCAAATCATTCTTTTCTAAAATATATTTTAATATCCATTTATTTATTATTTAAATCGAAAAAAATAATAATTAAAATTAATAGACAGATTTATTTTAATTGCGTTTCTGAGTAACATGATAAAAGATAGAATCGTCCTCATAAACTGCGAAATTAAATAACCATTTTGATTTCTTTATACTTTTCATTGTTCAGTAAAAGCTTGTGAGAAATACACCATGGAGCTAGATTGCCCATTTAAATCATGTTTCAAACAATTCATGTTTTCAGAAAGTGACTAATTAGCGCAAAAAATCTCCCATCAAACACAGAGATAAAGTTTTAATTCACTTTCAAACGATTTTCAAGCTTTTCGTATGGATAAACCACGGAGTTAGAAAGTAGAACTCGTAGGAAAAAGTTTCGTTTTTCATTAATATCTCGACAACCACTGGACATAGATACTCGAAACTTGAGCTAAATTTATGGATGGCTATTTCAAGGCTATCCACAAAATTTATCAAATTCGGTTCAGCCGTTCTCCTGTGATGATGAGACAAACGAAAATTTCGTTTTTTACTAATATCCGGAGAACCCATCTGATCGTAAAAACTCCAAACATGGACTAAATTTTAATTGGGACTATTTTCAGGCTACACACAATTTTTCATCAAATTCGGTTCAGGCGTTCTCCCGTGATGACGGGACAGACAGGCAGACAGACAGACAGATTTTCAATTTTATTTATATAGATTAGATTTTTGATCAAAGATGCTCGAAACTGAAAATGGTTAAAATATTCTTAAGCTTACAATACAGTTGGTTTACAGCGGTTCATAATGGTCTTTACAATACTTAAGTAGGGCCAAAATCCTTCAAGCTATGGCATTAAGTATAGAATATTTAGTATGTCATTTTTCTATAATACTACGATAATTTTAATATGCAATTTATTCCATATTCTCATTCAGGGGATTATTTCGCAAAGTCATCATGTTTGACACTCCATTCAAAGAACAATTACTCTATAAATCCTGAGATTGAACACATAATTAAGAAGTTATATTCATACTAGTAATTGCAAATGCCATTTATTTCATTTTAACATTCTGGAGATATTTTCGGAAGGTTTCCTTGTAGGTATAATGAAAATAAGAAATGTTGTAGTTTGCTTCGAATATCACATCAGAGAATTTAACCTTGTAAAAATATACAGTAGCATTGCAATGAAAAAAACCCAAAATGGAACAAACCATTAGTGCTGTATGATAACGCCCCAGACTTTGTACTTATTAGTCTGGTAGTATCTAAAAATTTAATAGGATATCTTTCACATTGTGTGATTCAAATATGGAAACTTTGTAAGCATGTATTTGTTCATCGGAAAAACTAGTTTGGAGGAAATTCGATATTGCAATACTCTTATTTTTATCTAATTGAACGACATTTAATTTTGATGCCTAACTTGGAAGGGAGAGAATGAACAAGTAGCAAACTGTTCTGTCATAATATATCTATTCTAATTTAATAAAATTTATTTTTTAAAAACAGCAACGCTTTAAAAACGTAGTTTTAGTCCACATTTTTATAGATTGTAATTCTGTCATTTTTTGAGCAGTTTTATAATAAGAACAATATAAATTGGGCGAGTATTTGTGTATTATGAAAATTGAAATATATATATTTGCTTTATAATAACTCTGAACATGTGTTGTAGTACTGGTTTGTTAGTGACACTAAAATTATAATTAGTACTTCTCAAATATAATATAAATGCAAAATAATTATTCTGCTTAATAATCAATTGCAACGACTAGGTACATTTCCACATTTAATATTTTCTGCTGGTCTAATAAATATTTCAATTTTTTGCAAAAAAAGAAAATTCTACTGTCTTTAATATGTTCATTAGTTCATTTTTTGTAATTTATTCTCTTTTCTTTTCAGGTAAGTGCTAAACATATGGTTTTTAGTGAAATCTAGTGCGGGAGTATAAGAATAATAATTTTATTGAAAAATTTATACGTAAGTATTACACATATTTTTTATAAATTGAATACATTTATTGCTGTTTTATTGTTTTAACACTTTCCAACATAGTTGTAAAGTGTTTGTGGTTTTGTTCATTCATTCTAGCTGTGTGTCTGTCTTACCGTTCGCACGTAAACTGCAGTAAGAATGACTTTATCAAAATGAAATTTTAGTATATTGTTGATCTGGTCTGCGATTCATACGGTAATAAAAAGGATTAATATCATCCAATTAGTGGTGGATTTAACCCGGGATGAAGAAATGAAATACATTGAATCAAATGGGATATAATCTCTCAAAGGATTTTAAGTGAAGCTAAAATTGAAAAAAACAGTTTCAAAATTGTTAGGAAGTTTTTAAATTATCACTAAAAATGTGTAAACATATTTTAGCAAAATATATTAGTACATCCAGTAATTACACCCATATTGTATGACGAGATATCATGATTCTTTGCAAAATAGAATATAGCATCCATTTTTCCCCTTGTGTAAAATCCGTGATGTTTAACGATCTTTTAAATTTAGTGTTGCATCCGTAATAAAACTGCTTTATTTTTGCATATTATCTGTGTATCTACATTCTGGGTCAAATCCTTGCAATATTTTAAATTATCACTCAACTTTGATTATTCCTATACCGATGTCTAATTCCTATACTTTGCACAATGTAAAACATTCAAGCGATTGTTAAATGTGTTGCATAAAAATTGCCGATTTTTTTAATTGAAATATTAAAATAAAACGTGATACCGCTGCGAGGGTGCATGCTATCCGTGAATAATTCACGAAATAAATCGTTTCTTATTTTAAATAAAATAAAATCAGAATAAATGCCTACATTGAATAATCCCTATAGGATGTCAATGTTTTTGTTCAGATAATATTTTAAATTTTACAAAATTTACTTATCCAGTTTAAAGTATTTAGTACTATAAAACTCATGAAATAAGAATTTTGCATTTTTAATCATATTTTTCCAGACCGATTTCTAAAAAGTTACTGAATTAGATTGATGTCAATAATAAATTTGCTTTTAATGAAGTAAATTTAAAGAAAGAATGGTAGACAAGCAACTGGGAGGGCAATTGCTTTGTAAACAATTAAATATCATTCATATTTCATTAAATTTTCGGATATTTCAGTTACATGCAAAGATTTGCTTCTCTGATACTTCACATCTCGACAAATAATATTTTAAACCGCGGCATATACATACAGATATACTGTATATATATATATATATATATATATATATAGTAGACGATGTAATAATAAAAAATTCAAGTAATATAAACATCACCATAGAAGCAAAACCACGGCCATAATACCGATAAGAGAAAAGAACAGCACCGGCCCAAATTCCATGATTAATCAGAATTAAATTCATTTCCAGGTCTGAGTATTTGATTCTAAGTAATCTTTATTAAATGTTTTTGATTTTTTGATTATATTTTCAAAACATCATATTTTTCAAAATTTAGGGGGGGGGGGGTTCTAAACATCCGATTGTGTTTAAAAACAATAGGCTTCCAGAGATTCACGGATTGTAATTTGTGTATCAAATTTCATTCGAATTGCTCCATTCGTTCCTTAGGTATCGTCTTCAGACTCACTGACACACACACACACAAAAAAAAAATCATCACCTTAAAAATGTTCGATTCATGATTAGGGATGCTTAAAACGTGCTCTCTCGCCTAAAACCCGAATTCGAATTTTCGATATCGTCACAATACTTTTCTTTTACTTTATATGTATATAAGGAGAGTAATGATAATTACAATAAAAATAAAACTACAATAAAATTAAAGAAACTGTAAATCAATGCATGTTTTACCCTTCAATCGCTTACTTTTGTAGGGTATACAAGCAAACCAAATGAGTTTTAAATTGATCGTGAGAACTACTGATTTTGACACAAAATTAGCATCGACTATTCATTCTTTAACAAACCAGAGGAACTTTAAATGGAACGTAACAACTACTAATTTTGCCACAAAATTCAAGATTCCCGTCGACTATTCATCCTTTAACAAACCAAACGCGCTTTATACGGTATGTGGCAACTTCTAATTTTGCTTCAAGATTCGCGTCGACAATTCATCCTTTAACAAACCAAATGTGTTTTAAATGGAATGTGAGAACTACTGATTTTGCAGAAAATTCTCATCGACCATTCATATCTTTAACAAACCAAAGCAGCTTTAATTGGAATGTGACAACTGGTGATTTTGACACAACATGCATGATTCGCAATCGAGAATTCATTCTTTAACAAAACTAAAGGATCTTTAAATGGAATGTGACAACTAGACAACTACTAATTTTACCACAAGATTCAAGATTCGCATCGACGATTCATACTTTACCAAACCAAAGGAGCTTTAAATAGAATATGACAACTACTGATTTTGCTACAAGATTCGCATCGACGATTCCTTCTTTAAAAAATGAAAAGAGCTTTAAATGGAATATAACAATTACTGATTTTGACACAAGATTCAAGATTTGTTTGACGATTCGTCCTTTAGTAAACCAAATGACCTAGTTATTAAGTAGTTATGAAGTAGTATGACCTAGTTATGAAGTAGTTATCATATACCATAAATGGTATATGATAACTACTGATTTTGCTGCAGTATTCGCATCTACCTCTTTAATCAGGTGTTCCAGTGCAGCACAGAACAATGACTGTCATTTCTGTTGAAGAACAATTTGCAGTTCATGGAGAGTAGTTAAAGGGGGTAGACTGACATAGCTCTTATAAGGACATCCAAAGTTTTTACGGCGCAGATATTCCTCAAAATACCGTCTTCACAGTATACGAGCAAAACCTTCGTTATCATAGTGGTTGTCCACTTGCCATGCTCTGTGAACTATAAAGCTGTGGTTGAGCGTTAAAGTCAATTAAAAAAACATTACATACCCATTCTTGTTACACAGAGCCTCATAAAAAGCTCAGTTTGACAAAATAACAGAAAATCTTTACTTTAGACTTAAACAAGAAAGATCAATCATGCATAATGTATTGATTATGAAACACTTTCCAACTTCAAGGCAATTTTATACAAACATCTCTCAAATGCGATACATTCCGCGGTAATATTTTTTAAATTATCACAATGCAGCATTAATTTATTATATTTGAAAACTTCATCGAAGAAAATGAACTTTATTCAAATGATGTCATCGAAATATAAATTGCTTCTAGGTATATAAAAGCAGTATTTCATTCATAATCATTTTTCCAATCGTTTAATTCATAACAATACTGCAATAATTTATTTTATTTAAAAATTTGAAAAAATGTTATCTACCATATTTATTTTAAAATGTGAAACATTTCTTATATATACATTAATTAAACTCTTGGAAAGATATTTATTATATAATATATCTACTTTTTCTTTCTGGGGGATATAACGAGAGTCATAATTTAATTGAATTTGTTTTTCTCCCTATATTAAATAATTTTTACTTAAAAAAATACCTAGCATATTTTACTGAAATTTTTTTTATATATTTTATGGGATAATTTGAATATTTCCTAAAATTTTCGAAGCAATCTGTGAATTTTAAATTCGCTTAAAAAATGTTTGAAACGTTAGGTCCCATGCAATTCAATGTATTTCATTTTTTAATCCGGGTTTAATAAAAAACTATTTGGGTGATTGTATTAATTTATATTTCCATAGGTCCCATTGGCCGTCTGAAAAACACACTAAAATTTTAATTTGATAAAGCCATTTTTACGGCAGTTATCGTGCTAACGGACAGACAGACAGAATGAACAAAGTCATAAACACTTTCAACTATGTTGTAAAGTGTTAAAAAGTCATAAACAGTTTCAACTATGTTGTAAAGTGTTAAAAAGTCATAAACACTTTCATCTATGTTGTAAAGTGTTAAAAATCCGTAACTGAAAAACGTATTCAAATTAAATAACTCTAAGGTCTGCAGCTTCCCTGATTCCTAAGTACTTATGTATGTATAAAATTTCATGGCGATACAATGCTTAGATTTTTCTCTAAAGACTTCAGACACACACAGGCAGATATTTTTCTTCATTATGTATGATATCGGACTTCACAATTCATCTTTAATTAGCACAACCTTTTCAACTGAATACTTTTATTTTGACGAAAAATAAAAAAACCAATCACCCTAAAGTAATTATCTTTAAAATGTTCATTATGTCTGAGAAGATAAGTGACAGATTGAAATAATATATAATTATTTTTAATCGAAACAAAAAAAAATGAAATACGCATTTTAATTTTAAAAGAGTTATTTAGTCTTCAGTAAATAAAATGTGCCCGACACATCAATAAGAGAATGTCAGAAACATCTGCCAAAAGAAAAGTTTATCATTAGTATACTTTTTATGATTTTCGAATTATTTTTTTTTTGCAGGCTTCACTTAATAACAGGCTTCAAATGATTTTACCTCGTTTTGTTTATGTCTTTTATTCAGAGCTCCATATATTTAGTCACACCTTTCAGCTGTTTGAAAAAATACTTAATTGATGAATGAGTTAATGAATACACACTTTGTTCAGCTGAATAAAGTGTAAAAAATCTGATATGTACATGGCTTTTTCTTACGCACTTATTCATTACATCTTTCTTTATTTTACCTTTCGTTGAGTTTAATAGCAACATAAAATAACAGGGATTGTTTAAAATTGCAATGAATTTACAGTTTTATTTCAATTTTCGTTCTCATTTGGAGACTGAACATATTTCCAAAGGCAACATTATGGGAAAAACTTGAAAAATTAAAATAAGTCTAGAACGATTATTCTTAGAGTTATATGGTTGGCTTTATTCTCTTAGTTGTCAAAAATTATGTCTAAAAGAGTAGTATTTTATTGATTCATTTGAGAACATACAGCTTTTTATTGTAGGTTATGGCAATTTTTGTGGGCCATTTACAAAAGGAAATGCGGGGTCTTTATTTCGAATTGCGCCAAAATCTAATCAGCTATAAAATATCCCATGGGTGATTTATAGACTAAGTTTTGTGAAATTTGGTCAATCAGTGTTTTAGCTAGAGTGGATAAATTCATTGCACATAATGGCTCACAGATACATACGTAGACGTTACGTTAAAAATATATTTTTCGGATACAAGAGTGCTCGAAATGTATAGATCCGACGACCCTTCGAGTTGCGATTTCCGACACGATCCCAATACTTTCTTTCTCTATGTATTGTCATGCATTGTGGAAAAAGTAAAAAAAAAATATATGAGTTATCAATACATTACTTTTCCTACGTATAAACTATTACATACACTTTATCATCATAAATTAGAGATTCCATAAGATTCCATATTGCTAAATTCAGTAGATTTATCATTGCTTATTTTTGAAATAAGCAAAAAATGCAAAATTTCTGAGAAATGTAATAATTTCTGAGGGGAAATCGAAATTTTTAATACACCAGAAATATTCCGTTATTTACTTAAAACGTAGTTTCAATTTATAATAAGTGAAGAGTACTATTAAGCATACACCAAAACGTGATATATATATATATATATATATATATATATATATATATATACTACATAGTACTATATAGTATATAAATATACTACATCACTCAATAAGTCTCCGGTCTAACTGAGAAAAACAATTCTTTCTTCAGAAATTCGACCTTATTCATCAACATACTCTCCTTCAGGAGTGATATATTCATTCCAACGCTCCTCTAATTTTTCGATGCCTTTTTTGTAATGCGATTTGTCTTTGCTCTCAAAATAGACCTCAGTTTCGGCAATCACTTCTTCATTTGAGCCAAATTTCTTTCCCTGGAGCATCTTTTTGATGTCTGCAAAAAGCCAGTAGTCGCTGGGGGGCAGATATACGGTGGGTGAGGAAGAAATTCGAAGCGTAATTCATATAATTTAACCATCGTTTTCATCGACTTGTGACACGGGGCATGTCTTGTTGTTTCTAGTCCGGTGTGAGCACCGCGGGACCAACTTCGAAAGCAACTTACGCATGCCCAAATTTTCGTGTAAAATTGTAAACACACTACCTTCTAATATCTTTAAGGTGTCAGCTATCTCATGCAACTTCACTTTACGGTCTTTCAAAACTATTTTGTTGATTTTTTTATGTTTTCCGGAACAACTGTCGATTCAGGGCGACCAGAGCGTTCAGCATCATCGGTGTTGGTACGACCGCATTTAAATCCAGCATACCACCCAATAATAGTTGATTTCCCTGGTACAGAGTCTCCATAACGCTTACCAAACCACTGTTTGTCTTCAACAGTATTTTTTCATATCAAAAAACAATGTTTAATCAACACACGAAATTATTTTTTATCCATTGTTTTGAAAATTACAAAACTGGAGTCACTAAAACCACTGTAATCTATAAACTAATTGTCATAATGTCATGAAATTTTGACACGTATCGTTTGAAGGTTGGTACTACCCAGAAATCATATGGGTCTTTCAGCAGTGTTTCCATATATGTGTCAGATCGGAGACTTATTGAGTGAAGTGTTATATGCTGTCCCAAAAACTTTGACCTCGGATTTTATTCTTTACATATTGATTTTAGACATATATAAAGTTGCTAAAAAAAGTACAGAATTTTTTGAAAACAATAAACATTTTCAGGGGATAAAATTTGAAGAAATACAGAATTTTACTTTTTATACAGCTCCCGTTTAAAAATATTTCCAATGAGTAAAATGTGCAGATGCACTAATAAATTGATGTACAAAATATCCGCATTTTATCATAAAAAGTCCCATAGCTATTTTTAAATAAAGTTGGTGAGGGATTAATCCCAAATTAAAATGTAAATGTTTACAGCAAGAGAGCAAATAACGCAATGCAAAAATGCATCATAGGCAAATAATATCTGCCCCACTTATCTTTAATGAAGCTTTGTCAAGGATGGAAAACATTTTGAACAAGCTTTGTAATCTTTGTGTAAAGTTACTATATATATACAAAGTACAGATACTTTTGTACTAATAAATAGCAAAATTATTATTTTTTTATGTAATCATTGTTTACTTTCGTAATTTGTACATGATCCCTGAAACGTGATATGCCGACATGATTTATCCCCTCTGAGAACCCATGCCAATGCATCGAAAGTGGTTTACGGCAGCATTTTTGTCTTCATGCCTCTGGGACATTTTATAATCAAATGCTGAGATTTTGTACATCACCTTATTAGTGTATGGGGCTCATTTTACTCATTGGAAATGCTTTTGTACGGGGGCTGTAAAAAATTTAAATTCTGTATTTCTTAAAATTGAGTTCCCTTGAAACTTTTAATCGATTTCATAAAATCCTGTACCTTTTTATGCGCAACTTTGTAATGTATTATATATGTCTAAGATCAATATTTAAGGAATAAAAGCCGAGGTCAAGATTTTAGGACACCATGTATATCAAAAAATTCGGAGATTGTGCTGATATCTCAAACCCAGATTGGAGGAAAGAGGAACTATTTTACCGTGGCGTTGAGGCACATGTGACGCGAGATATGAAAAGGGAGAAGCAGGTCTGCAGTTCATGGTTTTTCCAGACAAAGCGTGTCAGTGAACTTCATTCGTTCGCGTTCGTCGAAAACGGAAATGACGCTTGACGAACAATGCGCGAATGCCATATTCTGCCAGCGTTTGGGAACTCGACGACAGAAGCACTGCACTTGTTGCAGCCGATGTACGATGACAGAGCAATATTTCGTGCGAAGATGTTTTTATGGACTCCCGATTCACGGACGGTCGTAAATCCGTAGAAGACAATCCGCAGACTGAGCGACCGTTACCATCAATCACGGATAACAGCATTCGAAAGTTGGCGGAAATTATTTGTATCGACCGATGTCAAACCATCAACGTCATTACTGGAAAAGCGGGACTTTCGTACGGGAGCTGCCAAGCTATCCTGACGGACAATCTGAACATTCATCGTGTGTGTCAACACATTGTACCTAAAATGCTTACCGAAGATCAGTGTGATGAGCACATGTGGATCAGTGTAAAACTGATTGACGTTGCTGACAAAGATCCACATTCCTTTAAAAAATTATCACCGGCGATGGGCCGTGGTGTTTCTTGCAAGACCCAAAAACGAAACAGCAGTGCTCACAGTGGAAGTTACCATCGTCGCCGAAGTCAAAAAAATTCCGTGTGGATCATGCAAAGGGGAAGGTAATGCTGGAGGTATTTTTTGACCAGACCAGAAGGGGGAATTTCGTACGGGAGCTGCCAAGCTATCCTGACGGACAAACCGAACAATCATCGTGTGCGTCAACGCAGTGTACCTAAAATGCTTACCGAAGATCAGTGTGATGAGCACTTGCGGATCTGTGGGAAACTGATTGACGTTGCTGACAATGATCCACATTCCTTTAAAAAATTATCACCGGCGATGAGCCGTGGTGTTTCTTGCACGACCCAAAAACAAAACGGCAGTCCTCACAGTGGAAGTTACCATCGTCGCCGAAGTAAAAAAATTTCCGTTTGGACCATTCAAAGGGGAAGGTAATGCTGGAGGTGTTTTTGTTGACCAGAAGGGCTTGTTTGCATTACGAGTTCATACCGGAAAGGGCTACAATGAACACGGAGAGGTACACACAGATCCTGGATCGTCTCCGTAATACTAGTCGCCGGAAACGCCCAGAAATCTGTAAAAGCAAGGATAGTGTGTGGCAACATGTCAATGCCCCCTCTCATCCCTTTTTCATGGAGCAGTTCGCACTGGCCAAATATGGAACGTCAACCCTTCCACGAATTCCCTACCCACCCGACCTCGCCCCTTGCGATTTTTATCTGTTCCCCCTTCTCTAAACGAACTCAAAGGACACTGTTTCAAGAGTGCATTGGAGATTGAGGAATCTGCGGCACTGAAGACCATCTCGTCCGAAGACTTCCTGGAATGTTTTCAGCAACTGTACTCTCGCTGGCAGAAGTGCATATCTGCAGAGGGGGAGTACTTTGAAGGTAGTTGTGTGTAACACATGATATCAATAAATCATATCCGTCAAGTAAGTCAGTCTCCGAATTATTTTATCCATCCTACCTTGTATATATATATATCTATATAAATAAAAATGAAAATCTGTCTGTCTGTCTGTCTGTCTGTCTGTCTGTCTGTCTGTTTGTCACACCATCACGGGAGAACGGCTGAACCGAATTTGATGAAATTTTGTGGGTAGCCCAGAAATAGCCCCACTTAAAATTATATCCGTGTTTTGAGATTCTACGACCAGTGGTTCTCGAGATATTAGTAAAAAACGAAATTTTCGTTTGTCTCATCATCACGGAAAAACGGCTGAACCGAATTTAATGAAATTTGGTGGATAGCCTTGAAATATCCCCCCATAAATTTTGTCCAAGTTTCGAGTTTCTAAGACTTGGGGTTGTCGAGATATTAATGAAAAACGGAACTTTTTCCTAGGAGTTCTACTCCCTAACTCCGTGGTTTATCCAAACGAAAAGCTTGAAAATCGTTTGAAAGTGAATTAAAATTTAATCTCTGAGTTTGATGGGAGATTTTTTGCGTTAATTAGTCACTTTCTGAAAACATGAATTGTTTGAAACATGATTTAAAGGGGAAATCTATCTCCATGGTTCATGGTTTATTTAAAACAAGCTTTTACGGAACAATGAAAAGTATAGAGAAATCAAAATCGTTATTTAATTTCGCAGTTTATGTTATAAGACATGACATATTTAACATGTTATAAGATTCTATCTTATATCATGTTACTCAGAAACGCAATTAAATTAAATCTGTCTGTTAATTTCAATAATTATTTTTTCGATTTGAGTAATAAATAAATGGATATAAAAATATATTTTAGAAAAGAACGATTTGATTTTTCTTATAGCATTTTTGACTGGATAATATCAATTACGGTCTTCAGGTTTAAAAATTATTATTATTTATATTTTCGGGGATTATTGATTCAAGGATTATTGATATTTTCAAGTTATTATGCAGTTATTTTATTATGACAAAAATTGTTTAAACTCATATATTGTATGTTGTACGAATCTTCTACAAATACACGTGTATATCTTTTAATCTACGAGAATATAAGTAGTACAGGTATATTGACATATGTTTTGATATATATTGGCATATATTGGAATCAATTACGACCTTCTGGTATAAAGAGTACGGATATTATTGATGTTTTCAATTTATTACGTCATCTCTTTTATTTTGGCAAATATTTTTGAGACGCATATTGTAATACGGGTAATCTTCTACTAACACATTGGCATATTTTCTGATCTGCGACAATATAATTAGTACGGGGTTGCATATATTCATTCAATTCCTATTTTTTCTTCTGTAAATTTGCTTACAAGGGGCAGGATGTTTTATTCTTCAGATCTGATCGTGAAGATAATTTTGCATAGTGAGAACATATATTCTTAAACTTCTCTTTAGGAGCAATAAATTTAATATTTTAACAGAATTTTCACATGATTGCGAATTTTAAGTTTCTTTAAATTATACACTCCGTACGAATAACGGGTGTGCTGTTAGTGGTTAATAAATTTTAACATTTTAGGAGGATATATCATGTTGCTCGGCATCGCAATTAATAAATGTGTTTGTTAATGCTTTTATTATTTTTTTTCGATTTAAATAATAAATAAATGGATAAATGGATATAAAAGTATATCTTATGAATGGACGGTTTGATTTTTCTTTTAATTATATTAATTGCTGACTGCGTACATCAATTTCATTTATTTTGGCAAAGAGTTTTCAAGCTTATATCGTATTTAGCTACTAAACTCATATATTGTGTTTAGCCAATAAATTCATATAGCCGATTGTTGAAACAGAAAAAGAGTAGAGCGGGTATATATTCTAATACAATTGTAGTGTTTTCATTTAGTATATTGAAACGGGATAAGAAAGTTTCATTCAGATCTGCAAATTCAAAGCTACGAATTTGGAGGGATATCGCTAATTTGACAACTTTTCTTAAACTTTGCCAAATTGACGGAAATGTCGCCAAATTGATATAAACGACACACAAACAGCTGCCATGAACCTTCGGGTTGGTCGTGTGGCTTGGGTCTTCTACATATCAATGAATTTTTTTTTTTTTTGTTAGAAGAGAGTACTGAAATGATGTTTGGTTAGCATTTATCTGTCAGACCAACCATCCTACTTAGTAATACATTTAGCGAATTTTTAAAATGTCACCAAATTGATAAAAATGTTTTCAAATCTATAAAAATATCTTGAAATTGATAAAATTGCGCTACATAAATGATATTAATTGTTTTTTGTTAGGGGATAGTATTGTGATGATATTTCGTCAATTTGTCGCAAAGTGGAACTGTCAGTTCTACAGTCCCACTTGGCGATAAATTTGGCGATTTTTTAAAATGTCGCTAATTTGACGAAACTGTCGCCAAATGTTCCATAGAAATATAACTATTTAGACGATATTTTTTCTACCAATTTATTTGAAGCAAATGATATCATGTCGCTTAGCAACGGATTTAAATCCAATGTGTTTATGCGTCAGACGATTTTTATTAAATCCTTTCCGATTTGAATAATGAATATATGTATATAAAATAAATTTCATTGCCATTTCATTTTGGACTGGATAATATCAATTATACTCTTCAGGTTTAAACATTATTATTATTGATATTTTCCGGAATTATTGATTCAGGGATTATTGATATTTTTAAGTTATTACGCCATTGTTTTATTGCGGCAAAAATTGCTGACACACGCATATTGTACGTTGTACGAGTAATCTTCTAGGAATGCACGGGTATATCTTCTAACCTACGAGAATATAAGTAGTACAGGTATATTGGCATATATTTTGACATATATTGGCATATATATTGGAATCAAGTACAGTCTTCTGGTATGAAGATTAAGGGGATTAATTATATATTCAATTTATTACGTCGTCTGTTGTATTTTACCAAAAAACATTTGTGACTCATATTGCAAAACGGGTAATCTTCTACTAATAATCGGACATTATAAGTAGTACGTGTATATCTTCCCATATAATTTTAGCACTTTAATTTTGACATATATTGGAATAAATGACTGTCTTCAGATTTAAAGATTACGGGTTTATTGGTATTTTCAATTTATACATGTAATCTACTAATACAGGTTATATTTTCTAATATTCGCGTATATAATTAGTACGGGTCCCATACAATTTTAACGCTTTTATTTTGCATATATTGATTCAATTCCATATTTTTTTTTTATATTTGCTTACATAAGGGGTCCAAGATGTTTTATTCTTCAGATATGTCCATGAAGATAATTTTATATAGCGAGAACAGAGATTCTTAAACTTCTTTTAGGAGCATTATATTAAATATTTTAACAGAATATTTTGATTAAACATGTCATTTAGTATACTATAAGAATTTGGGCATGATTATGAATTTCAAGTTTCTTTATATTATATACTCCGTACGAAGAACGGGTATGCTGCTAGTATATATATATATATATATATATATATATATATATATTATACGTATATATATTAATATATATATAAATATTATATATATATATATATATATATATATATATATATTATACATATATATATATATATATATATATATATTAGAAATAAACGTTTGAATAGTAGGGAAAGTGATCAAATAGTATACGATGCAGAGTTTATGGATGAAGCTGTAAAACAAGGTTACCCCATGGGGTTTGTAATTAAAATAATGTCAGAATTCAATGGGCTAACTGTAACTGAATGTAAGGGCAGATATTTATACTGTTAAAAATTTGTATAAATAGAGTTGTCTCACGTGAATTGGGTTCGGATAATGGTAAGGTTGACTTCTGGTTGGAGTTTTGTACATCGGACTTTTATGGTAAGATTAGTTTTTGAAATTTTTAGAGTCGGATTATAGGGTAGTTTCTTTTGTTAAAGCATAGAGAAATTGAACTGGTTTTTCGTGTATCTTTCAATTTGAATATTTGTATTTTTGCTGTGGGTTTTTGCTGTTCGGTATTGATGGTATTAAGGCCATTCCATGTATAAGTATCGGCATCCGGGAGTGCCGCCATGGCATAAAGCATTTGCTCAACCGGAGAGTGGGGGTCACAACTCCCCCCGGCCACTTGTGATACTTTTCGTCTTTCGCATTCATCTATTGCTTTTCAGTTTTTAAGTATTCCTTTTGGTAAATATATATATATATATATATATGTATATATAGTATATATATGCCGATCCGTTGGTCGAACGATCAGGGGCATGATGCGTGTCCATCTGATCGTTGGATTGCCGGGTTGCGGGTTCGAATCCCGCCAGCGGGCATGGATGTTGTCATGTTGATGCCAAGTCAGACTTCCGCCCTTCGGGGAGCATCTATAAAAGCGAAGTTGCAAATATTCTCCCCTTCGCCATGGGATATCCTGGAAGGTCTTGTGGACGTGGTGCGTAGCAGCCCCTTCACCACGGAAGAATTAATAACGAACGAATGATATATATATATATATATATATCGTTCCCCCCGACCAATCTTTGGTATATTACTTCCATTTCCTTGTCTACTTTTCCAGTGTGATATATGAACCCTCGTTGTGTGTGTGTGTTGTGCAGCTTCGCGCCTTATTCGTGTGATTTCTAGTATTTTATAAGTTTCACACTATAATTATATATATATATATATATATATATATATATATATATATATATATATATATATATATATATATATATATATATACATTATATATATATATATATATATATATATATATATATATATATATATATATATATATATATATATATATATGTAACTTTAACATGTGATAATGAAACATTAAACACTGGCAAGTTCTTAATGTAAAAAGTTTTACTCAAAAAATATAACTTTTAATATTTACTTGTTAATTCTTGTGTTCTTCCAAATTCCCAATCTTGCGTTCTCCCACATGTGGGATCCCCCCCCCTCGCCTTTTTAGATCTATGGATGGTTTTAAGTGTTGTTTAAAGTAATTTATGGGTTTTTATATTAATGACTTGGTATTTAAAGTGTTTTTACGTTTATTGAGGTAATAGTGAGTGTCTTGTTGGATGTGGTTTGAAGGTTTCGGCTACCGGGAGCGTTTCGCCATGGCAGTAAAAGCTTTAACCGGAGAGTTGGGGGTCGCTACTCCCCCCGGCCGTCACTTCGTAAATACTCTTTTGACATATTTATGGGTATATATGTACTGGTCTTTTTGGGGAGAATATTTGGATATACACTTGTATAAAGCAGCATGGCGCTTTACCGTTGTATATAAAATGTTCTTTTAAGTTTTTGGAAGGGAGTTTGGCTTTTTAAGTCATTATTTGTATTTTTATTTGTATATATATATATATATATATATATATATATATATATATATATATATATATATATATATATATATATATATATATATATATGTAACTTTAACATGTGATAATGAAACATTAAACACTGGCAAGTTCTTAATGTAAATTTTGAATAAAAAGTTTTACTCAAAAAATATAACTTTTAATATTTACTTGCTAATTCTTGTGTTCTTCCAAATTTAGGAAATGTGGTATTTTTGTTTTTATTTATTTATTCACTTACCCAGGTAGTCTGGCCCTCCCGACAGTTTGGTGTAACAAGATTAATGAAGAACAGAAGACTAGATAAAAGGCCTCAGAATGTTAAGGCGTCAACCTAGTCCCCTGGATTATCGTTTATTGCAATTCAGGAAAATGCACTTAAAATGATATATCTCCGAAAACAGACAACTTAACAGAAATAAAATGTTTTAGAAGACTCAATTTTCGAGCAAAATGGAAATAGATAAAAACTGTTCCATGAAGCACAACGAACTCAATCTAGCATAATGATGAATTTAAAACCAGCACATCCAACTAACATTGGGTAATGAATATTTATATAGTATGTTACGTAAAAGAAACAGTTGTTGCTGTTGAGACACAGACCGTCCGAACTACCAGAAATATGTAAGGTAACTGTAAAAACAACGGCAACATTATTTTATACCGTCTTAAAAGTAGTATTATTTTTCATCCAGTTCAGCATGTGCTTTTAATAAATACAGTTAAATAAGTTACAGGGCCCTCGACAGAAATTAACTATCGCCATCTCAAAGTTTATACATTCAATGTCTTGATCTTTCTAATTATCCTGGTTCTTATCTTTAGAGACAATACGTTTATCTTGAGCGAATGAAGAATGAAAATGATTTAGAAAATAATTTTATAATAAATCAATAAATAATACATAGAATATAGAATAAATATATCGAATAAGGATTATTTAGAAAGTCAAAGCATTATTCTTTGAGATCTATAGTAAGTCAATTCAAGAAAATTCGTTTTGTAATATTTTCATCTATAGAAGTTCAAAGAGCAATTATACTTTCATTATCTAGATACAGTATAAATCCTAACCGTTATAAATCGACAATTCATTTTCTCAGTACATAATATAACTTTGTGTTTGTTTGGGCACAACTTTTTGATTATCCTGCAGCTTACAGATCTGGTGTGGAAGATAGCACGGTTGTGTAGAAGACAGCATGTTTTGTTAAATCGAATACAATCGAAGAGGAACATATTCCATCTCTGCCTGTGACGGATTCTTTTTCAGCGGTTACAATTAGGAAATATATATTTTTGTTGTTGTTACTTATCCCCCATGGTGAATGTGAAATATTTTATACATAGTATACTTTAAAAGTTTAATTCAGAGCATGTTGCTGGTTCCAGGAGAAATTTAAATTCTTGAATTATCTGTGAAATATTAAAATCCCCTTACTAATAGACCAAACTTTCAAGGATTTTTGTTTATGTATTTCGTGCGCTCAGTAAACAAGTTTGGCTGTATCAGACTAGAAATTAATAACACCTTGCAAAAACAGTATAAATACAAATTTCCGGATGCAAGGTCCCTGAATTGCTCTAGGGAAGTATTTATTTTCAAATTCTGGTCTAGTACGCTTTGTGAAAATTCGCTATCTCTCCAACTCCATTAATCTTGTTACCTAGGGACTAAACTGAAAAGCCTGAAATGCAAATATCAGTCTATGTTTGCTGTTGAAATAAACATATTCATAGCTGAGATTTCCGTTTTCCCATTCCTCTATTTGCATTTGTAGTATCTTCAACAGCAATGATCTGTCAGATTCTACGTAAAGATTATTTACGACACTAAGGATAGGTATATGTACAGTAAACGTGTATGAAAGTGTTTTATTTTGTGGATATTATAACAGACCCTGAAGTACCATATATTATGAATATTAATTATGTACTAAGAAAACATAATTATTTTAATATAATACGTATAAATAATGGGTAATAAAACTGCAAAATATATAAAATTTACTCCCACAAAGCGTTTCTTATTAGTTTCTAAAATGTCTTGCATTCTAGTATTGTCACAAAACACTCCTAGGTAAAATACATTTTAAAACATGTAATATATTGCAGAATTTTCTATCAAATATTTAAAACAACTTTTAACGCTTTCTAGAACGCTGAACCTACCATCCAGAAGTTGTACAATACTTCCCTAAATGTAATTTTAATTTCTTGCTAAATTGATTTAGATTTATTGCTTCAACCAGGAAGAGATTGTGATGATACATCACTATATTACATCGCTAATAATTCATCTCTGGAAAAAATATAATTTATATATACAAGATATATTGAGATAAGGGAAGGCAGCTGGTGTTAAATTTCGATAACAACTGAGAGTTAGTATTATCTCCACTGGCAGGTATTGTGAATTGCGGGAGACAAAAGTTGTTACCCTGCAACCTACTCAGTTTCACAAAATACAGTAAGATAACATGGACTTAAAGAGTATAAATTACTGTAAGGAATTCCCTAGGGATGATAACACTGTGTTATAACATTTCCACAGTGTCAAGTCTTATGGTCATTGCATCATCATCCGTCTCAGACAACACAGTGGGATAACCCAGCATTAACCTGAAATGCATCTCTTAAAAACTTCCTTCCATTACTTTATTATATCTTTTGCATGGATATTCCGTCTTGCTGATTTTCGCACCTAAGTTGTGACAACCTTTTTGGGTTTCTGTAGCTCCTCCTCCTAGAAACCGTTGATACAAATATATATTATCATATTAGGTAATGAAATTAAATATTGGAGGTCAGTTTCATTATCCACGTAAAAAGGTCCATCAGTCAACATTCATTGACGTAATGGTACGACACAGGTGTACGGAATTATACCGAAGTATTGCATTAATTAATTTATCAAATATGTCCCCTATTACTTTGGATCCACGTCTGATAGTCTAACTGTTTAATTCATTGTTGAACTGAACAGTCCAGATACTTGTAAAAATAATATTCAATTTTTATGACGATAATACAATATAAATAAATTATTTTACATTTTTTTGTCTTCACAAATTTGAAAAATATTGCATGCATCTTGATACAGCTGAGCGATGTGCAGGGTTAAAAGATATAAATGATAAAATGAAAACAATTAAAAGAAAATAAGAACGACCAATCATGCATAAATTCTTGATTAGGAAATACTTTCCAACTGAAATGCAATTTTATTAATATAATTCTAAAATGCAATACATTCAGCACTCATATTTTTTAAGTTATCATACACTAAATAATTTATTATACTTAGAAACTTCATCAAAATATGTAATGACTTAAATCGTCTGTTTCATTATATAAAATCCATAAATATTTCATTCATATCACTTATATTCAAGACTCCAGAGCAAAATAATTTTACTTGATAAAAATTCTGCAATTCTTTTACATCTCACCTTACAATCGCTTGATTTGTTTCCATTATGTATACTTAAAAATTAGACTTCGTTGTAGAGTTCACCAAAGTTTACTGATCATTTGAAAAAAAAAATATTATTATTGTTGGCTCAGAATTTAGATACACATATGATACGCAAAAATAAAGCGGTTTTATGACGGATGCAACACTAAATATAAAATTAAAAGGTTTCTAAAAATCACGATATTTACACAGAGAAAGTAAAATGGATGCCATATTTCATTTTACATTGAGTCATGTGATCTCTTCATACATCATGAGTGTGGTTATTATTTCAATGTTTATTTTAAAAATCACCTAACATATTATGATTTTCTTTTACATTTTACGTGATAATTTGAATATTTCCTAAAATTTTCGAAGCAGTAGGTGAATTTAAACTTCACTTAAAATATATTTGAAAACATTAGGTCCTATGAAGTTCAATGCATTTCATCTTTTCAATCCGGGTGAAATCCGATATTTTTTGGGTGAAATTTTTCATTTACATTCCCATAGGTCCCACAGATAATCTGAACAACATGCTAAATTTTAATTTTGATTAAAGTTCCTTTTACGACAGTTATCGTGAGAACAATCCGACAGACAGGCAGAATGATCAAAGTCATAAACAATTTTCAACTATGTAGGAAAGTGCTAAAAAATAGTATTTATTAATAAGTTAAATAAACACTTGTAATGGCAATTGAAAGTAGTTATGATTAACTTTGTTTAGCAATTACATTTTATTATTACTTTCCTTATATGCATAGTATAATGTAGAAAGAAAGTATTGTGACGGGGCCGATAATTCGAATTCGAGTTTTCGACGGAAGAGCATGTTTCAATCATCCTTGAACACGAATTAAACGCCTTTGAGGTGATGTCTGTGTGCATGTGCGTGTGTATGTATGTGTCTGTAGAGACAACATATCAAGAACGAATGGCGCGATTCGAATGAAATTTTGTACAAACATTATATTCCGTGAATACTTGTCTGTTGTTTTTAAACGCAATCAAATGTACAAAACTTTCTTGAATTTTTGAGTGAAACTTTTGAAAAAAATCACCAAAAAATCATAACATTTAATAAAGTTACGTAAATAGTCATTTTGTATGTAAATTTTTATTAGAAAACGATTGATGTAAAATTTAGAACGCTAATATTAACCATTCTCGAGACATTGCACATTTTTGAAATAAATTTACCAAAAAATCATATAAAATAAAAAATATATATTAACTATTGTGAAATATGTTCACTTTTCATATGTATTATCTTGCGTTAAGTTTGGTAACATCGTTCTTGTGGATCTAGCTCGTTCCATTCATGTAAAAATATATTTTACAATACGCAGTACGCAAATTGGGAAGCGCTCATTTGAACGCTCTTTAAATCTTTGCAATGATCCTTGTAATTAAATCCTTGTAATTAATCCTAGTAATTAAATCCTTATAATGAGAATTTTTCATGGCCAATAGAGTCAATAGGAAGTCGGTATAGTTGACAGTATTGGTACAGTCAAGCGCAGATTTTGAAATTTAATTGACTGGATCCTTGTAATGAGAATTTTTCATGGCCAATAGAGTCAATAGGAAGTCGGTATAGTTGACAGTATTGGTACAGTCAAGCGCAGATTTTGAAATTTAATTGCTGGAACCAACTGCTCAAAAATTTTATCTGTATTTTGGACAGGGGGTGCGGCTTGTTCCTGGGTTTTGCTAGAAACGATAGATAAAAAATTAATGCTTGATTTAATGCCAGCGTAGCGGTATTGACGACCTTGGTGCCCAGGTTATATTCCTTGAGCGGGGGGGGGGGGCTAGATTTAGAATTTTGACCATGGGTGTCCTATGTTGGTTACGGTCAAGTTGCACGGATTTTTCTGGCAACCGCGACATGTTGGCCGCTGCACAGGTAAGTCGCATTACATGCCTTGCAGGAGTGGGGCCCTCTACACTTGATACAGCGCAATGGTAAGTTGCAAGCTAGGCTGCTATGAAAGAAGCCATTACAACCATAACATTGTCTAGCAAAACCTGTGCGTCTAGTGTAGGGCTCCAGTTTCACTACTCCCTATCTTAGTCAGCCGAAAGTTATTTAGTACGTTAAGCCCATGGGTTCCATACTTTTTGTGATACGATTTAAATCCGTAGCCACGGATGCCCGCTAATGACAACCCCAAATGGCTGGTCCTCGAATAAATTGTTAGCCTTGAGCTGCACGCCTGCTTTCTTTAGGTAACGTATGCAGTTACAGAACTCTTTGTCATTCCTGACGAAGAGCTGACGGTCCTGCACTTGGATAATCTTGGGTGCAAAGTTCTTAAAATTGAAAATAAACGAGGGCCAGTCGGGCTGTGAATCGCTGACCAACAGCGGAGGAGTGGTCGAAGGCTGGAGTTTCTGCACAGTTGTCTGGTCCAATCTGGATCCGGTCTTTGCATTATCTCCAGACGACTTACTATTAGCCGGCACAGAATCCTTCGTCAACACAGGGTTATTTGAAGATCTAGAGGACTTAGGGGCCTTATGCATAAATCCTTCAGCATTTGTGAAGTGCTAGGATTACACCCTCTACTGAGGATTATTTTCTTGGGTTTTGCATCGCTTTCACTATTAGTACAGTTATTTTTGGTTTTATTATTAAATTAAATTATTCAATTTGTTTATTTCCTCTTGGGCGGAATGATCAGTTTTAGTTTTAACTTCCTGGCTTTTAGTCGTCTTTTCGTTATTTAAATTCAGATTATCATCATCATTGTCTTTAGGAGCCGGTTTCTTAACAGTTCGAAGAGCAAGGAGTGATACAGTCAAACCATACTTAGCACATCCGAATAAGCTTGCCATCCTCTCCAGCTCAGCATCCATCAGGGCTAGTTTCATCCTTATGTAGGCGTATTTCACTTTCTCGGCTTGGCTCTTTTATCTGCTCACCTGCCACACAATTAATTGTTTTTCAATAGCTATAACTTTTTTATTGAAATGACACACATCCTCTACAGTCGGGATACTTAACACAATCACTGGGTCAGTAGTTGCAACAGCTGACACCTCTATCACAATCTCTGACACTATTGAATTATCACACTCCGTCATTTTGACTGCGGAACTCGCACAAGCACAACTTTGACCTTGGAGTCCAAGCTCCGGATATTTAGAAACAAAACGCTATGTGCTAAAATGTGGGCCTATTTTATAGAGACCGACAAATTTAGATTTACGACAGAGTTGTTATTAAATTACACAATGATTTATTTATTCATTACTGAATTTAATTAAAACGGTTTGAGTATAATGATACCTGAAATGGGGGTGCGATCTTTAGACGGTATCTTTCTAGATAGGTTTTGTGAGCATTATATTTGTGAGTATGTAAGTATGAAAAAATATATTGTGAGTATATATTTGTGAGTAGTTAGGAAAATTATATTCTAGATACCTTTCATAAGTCAAAATTACATTCAAAAATTATTTTGTTGTGTAAAAGACAGTATTGGCTATATCATCTGACAAGCAGATATCTAGAAATCAAAACGATAAAAAAATACTTTGAAAACAACAGTTGCGTCCATTTCAGAAGTGCATTTAAATTCAAAAGACGTTGTGAGTAGAATTGGTTTCGTAGCTTTCGGAGATTTATTTTCTGAAAATAAGATTTTATCCCACAATATGACAAAATTATGCAGTATAAAGTATGAAAAAATGAATTGTGTAATGTACTGTAATAAAAGGGTAGTCTGGAAGCATGGGACATATTCTGGATAAGTTCTGAAGTCAAACTTATGGTTGAAATGTGTTATAAAAAGAACGGTACATTTAGTTCTTACATAATATCTTGAATACTATCATGAGTCGAATATATACTTTTACTACTGCTTATCGAGTTTCCTTTTGTGGAATATTATTAAAGTATAAAAATCGTATAAAACTATAAGGATAATTGCAAAAATATATATAAAATACATTGTAGTATAAAATTGTATATAAAAATATAAAATCATGTTATAAATATATATAAATATAACTATAAGTAACAGTACAAATATATATATATATATATATATATCCAAATTATCAACTTCCAGCGTCCACTGAATCCATACTAGTCGTATGTAAGGCGGGCAACTTCAGACCTTCAACATCTTTCCACTAACCTACAGGGTTGATTTGATCGGGCGTCATTGCAAAGGGCATTGCCTCTCCAACCGGGAATCGAACCCTGGATTACCGAACGGGCTAGCCGATGCTCTACCGTTGAGCTACTGGGACGAAATCGCAAGCTCTTATCTTTGAAGTGAAGTCTGAAATTTAATGGTCCTGATCCTCACTTGAGTTTTGGGTTTCACCCATGGAGTCTGCTAGTTATTACTTTTTATAATTTCACATATTTCAATCGAGTATTGTCTCATTCTTTCTTTCGGTGTCAATTATACGAACACAGTGGTCTTCCTATTGGCAATACAGTCATTTCGTGATCCATCTAGGAGTTATACATGATGCCGAAATCATTCGTAGAGTTCATAATCATTTTTATGGCTAAGACTTTTAATGAACTGGTAGATTTATGCGAGCAATCTTCGTACGATTGCTATTTCGAATAAGAAGGACTTATTTTAGTCATATTTGGCATACCTGATACTCTGTAACTTCTAGCAGTACTTGGTACGAATTATTTTTATGTCTTATTCATCTCTGCTTCGACTATTAAAATTATCAACTTTCGTGATAGTATATTCGACGTAGAATGGCCTTAGAAACTATTTCACTTCTCTACCCTTTGACGGACTGGATAAATATTTATACTGATGAGTCCCAAATGGCACATGGAGATAATAATGTCGGGGCCGGTGTTATTCGGATATGTTTTTATATCGTGTATCTCTTGGTCCTCATGCATCTTCCTTCGAAGGTGAGGTTGAGGCTATCAGAATAGCCACACAACATCTATTGCTGAGTACAAAGGCTTCTATTAATGCAGTGATTTTGTCCGACTCAAAGTCTGCAATTCAAGTGCTTACAAATTTCAATTGCGTGGATTTTTCAAGAGTTAGAGACTGCATTCTGAATCTGAACATTTTGAAAACCAAACTAAAGATGATTGTGCTTCAGTGGATCCCTTCTCTTTGTGGAATTTTTGGTAAAGAAAGGCTGATTTTCTGGCGAAGGAAGGAACAAGAATTGTTCAATCCCCAAATATCTCAATCCCTTATACAACTATGACAAGAATCATTAAGCATACTATGAAAAATAATTTTGAATCTGTGCAGTCGAGGCTACTCGGAAACAAGATTTCGATGTCCACGGTTAAAAAGATTCCCAGTTTTCCGAGATGTCATGCAGTTGCAGCTTTTCGTCTGGAAACTGGTCACGACTTTTTAGCTAAATATCATCATAGATTTAATCTAATATCAAGCCCAAACTGTGTAGGGGATGGTGCTAACGCAGCTATGCAAGGTGATCATCTAATGAACTGTCCAGTACTCTCTGGTGACATGTACCAAAGGTATTGGAGTGCAAAGGAGAGGATGCAGGCCTTTCAAGCTGTCTGACTGCTTTTGAATTTGTGTTTTTAACTACCGTCCATGTATTTCCTATATTTGTTTTATTGTTGTTACTCTTGCTTGTTCATGTTTCTTGTTTCTTGTAATAGTTTTCCACCTGCATTTTTAGTTTTGTGTATTAGTACACCAGTGAATGATTTGTATCAAGTGCTACTGCTAGAAATAAAAATATTCGTAGATTTTCACTGAAGATTTAGATCAATTATTGTGTACTAGATGATTCAGAAGGGAACATATCGTTATATTCTGATTAGAGTCCGATTCTAGGATGGTAAAAACTTGATTTAAATGCTGTATTTAAATATTAAAACAATGACTGATCCAAAATGGATCATGACACACACACACACACACACACACACACACACACACACACACACACACACACAGACACACACACACACACACACATATATATATATATATATATATATATATACTGCTGGACAATTTCTATGGACGGATGGATGACACTATCACCCACAGTAACCACAAAATGAAGCAAAATGAGGAAAATTAGAATACGGGATGGGTACAGTACGAAAAAGTGTGCGTATGCAAACATTTTCATTTCCTCGCCTGTTCGTCACGTAATAGCGCTGATATGAAATTTAAAGGATTTGACGCGTATGGACAGCTGTTATTCCAAGTGAAAGCTTTATGGGGAATATTTATTTGACCAACTTGAAATTTTCTGTCCGTCGTTCCGATATAACTTAGATGATTTCATGTGTGGCCGTATTATTGGGAAGATCGAAGAAGGACGAAAAATAACAGATGTTTTCAGAGAGTTCGACATCGCCCAAGTTGTTTCACAGCTGTGGCAAGCATTTAAAACAACTGGAATGTGTAGCAAGCCTCACAGGGGAAGTCATCTTAGAAGTACGACGCCTGCAGAGAGACAGGTACATTGTCCTATCGACAAAAAGGAACCGGCGAGTCACAGCTCAGCAGGTGGCAATTCGGTATCTTGCTACTACAGGACAGAGGATCTCCTGAAAAATTGTAGCAAGACGTTTGGGAGAAAGATGACTATAACCCCGCAGACCTGTAGTGTGTGTCCCATTGTCCAGATCGCATCTTACTGCCCGTTTGCAAAGGTGTCGCGAGCATATCAGTTGGACCGAACAGGACTGGGCTTGTGTACTATTCTCGGATGAGATTAGGTTAAGTCTCGTCATCGGATTGTAGACGCCAACTGAACTGGCGTGAGAGTGGAACTGCCTATCGTCCAGAAAGTATGCAGGAAAGGGACCGATACCCGACATGCAGTATCATGGAATGGGCCGGCATCATGATCAACAAACCGATCAGAGGCAAATATTTGCCTGATCATACATTACTAAGCTGTTTTAATGTTCATTTTGATTGTGCCATTTCCAAGTTCTATTCTGTAATTAATCATGTAAAATTTTAAGGTATTTTACAGGAAGCATATTTTTGAAAAATTGTAAATAAATCTAAAGATAAGAGGCAGAAATTATTTGCCTATGATGTATTTCTGCATTGCGTCATTTGCACTTTTGCTGTAAACGTTTGCATTTTAATTTGTAACTAAACACTCACCAACTTTGTTTAAACATATCTCTGGGACTTTTTATGATAAAATGCTGAAATTTTGTACATCACCTTATTAGATGTATGGGGCACATTTTACTCATTGGAAATGTTTTTATACGGTGGCCGTACATGAATTTAAATCTTGTATTTCTTCAAATATAAAGCCATTTAAATTTTTAAGGATTTCATAAATTTCAGTACATTTTTGAACGCAAATTTCTAATTCATTATATATGTCTAAGATCAATATTTAAGGAATAATATCCGAGTTCAATATATATATATATATATACTGATTTGCACTTCTGCACTCAATCTCATGGAAAATCATTATCCTTTTGTTGTATATGTTTATCTGGATTGACTAGATTATTTTGAGTCATGCTCTGTGTTGTGAACCTAACATCTTCTGACTATGTGAACATGAATGTACGTCCTTACCAATATTATAGATAATTAATTATAAGTATCATCCGGTTTCAAAGGCAAGAACGAGGAAACATTCTTCTGGATAAATAATACAATCATGAGTAATAATGAGCGCCTGATAATACTGAGTATACGATGTAATACGCCAAAAATATAGTCACAAATCCAAACAAGAAGTTGTTGAGGATTCGGTAAGGAAAACGATGATAAAAAGTTGATTAGAGGAAAATGACTCAGACACTATTGTATAGAAGATACAAACAGAACCTTAGAAATTGTGATCGGCAGTTGCAAAAGCTTTGACATAAGTTTATGTGCAGTAATATACTGGACATCGCACATTCGACTTAAGTACTCTCACACCTATGTAAATACATTTAGCCTTGAAACAATATCCCGGAAGTTGATGTGTTAACTTCGAGTTTCTAAACTTTGAGAATGATGCGTGCTTCTATTTACGTACATTTAATCAGAATATGCTTTAAGACGGCTTGAATGGTGTTGTGTTCAACTATTTCAATTTTTTAATGACGAATTTTAAAGATCTGATTATATTTTTATTCTTTTCTTGTGAATAAATTAATAATTAATTAATTTAATAAGCGCACATAGTGTTTACGGCAAAAGGGCTGTTATGTGAATGTGCATGGTATATTATGTAAATTTACTGAGAATAACAAAATGTGCTAGCAATGGCTACTGCAATTTGTTATTCTCAGTTATTATCCTAGCCGTAACATAAAGTTTTTCTAACCTTTGTTCACAAAAATAGCCTACAGTATTTCTGTTGTTTACAAATAATTGATTTACATAAGACTTGCTTGGATTTGAGGACCGGATTAAAATACGGAAGTATATGATGAAAACAGTTCATTACATAAACTGAGAGGATGAAAAACATACATTGTTTTGATTTATGTACCTTTTCGATTTGCCGACGCGGTATGACTGTACTCTTGGAAAAAATACGTTGAATGATTTGAGGCTTTAATACGATAGGTTTGCTCTGAGTGTTAATTTGATGAATTCACAAATTTTTTTATACCCACGTGCATCAAGTGTTATACGATTTTTAGAGCACAGATCGAAATTTATCAATACCTCGAAAAACGGAGCATGTTGGATTCATATATTATGCCAATCGATTGCATTGTTTATGTTAATCGATTTTATGTAAAACTATATATGCCAGAGAATTATTTTAATCCAGAGTTGTTGTTGACACGTTAGTAATTTTACTTTCCCCCAATAATATATATCATAACTAAGCATAATATCTATCGTAACTGAATTTATCTAAAGAATAGAATGAAGAATTAATTTATTTAAAGAAAACTCTTACGCTAGCAATTATTGATTGGTCTTTTTTCATGCAATCGAATCAGAAAATTCCACATTCTTTACTAAAATATTTTGCTAGTAATAAAATCCACGCATTGATATTTAATATATTTAATGAATGACAATAATTTATTTATTCTTTAAATATATTAAATATTTGAATTTGATGTCTTAAATGCAATAATTAATTTAGTTAGCTTCGGGAATTCCTTATTTTATATAAACTATTTTTTAATATTTCTCATAAATTTGAAAATATAATATTAAGTAAACTTTCAGTTTAAAATCAAATTCAAGACTGCATTATTATTCGACTTTATAAGATAAGTAAATAACATTTAAAAAGATTAATAAATCACCTCAGCGTATTCATTCGTGATCGATTTTAAATCTTTGTTCACTTTTCTGTAAAAGTTCATTTTTATAACAATTAAAACTAGAAAGTAAAAATGCAAAATTCCAGACATCTGAAACACGAACAACCTTAAAATCTAGACTTTTAAAATAGTTTACATTTTTAATTTTGAAAGATGTTTTGTTTGATTACCTGATTTACTGATTTATTTAATGCGTGACAACATTTTAATTGGAGAATAAGTGTATAAGTGTTTCTTAAATCTTCTTATATGAAAATGTTTTCTTTAAAATAATTTTAATTGGAGTTACACAACTTATTTTGCAGTAGAGAACCTTTGCTTTACTTAAGTGTCGCCAAACATTTCGTGCATCTTCTTCCTCAACATACCAAATTATGTGAATGATTTCAAGATAAGATTCACAATATCTCACGATGAATAAATGATCATAACATTCATGCTATTATCTTTATTATACCATTTTAAATTTGAATTTTGAAATTAGTACTTGTAAATTCGATATAAAGAAATCAGAATATTATTGACCACAGAGCAACCCAAAATTTTAAGCATTTACTGTTGAAGACCCAGACCGTCCGACTAGTCCAGAGGACTAAGAGCAGCTATTTGGACGGCCGGTAAGCATTTACTGTGTAAATCTTCATTAAATATACGAGTAAATTATTTTCCAACCACACATAATCCAATCATATTTACATGTTCATAATGCTACGAACATGTTCTAATATCTTCTTGGCTCATGAAGAAGAAAACACATTTATGAAAATCCATTACTAATTCGAGTTTCCCCACATTGAATACATTTTTCGAAATCTACTGTTCAGATTTGGTAAACTATCTCCAACAGGGTGACTTTGGGCAAGTTTCGGAATGCATTGCAACTCTTTCCATGGGTGTCGAATATATGACATCTTTCTAGATATCTCTTTGAGAGTATATAAGGGTGACAACGTTCATATGGACATAATTGACGTAATAAGTGTTAAATTTAATTGTGAGATAAGGTAGTGTTTCGAGGACAGATACTAATGTACTGTAGGTCGGTTAAGAATCTAAGGCATTATTGTTTTATTGTATCTAACAGTTGTTAAATGCCTGACCATGTTCGAGGCATTAGCAAGTTTAAAACCATTTCGGTCGACCCCTCGCTGACAGTGAATAAATAAGCAAGTAAAGAGTAAAATATATACAGCACATATAAACATTGATGAATTGTTTAAATATTTAAACATTTTATTTAAAACGTTTTATATCTTGCATTTTCTATTTAAAACCATTTGATTTATTATCTGTCGTCTACTCATATTAATCGTTATACAGAACGAAAAAGAAAATCATTGCACAAACTCACCATATGTTTTATAGGACAGTAATAGCGTTATAATAAATTGATTTGCTTCCTTCATGCATCCATTGTACATATTTCAATATAAAGAATAAAATGGCCATCACACTTAATTTTTCACACTTTTGGAGTCGCTTTCTTTAACTAGTCATCGATTCATTTGAACTCAATACACAGTCATGACCTAACCACATTAAACATTTATGCGTCAATAAAAATGATTTTTATGTTCAGAATATTTGATCCCATTTTTCCGAAAAATTATACTTCTCCTAAACGTCTTTTACTGTCTAAAAATAGTACATGGATTACCTTAAATGACCCCAGTCATCACTTCATTTAAATTTTATAAGATCATTAAGAGGGAATAAAAAATAACTGTAACTTAAATAATAAATAAAATAAAAGTTAAAGGATAAATAAATTACAGATTCCAAAGAACATTAGCTCATGAACTGCTTGATGACTTTTTAGAACAAATTATCCCATTAAGTGTTTTACTAGACGTGTCAAGAGGAGTAACAATGTTGGTTTATTTCCACTGTTAAGTAAATGTTGAGATTTTTTAAAATGGAAATATGTAAATAATGACTGCGCGTACTGTAATGTCTAAAAAAAATAAATTTAGTTAATATTTAATGTCTCACCATTTTTTGGCAACAATTCTAAATTATTGATTGGAACTGTAAGAGTAGAATTATTATTTAAGAAAAAGAATAGAAACATTTTAACAGCATTTAAATAATTTACAGACATTTCAAAAATGTATTATCCTCTGCCATTAAATCCCAAAGATTTCATAACAAACTTACTTATTTCTATACAATGGTATTTCCTAATAGTGTTTAGGGCGTACAGTAGGCCACAAATTATCCGGTCGTATATTAAACCCAGATAGAACAATACACTCAAAAGAATGTCGTTATGAATAAACATAAATCTAATTTGTATAAGGGGTCATCTTCATATTAAGCTTAGTATAGATTCTCATTTTCCAAATCAAAGCACACCGGATACATATAAAATTTATGGTTTGTACTCAAGCCGTTGGTGAGTTATGATTGGTCGAAATTTCGAGCTGCTATCAATAATTAACCTATCAATCTAATTCCTATTTCATATCGTGATACTAAATGACCCAAGCAAAATGTATGTGTACATAATGTTACAAGTGCAAGCAAATTTTTAATATTAATTATTAATTATATAATTAATATTTGAAAAAATATGAATAGAAACGTGTATACATTTTGAAGACAATCGACTAAGCACTGTCATTGTCATTAGTTTGCAACATTTTAGTTCATTTTTTTTCAGTACTCACTGAAATCTAGACCTATATGCAAAACTGCACCATTTTGAATCTTCTAGGAAACAATTCATTAATTGCCGACAGAAACTGTTAAGATGACACATTTCAAAATTGCAGTGGAATGCAAAGTTTGGACTCCTGGATTTCGTGTAACAAATGATAAGATAATGCTTTTGCATTTATGTTAAAAAAAACATCCATAATTTAAAGTGTAATGACAGATTGGAAAACCAATTCAGCTCAGACCCATGCGTGTCGTGTATGCTTCTTGTATATAACTTTATATTAATATTATACAAACTTCAAAAAATATTTTTAATTTCGAATTTTATTTGGAAATCGAAATTAATAACCAAACAATCGTGAAACTGCAAATTAAACTAAATGTATATATTCCTTCAATGTAAGGAATGCCTTTGAAGAATATGGAAGCAAATACTACATTGTATACTTCGGACATTTTATGGTTCATTTCGCAATATATTTGAACTTTAACTTTGAAAATATAATATGATTTTTTTTATTTCCAATACGTCAATTGTATTTAGAAGGCATAACGATGACTGCGAAGTTTTTTTTATGCAAATTTTGTATTCTGTATTTATGTTTGTAACTATGTTGTGCATGTTCTGTCACTGTGTTACGCAAGTTCTGTAGCTACAGATTTGTGTAATAAATGTATTAAAATCAATATTAAAAAAGAACACCATATAATTTCAAATTAAATATGCTTAAGTAAAAATAAAGATAATTAATTTTTGAAGACTCGAATAAAATTCCAATGATTTTCAACTAACTATGTGAGTTGAAATAATTATTAGCCCTGAGAGCGCTAAATCTCTGGTTTATTAAATCACATTTAATATTAAGATATTGATGGATAAAAAATGCTATTTAAGCTGTATTTAAAATTAGTGACCTCTGGACTCACAAAATTGCTTGAAAAAATGTTTTTGTACAAAATGTGCCATACCACTGAAATAGAAAAGGCACAATTTCAAATTATGCGTGGTCGTTATTACAATACCACAGATAAGAAGTGGGACCCGAAGTGTTTTTTCCGTGTATATCTCAAATTTATGATCTTAGTCGCACAAAAATTTATTTTTAGCGTAACGTCGACATAATAAATCTAATAATGACATAAAAAATATGTATTGCCATTTGAACTTTAAAAAATAATGAGCAACTAAATAGGAAGACGAATCCTTATGCAAACAAGGTACACATTTATGCATAGAATATAGTATTTTAAGTTCAATGATATTTTTGGTTTGATTCACGAAATAAAGAGGGGTGTTCGGAATATTTGTTTGGTCGATTACTGAAACTACTGGCCGCAATGTTGATACTTATACCTATCCAATTATATAGAGGTATTTATTTCCTACAACTTGAATATTGATGATATTTACTACCCAGTAATGTGTGGGTTACTGTGAAACTGTTTTGTCCTATTTAATATATTATTCTGCTGTTATTTTTTAAAGTTTCATAAAATTTTCCATTGCCGTCCAACTAGTTACTCTAAACCTTCAGTTGAGTCAAATGGTGTATATTCTGTGTACCTTAAAGGAGGTAATACAACGAATAATACAACAGATAATACAACAGATAATACAACGAAAATTTACATATTGGGTTTAGTTCAGCATATACTTTAACTATTATCACTTCAACCCAACTGAACTTTGTCGAATGTATCTACACTTTGTCAAAAGTTCTGTGAAAAGTCCATACACTGTTGTTCTTGTTGAGACCCAGACCGTCCGACCTACCAGAAAGGTGTAAGGTAACTCTTTGGACGACCGGGAAGTGCCACACAATTTAGACCGGAACCCAGTGGGGGAGGCATCCACAGGGACCGTACCCTCCTTCCCCTACCACCAACCTCTCGGAAGGACTTACGGACCCACATGTTTAACGTGATCGTACTCCGCATGAACACGGTGGCAGTTGTGGCAGCGTGCAATTCCAGCGCGCAAACCACCGGGCTACCGCGCCCAAAATGTGCCAACAGCACACGGTGTTCCCAGGTGGTCACCCACCCAAGTACTAACCGCGTCTGATGCTGCTTGACTTCGGTAATCAAGTCCATACACTGTGACGTTCTTAGCCAGTTTACAAAATTCGTGAAGTTTCTAGAACTCGTAAGAAATCACCAAGTTAGCAATATTTTTTCCAAAATTGTCATCAAGATTAACGAATGTGTCGCCAATGTCAAGCGGCCCGAACCTTAATATTCTAGCAATAATTTTCTGACACTCATTTATAATGTGACGTAACTAACTTTCACCGCTACCAACTTCCATTTAATCCTGCTAACATTTATTTCAAGATTCAAACCGTACCCCGTATATTTGTTTTTCACATCAAAAACACATAAACGTTTATTTATTAATAAGGACTTTTGTTAAAAAGCTTGAAACCCTTTCTTTGAATAAAATATATATGGACAGCTTTAATATCTTTTATTGCGTCTTGAACAGGAAGTGGCACTTTCCATTAACGCATTCTTCCATTTCTAATTATAAATGACACTTACGAAACTGTAAAAGAAATTGGAATTTCAACGGCAATTAAAATAAAACCCACAGCATTAATAAGATATGCACTCTGGAGGTTTTTCGATACAAAACTTTTTAGGACTTCCTGGAACATGTTAAATCTGAAATTGAAGTGTTTTTTCGAGACATGCCAAGTGGTTTAAAGCCGATAATTTATTTCGACTGTCAATTTAGTTACACTGATTTTATTATATAGAGCAAAAAATTCGTAAATTTTATTTAATAGCCGACGTTACTAACAATAATAATAAAAATCAATTCAGACCTAATTCTTGGATATAGGGGAATTCTTTAAATATTAGGACATTACTTTAAGATATACAAATATGTTCAATCTACTGTATTGATCAATTTGAAAAATAATGCATCATTAATATATGAAATATATTATTATTGAGGATGCTATCAATATTGATAATGGTCAATTTAGATTTGCGTGGAATATAAATAAATTGGCTACTTCGAAATAATTTTTACAGTCACAACGGCAGTACAGTCAAAAGTTACAATCAAAATGCCAATTAAAATAAAGCTCTTAGGACTAGTAGGATCTGCACTCTGGAGGTTTTTCGATTCTTTTTTGTTTCATTTGAACCTTGATAATCTTGTTGTTAATGATAAATCAGCACTTTCTCACACCAGGAAATCCTAAAAAAAACCGAGATAGAATTTAGTTAATATTTTTCATAGTTTAACATGGGTAAAAATTGAGTATCCGGCTAGAAGGAAAATATCCTCTATATATACAAAAAATGCTATTTTTACTCCTACACCGTTTGATACTTGAAATCAACATTTCACGCTATTATACTTACGACGTATAGTTTGACATACATTTAAGAGTTTGTTATTTGTTTAAAATAATTAAAATTCTAAAACGGAAATCCTGGAATTGAATAACTTTACATCCAAACATATTTGCATTTAAATATTCATTTCTGCATTCAAATCCATTTATTGGTATATTTATGTCGAGTTTTCAGTACGTTTGATATTCCATGTACGTCATATTGGAGTCATTTAAAACATGAGTAGGCACAATAATTATAAAAATGAGTAACATGTTTTCTAAATGTTTGTAATTTGTTTGATTGTAGATATTTTTATCTCGCAGCAAGTAATTATTGTTCCGAAATTTATCCCATGTAATATACATATTTAAAAATTTCTGTAAATTCTTGCACAAGTCTCGTTCTCTTACAACAGTAGCACGCATCTTCACGGAGAAATTCCGGATTTGGGTAAATAGGGGAGAATCCCTTACTCTTCCAGTCGAACCAATAAGATCCACGCATCTTTAATACACACCCTCATTTTATTCTGTAATTTTAAGAACATGGGCGTAAAAGAGTAAGCCGAGTTTGCAGCATGGCGAATTTATCACTATATTTGAAGTAATTTTCGTGCGCTAGAAAATATTTCGTTCTAGCTCATGGCAGAAAATATATGTGATGGTTCTTGTAAGAAACACTTATTTCTGAATATCGAACACCTCCTAATTAAGAACATTTCTCAATTTCTCGTCGCATACGTTGAAACACAATTGGTTGAGTAAGATTTTTTATCAAAAGATTCACAAAAAATATGCTGTGCCAACAATAATACATTGAATCACAAAAGTATCTGAATTTATAATAAATATTTGTATTCGATAGAACAAATCTGAGTTATAAATATAGATCGGATATCATACAAAATCAAATCAAACTAAGTATTAACACATGTTTAAATTCACAAATAGACATTAAAAATTCTCTATTACACGTTTTAATTATATTAAATGTATATTAATATTTGGGCATAAAGTAAAATGCAGGATTTCTAGAAATACTAGCTGAGGTGCAGCTGATATTTCTTGCAGTGCCCGGAACGTGGAGTTGGAATTTCTTGCGCTATCCGCATTGCGGTGCTAGTATTGCTTAAAATGCCCGCAGCTAGCGGTCAATAAATATAGCAACTAGTTTTATAGTGCAATTAAATAGCGTAATGCGAATTGTAGGAGAATAGTGATTAGTTCGCTTTATCGAAAATTCATAATATTGGTCTTCATTATGATAATGAAGTTTGGTTCAGGGCGACGGAAATATTCGCTTTAACACTAGAATTCGTTTTATCAGCGTTCGATTTAAAGCGAATAGACTGTAATAAGTTTTTAGTAACTAGTGAAAGAAACAAACAAAACTTTACTCACTGCATGTACGCAGAGGTCGCAAAGCAGACAAAGGGGTTGGAAAAGTTGAGAGGAACTAGTGGATTAAGGATTCACTCCATATGTTCGACGAAATATGTTCATAAAATAAAATGTCCGTAATGTTCAAAAGGTAAAATGTTCATAATGTTCATAAAGTAAAATGTTCATAATGTTCATAAAGTAAAATTTTCATGATGTTCATAATGTTCATAAAGTAAAATGTTCACAATGTTCATAATGTTCATAAAGTAAAATGTTCATAATGTTTATAAAGTAAAATGTTCATAATGTTCATAAAGTATAATGTTCATAATGTTCATAATGTTCATAAAGTATAATGTTCATAATGTTCATAAAGTATAATGTTCATAATGTTCATAAAGTAAAATGAGTTATGAATCTTACAAAACTATCAATTTTTTATGCAACAAACAATCGGAGGATTTCAATTTCAGAATGAAGAATTCGAGTGGATACATTGCAAACTAAATACAGACGAATAGTACAGAGTAAGAAAGATTAGGGAATTTCAGGCTCAGGGAAGGATCAGGAAATCGATTTTCAATTTTATTTATTTCAATTTTATTCAAGTTTATTATTTTCAATTTTATTATGGGACAGATTTTCAATTTTATTTATATATATGATAAAACACGCATCTATATAAATAAAATGACGCTATCTATTTGTAGTAATAACTATTTTTTCACTTTCACTGGACTCTGATTTTCTTCTAAGCGGCTATGCAAACGGGCAATACATTGAGACACATATTATTGAAAAGTTGAAAAACTATTTACCGTATTTCAATCAAATAAAATGAATAAATGCATGTCAATATACTAAGATATTTCTTAGGCCATATAAAATAAGCAATCCGCATACGTAAACTAATTTCTTCCAAGCGATCTGTAACGTTGGATTCCCATTATCAAAGCTTGCAAGTTGACAAATAAAATAAAACACTTTATTTTCTATTGATTGTATACTTTTCTCTCGAACACATACATAAACCAAACCCATTAAGGATTTATGGGTTGTTGAAAAACTCCATTGCTACGCTCCAAACGGCAGATTATTTCTTTGTCGGAAAAATATTCTCCTTCTAACTGTGTTTTATGACGTCAAAACGGCACGCAGATTACCTTAAACGACCCCACTCTTTACTTCTTTCAAAATTTAAAAGGTCATTAAGAGGGGATAAAAAATATCTGTAAGTTAAACAGTAAGTAAAATGAAAGTTAAGCGCGAAATAAAAGACATCCTGGTGGAGGACTTTGGCTCTTGAACTGTTTGATGACTTTTGAGAACAAATTAACTCATTAAGAGTTTTACTAGACGTGTCCAGAGAAGTAACAAGGACGGTTTATTTCAACTGTTAGATAAATGTTCGGATTTCTTTTTAAAATGAAAATAAATAGTAAGAGCATGTATTACAGTTTATAAACTGAAACAAATGAGGTATATCTTATTCAGTTTTTGGAGCAAGGTGTTGGAGATAAAACTTCCATGGTTGAAATGCTTGAAAAAATCACAATGATTTGGGACATATATTTAGACTAGCAGCGATTACCCGCCGTTGCTCTGGATTTACCATGCAAAATTATGATAAAAATTACACAGGAACATATAGGGTCGATTGTGATATATTACCGCTGAATGTTTCGCATTTTAGAGATGTTTAAATAAAATTAAAGTTGTAAAGTGATTCATAATCAATGCCTTATGCATAATGTATCTTTCTTGTGATTTCTTAATACATTTCGCTGTTCTGTAAGCCTGTGAGAAATAAACCATGGTGATAGTTTCCATTTAAATTCATATCTCAAACCGGCGATTTTCAAAATTGTCTAATACGTTCAATAAACTCCCACAAAACTCAGTGTTGAGTAAGCCTGTGAGAAATAAACCATGGTGAAAGTTTCCATTTCAATTTATTTCTCAAACCTGCTATTTTCAAAAGTGTCTAATACGTTCAATAAACTACCACAAAACTCAGTGTTGGGATAGCCTGTGATAAATAAACCATGGTGAAAGTTCCCATTTAAATTCACATTTCAAATCTGCGATTTTTAAAAGTGTCTAATACGCTCAATAAACTACCACAAAACTCAGTGTTGAGTAAGCCTGTGAGAAATGAACCATGGTGAAAGTTTCCATTACAAAACTCAGAGATTTAATTGACTTTCACGTTTTAAACCAACAATGTCCAACCTTTTTCGTTGTGAATTATGGAGTTAGAGAGTAGAACTCCTAGGAAAAAGTGTTGTTTTTTACTAATATCTCGAGAACCACTGGTCGCAGAAACTCGAAAGATGACCTATGTTTTTTGTGGGGTGATTTCAAGACTACCAAGATAAATTTCATGAAAATCGGTTCAGCCGTTCTCCAGCTATGGTTGATCACACATACACACTTTTCTTCTTCATATATATATATATATATATATATATATATATATATATATATATATATATGTATATATATATATATATATATATATATATATATATATATATATATATATATATATATATATATCGTCTCTTTTATTTATTACAACAGAAATAAGTAGTGCTTAATATATGCATAACACTAAAATAAAATAACTTTATCAAAAATAGCAAAAAAAAAATTAATAGTATCAAACGGTTTTGCTCCTTGAAAGCCATATAAGTGTATATAATCGGATTTTGTTCGATATTGCAAACGTTGAGTTTTATTTCATAAAATATTATTTACCCAAAACTATTTCGGCTCCAACGATTTGGAGCCACCGTCGATTTTCTAAACTGTTTTTCAGTTATTTTATGCTTATTATTTATTTATTTTATGCTTCAGCCTGATTCACGACGATTTTGGCAGATATTCACAAAAATTGATTTAATCTTTGGAATACTTCATCTTATTGAATTTTGGTGATTTGGGGCATTGAATATTATCAATTTTTTGAAAATAAAATGAAAAACGTGTATATAAAATAATAATTTTTTTGAATTGCTACAGAAATGCAGATTTTAAATTCTAATATATTATTTGAAAGCGACCCTGTGAAATATGATACGTTATTGATGTAAAATGTAAAAAATATAAAGAATAAAATGTGTTCACTATTAGTCATTTAATGGCTTCTACATTAGTATATTTAATCAGAAAATAAATTACATTGTCGTTTATGATTTTTCAAGCACCTATACCAATGTATTAGAAATGTAACTCTTTACCAGAAAGCGCGGTATATTAATAATATAAACACCTTGATATATCTGCTAGGAAACCATGGAGCTTTATGAGCGTATGGCATCAAATACTGAAAGTGAAACCATGGTGTTCTTTTATTTCTTTTCATTCTATACATTTTTATTTGAGGTATGTGACTCAACACGGTAAACAAACTCAATAAAAGTAAGAAACTTTCTTAGGTGCTTTTTATTTATTACTTATAGAGCAGAATGACCACGGGTCTTACTAGTCTAGATATAATGAGTTGCCAATACTGCAATTTAATATTCTTAATTTAAACGGCACAACCATAAGTCTTAGATACTTTTAGCAAGATCAATATAAAAACAAGGAATATCAATCATGCATAAAGCATTGATTATGAAACATCTTCGAACTGCAATGCAATTTAATTTAAACATTTCTAAAATGCGATAGATTCAGCGGTGATATTTTTAAATTATCACCATCCTACAATTTATTACATTTGAAAGCTTCATCGAAATAAATGAGTTTTATTCAAATAACGTCATCGGAATATAAATCGCCAGGCTCTCTATATAAAAATAGTGAATATTTCATTCATAAACTTTTTCGATTCCTTCCATCCAGAAGCTATATTTTTAAAATTATCACTATATTACAATAATTTATTTACTTGAAAACTTAAAACCATGGTGGTAGAAGTAATGAATAACTCCATACTTAAATCTTCATCGGAAAATTTAATACAATTGTCTGCTTTTCCATGTACAATCAAAAAGTGTTTAACTCATATCAGCTATATTGCAGACTTCTGAGCTAAATGATTTTGCGTTAAAAAAATTCAGCCATTCTTATTCAACTCATCTTATATCTTGATGGGCTTGCATTCTCCATAATGGAAAATCAAGCTTCGTTGTAGAAATAATCAAAGTTTGATGATTATTTAAACTAAACAATATTGTAATTATGTTGGCGCAGTAAATAGATGCACGAAAAAAATAAATAAATACAGCGGTTTTAAGACGAATGCAAATATAAATTAAAAAGAACTTTAAAAAATCGCAATTTTGACACAAGATGGATTGCATTGATCATGTAAACTCAAACATATTGTAATTGCACTGTTTGAAATCATAGATGCACAGAAATTAAGCAAAAATAAAGCGATTTTAGGAGGGATACAACACTAAATATAAAAAAAGAACTATAATGATCACGATTTTGATACCAGAGGGATGCCATATTATATTTTGAAGTGGGATGCTTGATCTTTTTCTGTGATATGGGGGTAATTATTATTTTAATTTTTATTTAAAAAATCTGATGTAGGCAACACATGACTTTCCATATATAATGCAATGAATTTACTGCTTGTACAGTAAAAAATAGGTTTTTCGTATAGTAGATACTTATATTCTTTCCAAGATAGTGAATTTTCGACGATTAGTCGTCATGTTCATTGATTTATCGTCATTTTTATCCATTTGGCGAGATTTTCGTTAATTTGGCAATATTTAAAAAAGTCGTCAAGTTGGTGACATTCCGCCAAATTTGCGCCAAAATCTCGCCAAGCGTTATGGACAGGTAAATAAGTTATTCTTATAGCAGATAAATGACTATTGGCGTTCAAATTCAAAATTATTACTCAAAGTATCTTTTTTCATGAATGGAGCGAGCTAGATCCACGAATATGATGTCACCAAATTTATCGCATGGTATTACATATGAAAAGCAAACATGTTTCTCAATAGTTAATATATATATTTTTTTTTTAATTTATGAGATTTTTGGTTAAATTTGTTTGAAAATGTCCAATATCTCGAGAACGGTTCATGCCATCGTTCTAAAATTTATGTCAATCTTTTTCTAAGGAAAAATTACATGAAAAATGTCTATTTGCGTTACTTTATTAACGATTTTGATTTTTTGATGATTTTTTCTAAATTTCATTCGGAAATTTAGGGGGTTCTGAACATTCGTTAAAACAATAGGCTTCCAGTATTCACGGTTTGTGATTTTTGTACCAAATTTCATTCGAATCACTCCATTCTTTCGTCTCCAAAGGCTCACTGACAGACACACACACACCCACACACACACACTTTCACACACACACAGACATCAACTCAAAAATGTTTAATTCGTAATCAGGGATGCTTGAAACGTGCTCTCTTGCCGAAAATTCGAATTCGAATTTTTGACTCCGTCACAATACTTTCCTTATACGTTATGTATATGAAAAAATAAAAACGACTGTATATATTTTGCTAAATTATTTTTTTATATTTTTATAGTATGATTTGAATATTTCCTACAGCTTTTGAAGCAATTTGTGAATTTTAAATTCGCTTCAAAAATGTTTGAAAAATTAAGTTTCGTAGGGTTCAGTGTATTTCATTTTTTCAATCCTGGTTCAATCCAAAACTAATTGGAAACTATATTGAAACTATTAAAACTAGTATTAAAACTATTGTCTGAGGGACCTATTCCCATAGATCCCATTGACTGTCTGAACAATATACTAAAATTTCGTTTTGATAAGGTCAATTTTAAGGCAGTAATCGTGCGAACGGAGAGACAGACAGAATGAACAAAGTCATAAACACTTTTCAACTATGTTGTAAAGTGTTAAAAACAGATTTAATTTATGAAACTGTTTCACGTAATATCTAAATGTATTAAAATGTACGTACAAATCATGTATTGTACACATAAGATATTTTCAAATGAACCATTGCTATATTTGAATCATCTGGTTTAACGTTCATATTAAATAAATACAGCAACAAGATATTCCAATCAATGCACTTCAAACATAATGAAGATTACCATCCACGTAATCCAAAATTAAATCTATTCAACAAACATGCCCACTTGGAGAGTAACAATTGATTACATTCACCGATTTCGTGGTATTCACATTCGTGGCATGTGAATGCCTGATTATCTAAAATCAATAGAAAATATTTCCATATATTCACATTTAGCAAGTTCGTGATCGATTATTACTTAACTACAATGGAGGCTAATGAATTCGATAGCCTTCTAGAATAAATTTTTAAACTGAAAACCTTGTGTGGCAGTTGCATAATAAGATTGAGGGATAAAAGTATCAAGTAATTAAAGAAAATATGAGTAATATTTCATTATTTTTCAAAAGTTAGTAAGTTCCGTCCGCTGATCGCTGACGCTCGTTAACTCCCTGGGCTTGTTTTCTTCTTCTTCTTCCTCGACCCAGACCGTCCAATCTACCCGAAGGTGTAAGGTATCTGTTTGAATGGACTGGAAGTGTCTCTCAATTCAGGCCGAAATCCAGTGGAGGCGGTATCCACATGGGGCGCATCCTTTTTCCCCGCTCACCAACCTCAAAAAGGACTTACGGAGCCACATATTTAACATTCCCGTACTCCGCGTGAACACCGGGACAGTTTGAGCTGAGCCTATAATCGAAGTCCGGTCGCCCGAATGCATCCCCCACTCACTAACCACTGGATTATCTCACCTCAGATCGAGCGTCGTGATCTCTCTTGAGCAGTCTCTTAAGCAGGCGGCTTCATCCCTTTTACGCTGACGCTCACTCATCCCCGAGCTCTTTCACTACGCCCGTATAGCGGACGGCCCCTTATCTGCTATTTTACGGGCTCATACGTTCGCCTCCCAACCTTAAAAATTAATCGCTGCTCTATGGTCTTTTCGCTTTCAATTAATATAGCAAAAAATCGATTTGGCTTTGATGGAATTTTATAATAATGGAAAAACTGAATGTAAAGAATGAATGCCGTCGCAGTGGTCGAATGGTCAAGGCGAGCGTTTCCACAGAGATCGCTCGACCGCCGCGTTGTGGGTTCGAGACCCACGCAAGGCATGGATGTTTGTGTTGTGGGCGCAGTATGTTCCGCCCCTCTCTGGTGCGCCTGGGGCAACGTCCTAGGAAAGCTAAATGGTTCACGTTCTGGTCGCTGATAAAGGCGAATGATGAAAGTCAAGTGCGTGGCCATTTGATAAAAAAAAGGAAAAAAGTAAAGAACTGAATATGAGTTATATTAATTAACAGGTAAATGCTTAATTCGGTATTTAATTGACTATACAATGCCCAATGCATAATATGATCACACATTCCTTCATTTCAATTAAACAGTTAGTTGCTGATGTTCTAAAAATCGTAATCATATATTTGTATTTCTTTTTTTGTAAGAATCCACAATATGACATATAATTCATAATATATAGCAATTATAAATGTATTGTTGTCATGTACAATTACATTTTGATCGTGATTGTTCATGACAACACGCTCTGTTTATAAGAATCATCTTTGTCATCGGTCAGCTTTGTGACGTTTCTGAAAACAACCAATCACGGAGGAATTTGGAATTGACAGACCGATTAAATCTTTGTTCATGCTGGCAATGCCAAATGTTATTTATTAATATTTTATTAATGAATCTAAATTCTAAGCCCGACTTTCACATGTACAGGGTCATATCAGTGTATATAAGAATTTTGAGCACTTATTGAGTACAGTCAGAAAATGCAGGATTTTTTTTCTTTTATTAAAGATATTATGCTCTGAATATATAAGAAATTGGTTATAATAAATTTTACTTATCTGGCAGGAGTACAGTAGAACTTCTGATTACGTTCGATTTTTGTATTTCCAAAATTATAATAATTCGACCTCAAGATGTACGTTTGTGTATTGATGATAGGTCTATTTTGTTGATATAGTATTTAGTGTAGAGCTCTTTGCAACAAGTTCAACAATAGTACATCTGTGCAATAGTACTCATTACATCTGTACTATAACAGACACCATTACAAGATGATATATAATGCAATTATGCACCTAAATGTTTGAAATTAGTGTATAGTTTTTAAACTGCAGTCTAGTTGACGCATAAATGTGATAATTATTAGTTATACATAGTATTTCAGCATGGCTGACCTCGCAATTTAGGCTTAATAATTTATATTTACAAACATATACTCAATATGAAAATTTGTTAAAATTAAATTAGATATTTTTCTTATTTTTTTTCGGTAAGATGTACTTTCAAAAAAATAAAGTTTCTAAATATTATATGATCTCTTAAGCAAATAAAGTTTATTTAGAAACAGTTGCGATGTATAGTCTAAAGAAAAGTACGAGTCTAAAGATAAAACCCCCGAGGCAATTATCTTCAATACTCGTGAAGATATTTATAGTGAAAACAGCGTAAAAAACTACTAAAATAAGATAAACTGGGAAATTTGAATTTAGTTTTCCCAGGATCCTAACTCCTACCGTCGGGACGAACTGTAAAGTGAAAGTTTTTTTTAAATGATCTCAACGGCAGTATACTATTGCAGTCACTGTATCCGCCCATAATTGCTAAATCAAAACCTTTACGATTGGACAGACTTGCTTATAAATAAGACAAATAACGTTTACAAATTTGCGTACGAAAACCATATACATAGACCAAACTCTGCATAAAATATGCTAAAGCAGTTTTATTTACTGCTGAAATTGCATTTATACAGAGGAAATTCCAGGATTTCTATGCATTGTCTTAGCAAATATTGCCAATAATTGGGCCGAGTCATTAGACAATTAGACATGTAGGTAATTAGATCGTTAGACAAGTTAATGTGTCAAAAAGTCCGTAGATAGTCGGTAGTTAATGTACAGCTCATATTTTTCTAATTGAATATTTTTTAATCAAAGGACAGTATAAAAATTTCTGCCTCTTATTTTTTCTGAAAAAACATCGGCCGTAAATAAAATGATATAAAATAATTAATCATTTAATTTAAACAAAGGAAATATCTATCTAAAAGAAAATATGTGTTTAAAATCACTTTCCGAAACGCGAAAAGCGAGGTCAACTATGATAAAACATCTTATATATTTCATACATAGCAATATATTTCTGCCCCAGTTGATTAAATGCTCATATTCCTTGAAATGCATATCATACAAATAGATGTTTTCTTATCTCATAGCATTTGAAAGTGTATCCATATATTTGCAATTAGCAGATTAAGTATATACTCAAAGCACAATGCAGTATAATTACCGAGACAGACGAGTACATACTTATGTGTAATTCTACTACAGTGCACATACGTGTTAATTGCTACTAATACTCTGAAGTTGTGGATTTCAAGCACAGAACTAGTTAATTTAGTAGCCAAATAAACAATAATGTAATACATTTAGTTTTCGATGCACTGTAGTAGAATTACACATAAGTATGTACTCGTCTGTATCGGTAATTATACTGCATTGTGCTTTAAGTATATACTTAATTCTCGCTATATAGGTATGAATTCCTGAAGAGTCGTTAGTATCTCGTAAATAGTTAGCAGAATCAAACTTATCCGTTTTAAAATCTGTTTATGTATTAAAACAAGTAAGATCAATCATGCATAAATCATTGATTATTAAACACTTTCCAACGGACATGCAATTTTTTTAAAAGTCTCCTTTAAAAGTTACACATTCAGAGCTGATATTTTAAATTATTATAGTTCTATAGTAATTTATTATACTTCAAAATTTAAAACGTATCGAAAACGTCATTGCTAGTTACACAAAAGGGACTTTATTCAAATAACGTCAACGAATAAATCGTCAGCCTCGCTATATAAAATCAATGAATATTTCATGTATATCATTTATACCCCAGATACCAGAGCTATGTAATTATGCGAGAATTTGCAGTAATACAACTCACCTTACACTTAGATTTCTGCATGGAACAATATAGCTTTAAAATTAGGCTTCGTTATAGGAATGATCAAAATTTAGTGATTATTCAAAATAATAAAATATTGTAATTATTTTTGCACATAATTTAGATACGCATATAATAACTGAAAATAAAGCGGTCTTATGAATAATGTAAGTCTACATATAAATGTAAACGATCTTTAACCATGTGCAGTACAGTGGAAAATGGAAGTCGTTTATTTCGCAATGTTTCACATGATCTCTTCATATGTATCGGGAGTAATTATTATTTCATTTTTTATTTATGAAACTAACTAACTTATTTTGATAATTTTTTTACACATTCTATGTAATAATGTTCAATGTTTCCTAAAATTTTCCAATCTATTTTTGAATTTTAACTTTCCATACCAATTTTAGTCCCATAATTAAATAATTCAGTCTCATAGATTTCAATGTATTTCATGTTTTCAAACCGGGTTAAATCCGAAATTAATTAGGTGATATTATTTATTTCAATTCCCAGAAATACCATAGACCGCCACTACAGCATATTAAAATTTATTTTCGATAACGTCATTTTTGCGACAGTTATCATGTAAACGAATAGACATACATAATGGCGAAATTCATAAGCACTTTTCAACTATTCGTTCCATTTTTCCACAGAGTGTTGAACAATGGCAAAATAAAGTTTACTATACTTCCAGAATCAAATTATTGTATAAAATTACTTAGGAAAGGCAGATTTCTAATGGCGCACATCGTGACTGCTGGTTAGTCTGTGCGTATGCCTGATAGTTATTATGGTCATGAAGGTTTAAGTGACAATTGAAAAGTCCTGTAAAATTATATAAAGTTACTAGAATACTAAATTTTATGAATATTTTAATTTAAAGTTAATGAATTGCAACACACACTATTCTCCCAGGCCAACGACCGTACCGTGCTGAAAACACCGGTTCTCGTTAGATCACCGAAGTCAGGCAGCATCGGGCGCGGTTAGTACTTGGGTGGGTGACCACCTGGGAACACCGCGTGTTGTTGGCTCTTTTCGGGCGCGGCAGCCCAGTGGTTAGCGCGCGATTCTCGCCGCTGCCAGAACTGCCGCCGTGTTCATGCGGAGTACGATCACGTTAAACATGTGGGTCCGTAAGTCCTTCCGAGAGGTTGGTGGTAGGGGAAGGAGGGTACGGTCCCTGTGGATGCCTCCCCCACTGGGTTCCGGTCTAAATTGGGTGGCACTTCCCGGCCGTCCAAACAGTTACCTTACACCTTTCTGGTAGGTCGGACGGTCTGGGTCTCAACAACAACAACACACTATTCTCCCCCCGGCCGTCCAAATAGTAGCTCAAGTCCTTTGGATGAGTCGGACGGCCTGGGTTTTCCACAGACTATTCATCCGAGAGGTTGGTGGTAGGGGAAGGAGGGTACGGTCCCTGTGGATGCCTCCCCCACTGGGTTCCGGTCTAAATTGGGTGGCACTTCCCGACCGTCCAAACAGTTACCTTACACCTTTCTGGTAGGTCGGACGGTCTGGGTTTCAACAACAACAACAGACTATTCATCCCGGTCGTCCAAATAGTTGCTCAAGTCCTTTGGATGAGTCGGACGGCCTGGGTTTTCCACACACTATTCACCGGAGTCGGACGGTCTGGGTCTTCAACACACTATTCACCAAGAACTTGGGATTGTTTATACTGCATTGTTAATAAACAAACAAATTATTTAACGCTACCAAATGAATACTCATGCCATAAAATTTATGAAATCCCTTTGATGTGTCGAAATACAAGTGAATTTCACGTGGGCGTAAAATGTTCGAAACCAGGAATGAAACCTGGCACTTTTGGATTGCAAGTCCATTGCTTTACCATCTAATCTATCCTCTAGGTAAATGGCGCCTTACATATGTATGATGTGTTGAAATACAAGTAAATTTCACGTGAGCGTAAAATATTTGAAACCAGGAATGAAACCTGGCAATTTTGGATTTTAAGTCCATTGCTTTACCATCTAATCTGTCCTCTCGGTAAATGGCGCCTTACAAATATATGATGTGTTGAAATACAAGTAAATTTCAAGTGAGCGTAAAATGTTCGAAACCAGGAATGAAACCTGGCAATTTTGAAAGCAAGTCTATTGCTTTACTATCTGAGCTATGGTGTAAGTAAATGGTGCCTTACAAATGTAACATGAAATGCAAAAAATAATGGGTCGCTATGTGTACTGTATGTATTGCTCTGATGTTAATATACCTCGTATCTCTACTACAGGTGAACGGTTTCCATAATCTACGTCTTCCCACTATTAAACGCAGAATATTGCCGATATGCTGCTCCACAACACAATATGTCCCTGAATGCTGATCAGTCGTCTTTCATAAGCAAATGTGAAAATGAATTTCACAAAGGAAGTTTCGAGATCCATCACTAAGAACGTTCACTATGACGTTCAGAAGTGGTTCGTCCCTTATGTATCCCCTCAAATTGGTGGTCATAACTGTAGAATGGTTAGCTAACAACATCGTAAAAGGCAATAAAATGTTGTAGGCGTCAAGCAATGGTGAGTGATGATACATAACACTGCTTAGAGATGATTGCGATCTTAAAAGGTAATAAAATGCTGTCATAGGCGTCAAGCAATGGTGTGTGATGATACACCGCACTGTTTAGGGGGGGGGGATAAATCACATTGATTGTTGGAAATTGACAGAGAGTAAGTTGACTGATTCCGGTCTGTCTCACTATCACCCGATCCTATCTGCTCATATTAGTAATTTCTTTCTTTCAATCCAGAACCAGCTTATGCGTGTAGTAGAAACTATACACACACCAACTCTAGCAACAGGCAGTACACTGGTATAGTGTTCTTTGATATTATGAAAGCCTTTGACAAGTGCTGGATCCCGGGTATAATTAACAAGTTGGTGCGGCTTGACATATCAATCCAGTTACTTACTATCATCAACTCGTATCTCAATAATCGTTCTTTCCGCGTGCGAGTTGGTACTTCCTTCTCTTCACCCCGACCGATCAATGAAGTCCCTCAGGGAGGAAACCTCAGACCCCTGCTTTTTAACCTACACATCAATGATATACCACATATTCCACAGGTTAAACTCTGCATTTTTGCAGATGACACCGCAATCATAGCCCGCGCTGGCTCTCCTCTCAACACAGTCAACACACTACAAAGCTACATCACACAGAGCCTTGAGCGCTGGCTCGTGCAATGGAAAACTAAAATTAACGCTTCCAAGTCTAACGTAGTTATTTTTAAACCTCACTACAGAGCAATATCTCGTAACTTTCAAATCAAAATATTTAATGAAAATATCCCTTTCAAATACTTGGGCGTCAATACTTGGGCGTAAAATACTTGGGCGTCACACTCGACGCTCTCATGACATTCAGCACCCATATTTATTTAAAAACCCAATCTGCCAACAAAATTATCACTTCCCTTCATCCCATGCTCTATAGGAGGTCTCCCCTTTCCCTCGAGAACAAGCTTCTCCTTTACAAACAAATCATTGCACCTATGATTTTGTACGCATGTCCCATTTGGGGAGCTGCTGCAAAATCATATATTGGGAAACTCCAAGTTATCCAAAATAAAATCTTACGTATGATAACCAATTCTCCTTGGTTTATCCAAAACGAGGTCATACATCATGATCTTAAAGTCTCTGGCATTCAAGAGCATATTAGATTAATCACCCAAAATTTCTGCATTAAAAACTTTGAAAAACCTTGTATGGCAGATACTGATCTCAACTACAATCTTAAACCAGGTAGCAGAAAACGCAGACCCAGGCACATCATCTCTGACCCAAGAAAAACTTACGAGCCCAGAACTAAAAGAGCTCGGCTGCCTGACTTGCCTGCACTGCCAACTACTATGTAACTCAAAGTTTTTGACCTTGAGACGATAATGTTCTTTACATTTATCATCTCACCCTTTGACCTCGTGACCACTGAATTGAAACTGACTACGATGAGTCCCGCGACATTCACTTGGATCCCATCTTCTTTCAGAAAAACTGTTTTCCTTCTGTTAATTCTCCTTTTCAAATTTAGTTTGTCTACCTCTCAACGTTGGTGGTCCATCTTCTAAGGTATTTTTGATCACAGTATAAGCCATCATGACTGTCAATCTTTTCAAGCATCCACCCAGAAAAGGAATGCTTCACATCAAATTTCAATTACAAAACTATTCTAAGAACTTATATTTCCGATGTGGGGATACGTGAGCTTTCTCACAGGTGCCCCGAAAAGAAAAATCCTTGGAACTTGGAACAACAGAAATATACCAACATATCGGGATATTTCCGTTGTGTTTTAAAAACATTGATTTAATGTTTTGTGAATAGTCATTATATATATATATATATATATATATATATATATATATATATATATATATATATATATATATATATATATATATATATATATATATATATATATATATATATATATATATATATATATATATATATATAAAACATTATATATATATATATATAATGTTTTTAACTTTCATTCTTTTATACATATTTATTTATATATAAATAAATAAATAAATATGTATAAAAGGATGAAAGTTAAAAAATTCCTGAAATCACACGAATAAGGCGCTATGCTGCACTACAATGTGGATTTTAATATCATACCAGAAAAGTATAAAAATGAAAGAAAGCAATATATCAAAGAATGGCTGGGGGGGGGGTTGTGACCCCCACTCCCCGGTTAAGACAGCTTTGCGTCTAGACAACACTCCCGGAAGCCGATATATTGCACAAATATGAATACCGAAGTATAAAAAAAAATTTTGAAAAGGATTTTAAAAAAAGGATTTTAAAAAAGGAGGTTACAAAACATGAAAGTGTGGAGTACCCAGAAGACTCGTATTTTAAAACTGTACTATTAGTTTAACTCTCATAAAACTAAAGGCAATAAGAAAAATCATTTTTTTTTAAATCCTTTTTAAAAAAAATTTTGATACTTCGGTATTCATATTTGTGCAATATATCGGCTTCCGGGAGTGTTGTCTAGACGCAAAGCTGGCTTAACCGGGGAGTGGGGGTCACAACACCCCCCCAGCCATTCTTTGATATATTGCTTTCCTTCATTTTTATACTTTTCTGGTATGATATATATATATGATTTTGTAATTGAAAGGAACATTAATTATACAGAAACACTGATGCAAAATAAATCTCTAGCTAATATACATTGTTAAATCTCACCGGCCACTCAAACAGCAGCTGTAAACCCTAGGGTCAGTCGAGTGGCCTGGATGTTCGACATTGTTAAAGCTGAATAATAAAAATCTGCCTTAATTAGTAAAATATATATTCCTATTATATTTAAATTAATATTGTTATATAATTAACTTTTATCAAACTAAATTGACTGACACAATTTTCGTCTACCTACTGGGCTCCATATATTAAGTCGTCCAATTTTTCTATTGTTAATCCATCAATAACTTCCCACTTAAATAGCTTGCTATTTATAATATTTGGTACATCATTTTAAATTAACTTCGCACTTCAATGTAAATAATATACCGCGCCCATAATGTGTAAATTACTCTGCAATGGCTCAATCAATTGAATGGTAGATACTGATTTATTCTATTAAATATATATTTGAACCTTATAGTAACAAGAACGCATCTCAGAAGCAAATAATTTTCCTCGTATATTCCATCGAGTTTTCACGACTGATAGATTCCACTGACTCTGCGGCATTCATATTCATATCACCGAACGTCGCGTTAGTCTCCAATTCATTCGAAAGTATTTCCATAAATTCACAATTAGCAAATTTGGTGGCAACACATCCCACAATAAGCGCTAATTATTCGAAGCGCTCCCGACCAGCTTATTTCCAATTCTACGAAGGTGGACTTTTATGATAATCGCATGTAGCAATCTAAAATCATAAGACTGGAACGTTAAGTAGGTAAATTGGTAGCGAAATTAACAATATTCATTAAGCATGCAGAATACTTTCAGGTTATTGGTTTTGAAGTTTGTGAGCAAATAATGGAAATCAAATTTATAAAAGATTGAATTTTATGGTATTAGAATAATACATTAATGTTGCAATTATTTCAATTTTCAAGCTTCAAACTTGTAATCAAATGTTGTATTCAAATATAATGTTGCTGTTAAATTCGTGTTGAGATTAGCAATGATAGAGGAGGTTTCCATAGATTCCCATGATCTAATCGTAACGAGCGAATGTACTGATGATTTTGCTGACGAATTTGATGATGATTGTGTCTCTTAATTAGTGCACGTCTAACGTTTTTACGTGCAGTATACGGACCCATGACACAGTACATAAGTAGTTAAACACTGCAATATTTTTTCTAGAGGATCTTGCTCGAGACGTTGATAGTTTCCTCTTTTGGGGAGACAAAGGTGAATGTGGGAATAGTTTTCAAGGATAGTAATGTAGTTTTGACAAGAAGTTATAAATGTTGCAAGAAAATATACACTCAAACCTATTTTTGCGCGGTGGATAGGGAACGCATAAAAGAAAACGCATAAAAAAATCGCACAAAATTTCACGAGTAGCTATAAAAAATAGTTTTCGCAACACAATTAAAAAGTATTTTTTATGCGGTGAAGAGGGACCGCATAAAAAAAGTCTCACGTAGAAAATAACTCAAAACCTTACGAAATAACTAGGAATTTACGCTTTGAAATGAATTTTATCTTAATGGTCCAGGAATGTGAAAGCACTTTGAAGGACTTCAATTAATATTAGATTTAAAAATTAAAACACACGTAATATTATTTTTTATCAAATCACTTTATTTAGCGGACTTGTCACTTGCGCAGATCTGAGACGAATAAAAAAAACAACAACTCTTTGCACCCTTCAACTAAACTTCTTCTACCTACTCGTTAAAACAAACAAAACAAAGCATGAGACTAGTCGCCAACTATCTCATTAGCAAAAAACCAACTCAGCGACCTAACGAGACACGCAGTCCGTTTCAGGAAAACCCGAACTAACACGATGCAGATGTCCTTCAATGTTTATTTGCGATCAATGCATTTTTGCTTTGCTACGCAAGAATTCTATCGCAATATGATATTGCACATTTCATTTATTTACATTATTTACATGGAAATTCTTGTGCATTCAACAATTAAATTATGCGATTATAGAATTCAATACATATATAATGTAATTGGCTGACGCAATTCTTATGTAATGTGATGAAATACATATCAAAAATCGAAAAAACTAAATGGCCGATCAAACCTACTAATTTTTTTTTATTGATAACTTCGTCAATTATGTTCCAATTTGATTGAAATTTTCATATACCGCACAAAAAAAAATCGCACAAAAAATCGCACAAAAAAAGACCGCACAAAAACAGGTTTGACTATATTTCAAAACATTATATTGGACATATGTACAGATTTTACCATATTTTACCATCATACCCACACACTTCCTGTCAAAAAAATGTTGTGGTACAAAATTGTAATCTAGCATTATTCTTCTTTGATAAAGATCTGGGACTTTCAGACTTCTGGTTACTCAGAGTCAAGGTGGAGTAAGGAGGGGGATATGATGTTAATACAGTTTGGATAACTCTGCTACACTCATATGTCCCCTTTTTTGGAGAGAGCTATAATTGGTTTTCGCGGATCTCATTACACGTTTGACGACGTATCATAAATCACTTATGTTAACCTTTTTCGCACCGTGATAATGCGCCTGTGCACACATCACTGTCTGTAAAGAATTCTTTTAGGGAAAATGTCACTTAGCATCTCTGGTATTTCCATATCTGGTGCCGCAAGATGTCTGGTTCCTTGTGATAAAGGGATACCAAGAAGGAAGGATAAGATGTTAATGATATCCGTCAATTCTTGATATATAACATTCCAAAACCTGTGGATCATGCTATTTTAAAAGCTGAGTTGTGCGCTTGAATATGGTGTTAATGTAGTTTGGTCACTCCTAGAATGGATAAAAATTGATTATCATGAGAAAATGTTTATAACACAAAAAGAAAAAAAAACTGAAATTATGAAATTGCGATACATCAAAATCTGCAGTTGACCCATTGAACAAAATATACATTAACAATTCGTATAAATAAAAACAGTATGATTAGTTCCTTGGTGTTTTAAATAATCCCTCTGTAATGGTTTTACTCTGTTTGTCCAAGACATAAGTCCATTGTGGAAATAAAATACTTCTATACTTTAACAAAATATAAATAATTAATTCATAAATATGCATAGCGAAAAGCACGAAACTCAATCCAGGACGAGAGTCGATAGAAATTAACTAAAATATTAAGGAAAATTCCAGAGTAGGTTCAACAATTTTGGAGCCTTTACACTGAGTAGGAAGTCTGTATGGAGAGCTCAGAGTAGGGGTGTTTTAATTCTGGCCACCCGGTACATACGTTGCCATGGGTACTTCGATTATCGTAGAAATGCGTGCCCCTCAGTATTCAAATTAAAGCAAATTTGGTTATGCAAAAAACCTATGGGCAGGAAAAGTGCTTTTGTCTTGTAGGCCACAACATTATTTTTTAAATGCTCAGAATTATAAAATGTCTATGCCATTGAGTTTGAAATGTACTTCGGTACAATGTTCTGTACGTACAGAACAAATGCCCGTTCATTTCCCTCTTTTTCATTGTCAAAAAGTTGTACGCCTAAGATGCTAAGTATCGGCATCTAGCAGTAACAGCAGGAACAAGATGATTTAAAAGACAGTAGACGATGTGAATTTGATATCGTGATAGATAGATACATTGATAGATACATTGCTGGATAGAAATTCCGACTTTGTGCAGAGTTATTGTAAAATTAAATCTAATTTGAATTTGATTACAATAAGATGTAAACAAACATAAAATGTTCTTTCTAGATATCAATATGAAATTTTCAATGAAAATTTTAAATTTACAGTGCTACATACAAAGTATATAAACTACAACCAGTATTTGCCATGTTTGATTGAGTCAAGTTGATTCTATTTTGACCAATTGCTCATAATGGAGTTGAAATTATACGAGTATACAAACTCTTTTTAAAAGTCAACAACTTCTGAATTATTAGGAAAATGGCATAATTAAAATGTTCATACTTTAAACTAGGTATGTTGGCAGTTTAATTTGTGCCGAAATTATACATGTATACAAGCTTTTTCTGAAAAGTATCTGCTTTAATCGATTTTTCCCGTCGATTGACTTCCGAGAGAAATTCAAAACTATTTATATAGTCTTTCGTGCTATTATCTATATTGTCTTACTATTTGGTGTACCAAAGAGCATTGCACAATAAACCATAGTAAAAGCTAGATATTACAATTTAAAATACAAGAAAAATACAATTTAAAAATTCAAAAAATTCGAAAACAAGATCAAAATTAAATAAATATAACGAATTCTCCAATGTAAACCACGTAGTCCAATGAAAAAACAATAACGTTGACTTAGATGTTAACTAGCACCACCTATCGGTCATTTTGAGCTGGGATGGTTATCTACTTTCGATTAGGAAAGAAAAGACATTTTAGATAAAGGTGGCTATGGTAGAAGTTACAACGGATATTAAAAACAGTGTAAGGGTCGTTAAGATAGTTAATAACACATATTTTAAACATGGAGTATATTTCTAAATTCCTACAAGAGACAAAATAAGGTTAAAAATTGCAGTCTTCTCCTTTTCCAAAGTGGTATGACAAATAGACAATGAAACCTGTTAAATCGCTTACATCGTCCGTAATTCAAAACCTCATGCTGTCAACCACGACAATATTCTAGCACTCTAGAGGTTGGCAACTTTACCCAAAACTAGCAACCACCACAATAACTACTATGGGGGTCTCACAGAAATTATTGAGATACGGCTAAGTGGAACAACTGATACTTACCAACACTTAAGATGGTCCAAAGTACTCTCCTCCAACATCAATGCACTTTTGTAGGCGGATTTTTCAAAGATTAAATGCTTCAAGTCATCCGTTTCTTGGAATCGATGACAAATATGATTTTATAGCCTCATCAATCTCATCTTCGGAATGAAAATGTCGCTTACGTATTTTGTTTAGATTAAAAAATAGCCAACAGTCACACACAGTAAGATCATGAAAAGAGGTGTACTATCACTTTGATGGTTTTTTTGTTCAATAAATTCGACTGTCATTCTTGCTGAATGCGAAAATGCATTGTGATGGTGAGGCATCAATCCTGTAACATTCACTTTTTGAAGAATTTCTAGAAGACACTTAGTGGTGTACCAGAGTAGGTGCCTTCTGCCCTTCTAGCTGTATGGTTTTGCCCAGACCTGTACTTCTGAAGAACATGGCATACATTACGTTTATCATTGTCTGTTGTCTTTTCAACATTGTTGGTTTGAGATCATCTTCAAAGACCCATGCTTTACTTTCTTGATATATTGGAAAGCCAAAAAGCGGTATGTATAATTTATCACTACTCTTATGAGTTTATAAATAATGAGGTGTCCACCACCATTAAGTAATTTTACTGTTTCTTCACTGATTCTGACACGTTCCGCTTTTTGGTATTCTGTTAAATTATGGGGAACCCAACGACAAACTAATTTTTTCATTTGCAGTTCTTCATGAAAAATTTTATGTATAGCTACGGATCCAATATTAAGTTCCTTCTGTATCATTTGATAGATACAGCGATTTTCATCGATTAGTATTTTTCGATTGGTCGACACATTTTCTGGGACTACAGCTGACAAAGTTCTTCCTGTGTGTTCTTCATCCAGGAGGGAATTTCGACCTCCTCTAAACTCTATAAAAGATCTGAATATAATGGAACGAGATGGAGCATCATTTCCATATGCTATTTGTAGACGTTGAAGATATTCCTGATTTATACCCACTTTAAAATCATAGAAAATCCTAGATCAATAATGCTCTCGTGTCAACTCCATTTTCTTTTCTTTCAAAATTTATTCTACGATAGCTAAATTGTAATTGTACATCTTTCAATTGCTTAATTATGTATCAAAAACCTCTATTTTATACTGATGTGATTTGCTGTATTCGCGCATTGGATATTTTTTTATCGCATTCCATACCCAAACCATTGTTTCTTGTAATGTATATAACAGTAGTAGAACATTTCATAAATATAAAAGTTGTCAAAATACCTCTATTTTATACTGTTGTTGCTTGTTATATTCGTGTATTTGATATTTGCTTTATTTTTCAAACTCAGGTCCATATTTCAATCACTAAAGATAACTTTTCAATTCTAATTATAGAATGGATAGTGCACCAATCTCTAAAATCATTAATAACACCAGGTCCGCTTCTGCCAATTTCAATTGCATTAATTTCCATGTAGTTCGAAAGACATACGCCACCACAGACCGATATTAAAATGGAGTAATTAACTTTCGGTCAATAGGAAACTTTCGGTTTTAAAGCATCTGGTGTATGCAGGGGAAGAATTGGAAATGTGGCATTATGTGCAGAATTTAAAGCAACTTTCTGGAATGGATTTCTTGTCATTTAGAACTTCAATAGTTATAATTTAAACTGAACTCGACTAGTAATTTGGATTAATATGAATAGAAAATTTAATTAATTAATTATTGATACCATCTACCACTATTATATTTATTATACATACATTTACTATTTTATTTACTTTAATGTCCGGTTTTTAAAAAAAAATAATGCTTTCAAAAATGTAATAACTTATTTCTTGCAATGTTTAGTATTTTAACAAAGACAATAAAATACAGCTTGAGTAACATTTTAATTACTATAAAAATCATACTTTTAAAAATATACTGGAATGCCGACTAAATGCATTATGCTTATGTATTCTGCCTGGAATATTTTGAGAGACTTTAGTTGGCCTACTTGGTACAGTCAGCCAAGTAAAATTTCTTCGAATATCTCTTGTTATTAAGACTTCTCAGGCAGTACGGTCTAATCGAAAATGCCATTACTCTCAGAATAATATCTATAATAAATAATTATGAAACTAATTTGCATAACGGAACGTTGATTAATGTTTTTGAAAATTCACTAGTCAACACCCATTTTCTTATTTTCAATAGATTTTTCATATCGACATTATTATAAATATATATTGGTGTGTAATTCCAACTTAAAAAACTGGTGATATACCGAAAAACTCTTCGATATCTGTCTCCATATTTAGATAGTAAAATGTAGGTCATACATACTCTGTAGTTATACTTTTTTCTATTTCGGCACATTCATTACAAAAACATCTTGTAGCATTCAGAGTCCGCGACTTATAGGGGCACCGTAAAATGCATTATATATTATCAGTATGTTAATATCAAATTTAATACAGCACAAGAGTTTAGGGCCATGGAGGCCACCATAAATTTTCTTCATAAAGTGAAAATCATTGGCATATTTTTTTCAAATCGTCCAAATATATATATATAAATATATATATATTTAAATTTCTTCTTAAAGTAATTTAATAAGAAAGTGTATAATGTTTCATTGATTATTAGATTATATTGCATCAAACTACAGGATATTGCATCAAATCATTAAAGAACGTTAAACATATTTTTTTCTTTTTTTTTGTGCTTAGAACAAAATAAGAAATAATAATAATTTGTTTTTAACTTATTAGCAAACAAAAATAAGTTCTGATATATTCACTGAAGATTATTTATACTTAATTTGATTCAACTCACTATTATCAGTAATATAGATTTTAATCACTTACAGCTTTAAAGTACACCCACATGTTCACTCATAAAGCAAACGTGCAGTTGTTAACTTGAAGAAAACAGGTAATTTGTCTTGAGATTAGTTAGTTCACATTCATAAAGCCTATAATTTGACCTTTAAACGTTTTATCTAATTTTCGTGGTATCTTCTTCGGGGATGATCATTAACATTTTACAGAATAAATTACTTTCAAACATGGCTCCAGAACATGTGCATAAAAGAAAATCATCGCCATGCCTTCTTAATACATTTAACAAGTCGAAAGTCATTAAAAGTATAGCACTAAATATATTTTTAATGAGATAGCTGAAATGTGTTGTATAATTAATCATACAAAGTCCCAAGTATAGCAGTATTTCCTTTTAATATATATTTTCCAAGGACAATCCTGACATTAAAGAAACATATGCATTATGTTCAATTTGCAATTTCACAATTTATGAACAACTTCTAAATAAAGTTCGAAATAAAAATTATTGTATATAAAATATTGTATGTTATTAAATGTAAAACTATATGAGGATAACTGATATGAAACGCATGGATCTAAGCTGAATCCATTTTCAATTGTGTTCGTTGCGTTTTTAATTATTGAATTTTTCTAACAAAAATGCAATAACAATGTCTGATCACGCGTTGCACAAATACATGACAAGTGTTAAAACTAAATATTTCATTGTAATTTTGACTTTGATAGAATTACACGTTCAAGTCAGTCCTACATAGGAGAAAGTCAATTTATTTCAGTCTGTTAACTCTGCCAGCCTGCGTCGTTCTGCCTGTTTGCTAATCAGTAATCAGTAAGTTGAATCTGTTTAATAATGTGTCAGATTAAAACACGTTCTAATTCTATCAAATATAAGACATTTACTGATTTTGAAAGAGATTACAGGATCTAAATACTTATAATTTTTAATAGTTTTTACAGATGAAAGAATGGGACAAAACATTTTAAAGGGACCTTCTTATGCATGCAACTACTGTGTATACTTCATTTTTGATGGAAGTGTTAATCATTGGATATTTATTTACTTTTGCATATTTATTTTGTACAGACATACACATTTTCAGAAAATCGGGAAGTACCATCTCCTGAATCAGAGGTAGAATCCTGCCCCCATATCTCCTATGGAATTCGATGCATGCATCCATATTATGCATCATTTCTAAGATCTATATATAGCCAATCTAGAGAAAAATATATTTTAAGGAATTTATTTGTTAACAGAAGTGAAAGTAGGACTGGAAGTAGGAACTATTAGTAATTCACTTTATCTCTTCCAAATGAATGTTAAACTCATATCCGTTACCATGTAAGCTCGCTGTATAGCCAATCTAAATACATGTGAGTTTAAAAGTTAAAATTAAAATGAAACATTTGAACCGGAAATGTAAAAATAAATCCTATCTTCCCACTCTACCATCTTCAGAATGTGCTTTTGCGTTTATATTAGACGTAATTCAATATTTATCCTTAGCAGATCCCTATAAATAGACTTTTAAAAAAATATATTTTGTAAAATCAATATTATGACCCAACATTTTATCCACCAATTATAAAATATATCATTTTTAAAATGTTATAGAAGTACTTTGAAAAAAATATGTTCATACAGTCTGACGTGTTTATTTTGATTAGTAACAACGACTTTTATCAAGCTCCAGGTGAAAAAAGGTATAAATTATGATATTGTTTCAAAATACTGTCTAAATGTCTGTAATAAATACTGTCATAACCACCATTTAATAGCTAAAATTATATGTTTTTATTCTAAACATTCAACATTATTTTTGCACTAAACTTTCAACATTATTTTTGTTCTAAACTTTCAACATTATTTTTATTCTAAATGTTCTGAAATTTCGTATTTACCAAAGAACTATTTGTTTTGATCACTATTTTAAAGAGTTTAAATGATCTGATGTACTGTTAAAATGAGCAAATCCTTTTCTTCATTCCAAGACTTTAAAGAGCACTTAAGCGGAGAGAAGTGGATGTCTCTTGAACTACAATTAAACAGAAAGTCACGTATTAAATAAGTGACACATTTTAGCTTTGTTTTCTTTTATTTCTTAAAAATTAAATGGCTTTAAAGAAATAATTAACACATTAACTGTTTATCTCATTATTACGTAGGAAGCAATACGAGAAATTTATTTCCAAAAGATGGCATTTACAGTCACCTAATATATTGAAATCATGCATGGTTGTTTTATTTAGTAAAGTTATTTGCGGAATTATTTATCGAAAAATAAATTCCAACTAGTCCCATACAACATTTAAAACTGTTACACACAGTTCTAATTATACTTGTGCATATACACTTTTTAAAAAATATTGCCAGTATTATTATTAGTTATTAGAATACATTAATATGGAATAGAATCATACATTATTAAACAAAATATTTATTCAACAATATTTATTTGTAGCATACATACTGCCATACCATTGTTATAACAAACGTTTTCGAAGCATCCGTTTCTCACGATCTAGTATTTATTGAGCTTAGATGGTTATTGATATGGATTTAGCATTAAATTTGGGAGGAGTTAGAGCGATTCAATAACGATTTCCACTTCTATGTTTTCCATGTCTGGTTTGAAAAAAATATTTTTTTCAAACCAGACATGGAAAACTGTAGATAAAAATTAGATAATGATTGATATGGATTTAGTATCACACTCAGAAGAAGATAGATTGGCTCACTCAGAATTTGGTTCAAACATTTTGTTCAAAAATTTCAATTCAATCATCTTTTTCTCAGATAGATCCCATATGAGTTTAATAGATAGATCTTTGAAGCGATTTATATGGCTTAGTATTCGCTTTTAGAGGGCAGTGGAAGGATCCACTAAGGATTTCCACTTGCAGTTCTAAAGGTGTCTATTTCGATTTAAAAATGTACATATTCCGTACAGCATCTACTTCTCAGATTAATAATTTGACTGATATAGATTCAACATCAAATTCCTGAGAAGGTAGAAAGTTCACTAAAATTTTTCATTTCCTTTTATTTCCCATTTCTGGTTAAAGTATTTAGATTTTCCTTGAAATCGTTCTCAAAAATAGCTATAGATAGAGCCTAAATGATAACTGATAAACTGTTAAATTCATGATTTTACAATAAAATATTCAGTACTAATCTAAATACCGTAAGAATATGTACTTTAAAAGAATTTTATGAACTTCGCCTATATGAATATGTAACATTAACTAAGTTTTCATTTACTACATGTTTGTAAAACGTTTATAGCCCTAACAAATTAAACGATTTTGATAACTAAAAATACATATTAAGACCTGAGATTTCCGAAAGTTTTTATGCTCACACGAAAATTATTAGAATATAACCCTCTTTAAATATTTCTAAATAACACAATGTATATTTAAAATTAGATACTAGAATTTTTTTTTCAATGGCATTAAAGTACACCTAAGCGAAAAAAACATCAGCACCTCAAAATGTAATTAAACTGAAAGACATGCTTTAAATAAGTGACACATTTTTAAGTTATTCACCTTAGGAATTGGAGAATTTTAAAAACTTTAACTCATTAAGTGCTTTTCTAAACATTTCAAGAAATGTAATTAGAATAGTTAATTTACCATTCTAAGTGTATTATTTGCATTGTAAAACTTTAAATTTAAAAGCGGTTTATATATATATATATATATATATATATATATATATATATATATATATATATATATATATATATATATATATATATATATATATATATATATATATAGAATGTATAAATAAAACTGATATTTATCCATGTCCAAGTTAGGAAATTAAACACTATTCGAAATTACTCTCGTAAACTATGTTAACGATCTTTAAGTTTTGGTTTGCTTGAGAAGGCATAGTGTTTTGAGTCAAAAATAAATGTCTGAATTGAAAATTAATACACCTAGACCTGCGGTCAAGAATTTTATGTACCCGATGCGGACTTTGGAATGGTTCTGAAAGATTTTGACCCTTCTCCTCATTTGTCCCATCCGAAAGAAATATAGGTGGTCGATTTTAATAGTTTGCAAATGATTAGCCTTTTATGCCATTGGAGGGCAGTTTGATGGTATGGAAATAGAAATGCATTTGAAAATCGTGTTTTCCCCCAAAATCATCTATAGATAATACTTGGATGATGATTGGTGTGGAATCAACAATATATTCTAATAGGAGTAAGGGGTCTCATTAAGGATTTCCATTTACGTTTCTTGAGAGGTCACCTCCAACTAAAAATTGTGTATTTTTTTCAACATTTACTTCTTAGGATTGGATATAAGTGTTATTTAGATGTTGTCTAATATGGATTCAGAATCAAATTTCTGAGGGATTTACACATGGGGTTTCAGTGAGGATTTCCACTTACGGTTCTGGAATAGTCATATCTGTTTTACCAAAAATGTTCATGACTGTACGAAATAAGCGTACAAAAGAGAATAAAATTTCTTAATAGTTAATTCTAAAATGAAGTGTAGGTATGATAGGGAAAAGTGTAAGATGGTTAAATTATGTACACCACTTATCACCATATGGAGTCTTCTTCTGAAATTTATTATTCCCATACATATACAAACGAGTTTATAACAACAAAGCATTTAGTGTGCATACAGTTATTTCATAAAATGGATGCCACATTTGAATAATTATTTATATACTGCTGAGCACACGCGATATTATTTATTCCTTATTAGATTTTTTTTACAAAACTTTATTATGATACACAACACCATTTATGATGCACAACACCATTTATGTTCCATAGGACTTTAGCCGTTGCCGTTATTACTTTCCTTATATACATTTAATGTATAAGGAAAGTATTGTAAAGGGGGCGAAAATTCGAATTTGAGTTTTGGACGGGAGAGCAGGTTTCAAGCACCCCTGAACCCGAAATAGATGGTTTTGAGGTAACGTTTGTGTGTGTGTATGTGTGTGTGTATGTATGTGTGTGTGTGTGTATTAAAGTGTGTATGTGAAAGTATGTGTGTGTGTGGGGGGGGGGTTGACAGTGAGACTGTGGAGACTATAACTGACGAACAAATTGACCGACTTGAACGAAATCTGGTATAAAATTTATAATCCATGAATACTCGATGCCTATTGTTTTTATATCCAATAGAATGTTCAGGCCCCCCTAAATTTTTGAGTGAAATTTTGAAAAAATCATCAAAAAATGAAAGCATTTATTAAGGTTACGCAAATAGTCATTTGTTAGATAATTTTTCATTAGAAAACGATTGAGATAAATTTTAGAGTGCTAGCATGAACGGTTCTTGAGATATTGCACATTTTTCCAAATAATTATCAAAAAATCATATAAAATAAAAAAAATATCACCTTTTGTGAAATATGTCCATTTCACATAAGTAATATAATTCGATAAATTTGGTGACATCATTCTCATGGCTTGAGCTAGTTCCATTCATGTGACAAGATACTTTAGGTAATACTTTTGTATTTGGACGCTAATAGTCATTTATCTGCTACAAGAATAACTTATACCTCCGTCCATAAAGATTGACGAGATTTTGGCGGAACGTCGCCAAGTTGGTGACTATTTTTTAATTGTTCCTAAATTAAAGAAAATGTCGCCAAATTAATAAAAATGACGCTAAATCATTGAAAATGATGACTAGATGATGGAAGTTCAATATCTTGGAAAGACCATAAGCGTAGACTATAAGAATAACACATTTCTCCATTCGTCCGTAACGTTTGCAGAGAAATTTAGCGGGATGTCGCCAACTTGGCGACTATTTTAAATGTTGCTAAAATGACAAAAATGTCGCCAAATTGATAAAAATGACTCCAAATGGGAGTCAATGTCTTCCAAATTCTGATTTCCGTCATATGACGGGCATATCTTCTAGTAGATAAGAAATACTCTTCTCTCCGTTTGTCTGTAACACTTGGTGATGCTCAGCGAATAATTTAGCAAAGCATTTCCGACTTGGCGATATTTCGCCTCAGATTGACAAAAATATCGTCCAAAATTGCAAAAATGACGTTGAATTCATGAAAATTACGCCAAATTGATGACGTAATTATTAAAGTATTTAAATATATGGACTATATCGCTTATTGAGGGTGCTATCAATATTGATGACTGTTTACTTAGAGTTGCGCGAAGTATAAGGTAATTGAGTATTTTTAAATAGTTTTACATGTTGTTATCCGGAAAATCGCCAAATGTACAATTCAACGATAAAAACACAACGCCGTGGATCTTGTACATTATTTATTGACTGTAAACTAGTAAATCCATTGCATTATATAAGGAAAGTAATGTGTTGCCCACATCAGAATTTTTTTTCAGTTTGATATCTCTAAAATATTTTTTGGCACAACTGAGGAAATTCCTGTCATTAAGTGCCATCTAGCGCGAGTGAAAATTCTTATTTCTCGTGGGTATTCCGGTTTGTCACATAAGTTGAGAATAAATCCATCTGCTGCGCATGCGCTTTCTTTGCATAGTGCATGTTCGCGGCTTGCGTTGATCTGATTGGTTGGAGAAGGCTCAAAACCGTAATTCAATTTTATAAGTTGGCACTAACAAAAAAAAATCTGATGTGGGCAACACATGACTTTCCTTATATAATGAATTGAATTTACTAATTTTACAGTCAAAAATAGGTTTTTCTTATAGTAGATACTAATATCCTTTCCAAGATATTGAATTTTCGACAATTAGTCGTCATTTTTATCCATTTAGCGAGATTTTTGTTAATTTGGCAACATTTCAAAAAGTCGCCAAAGTGGCGACATTCTGCCAAATTCGTCGCCAAAATCTCGCCAAGCGTTATGGATGAAGAAATAAGCTATTCTTACAGCAGACAAATGACTATTGCCGCTCAAATACAAAAATAATACTCAAAGTATATTTTTCCATGAATGGAACGAGGTAGATCCACTAGAATTATGTCACCCAATTTATCGTATGATATTACATATGAAAAGTGAACATGTTTCTCAATAGGAAATATTTTTTTTTTATTTTATATGACTTTTTGATAATTTTTTTAAAAAATATGCAATATCTCGGGAACGGTTTGTGTTAGCGTTCTAAAATTTATGCCAATCGTTTCCTAATGAAAAATTACATAAGAAATGTCTATTTGTGTAACTTTATTAGTGGTTTTGTTTTTTTGACGATGTTTTCAAAATTTTACTCGACAATTTAAGGGGATTCTGAACATTCGATTGCGTATAAAAACAATGGGCTTCCAGTGTTTACAGATTGTGATTTTTGTACCAAATTTGGTTCGATTCGGTCCATTCGTTCATCAGTTATCGTCTCCACAGACTCACTGACACACATACACACACACACACACACACACACACAGACATCACTTCAAAAATGTTTGATTCGTGATCAGGGATGCTTGAAACGTGCTCTCCCGTCGAAAACTCGAATTCGAATTTTCGACCCCGTCACAATACTTTCCTTATACCTTATAAACAGTAAATAATAAACATACACATTGCCAAGTTATTTAAAACATGTGAGCACTTGTTGCCGTTTAAAATAAATATAGAAGATGTTAAAACAAAATCAATATTATGAGCTGTTGTCTGATCAAACTTTGATAAAATCTTGTTTTATGACTTTTTCTTAAGATGTTTCTGATAATAGTCTAAGCATTTTAGCATTTAGACCTTTTAAAAGTAAATTCAATAGAATCAAATCGATACTATTAAATTTATTTTAGCATATACATTTCATTTAAGACAGTCGCATCAAACCCTGCGTATTTTCTTCTTATGTCCAAAGTTTCTGTAAATATGAAACACGTAATTTTAAAGGAATCGTTTTTTGCGCAGTAATGCATAATTAATGTGCATGTTAATAATTTTTCAAGAGCTTGGTGAAAATTTTTTTTTAAATCAATTATATTATAATATTTCATAAAATTAATTTATTTTTAAATTGTTGGTCGTGAAACATTTTTTAACACAACGATGTTTTGTTCTTTTATATTATCTACATTATTTAATAGACGATTTTCAGAATAAAAAACGTTTTTTGCCTTTTTTTAAATATTTCCTCATATACTTGTTTTATATATTTTTTATACTTTATCTAAACATAATAACAGTTTTTATCTAATTCTATCTAGTTTTTACAAACCGAAACATGGAAGAAAACGAACAATCTATTGATTTTAGTGTGATCAATAGCTTTTTTAATATTATCATTACACGAGTTTGTCATCGTTAATTAAAATTATCGAACCGATACTTCTTGTGTTGACAGTTTATTTTTGTGCGTGATGTATTTTCTTAATAGAGAAAAGAATAGAAAAGTTGTTTTCTAGGAAAAATGTGATTAAAAGGACATATACTAATAAAATTCGCAAAATACGTATTTCATACTCTTGGGTTTTTTTTCGTTGTTGTTCTTAACGATTAAATAAGATACATGTGGAAGTAATATGAAGCTTATATGCAGCTTTTAATTTACGTTTTGGTTTCGGAAGATAATTATATATTTTTGGTATTGAAATTGATCGCAAAACAAGAAGATGTTGGGACTTCCGATTTACATTTTTTTTCATTGATCTCAACATTTGAAAACTCACTAGTAATTGTGCATTTCAAATACGAGTATATACTGATGTCAGCAAACCTAACTCTGGTAGAACCAGCAGTGGGGTTATTGTCAATGACTCTAGCGAACTCAACAAGTCTCAAAATTAGAAACCAATATCACTGTTTAGCATTTTATTCTGAACTCGTATAAGAAAAGAATTATAAGGGAAGAACTGGGGTATTCCAATTCATCCGGCAATGATATTAGCTTGATTGTGACCGATATCAAATACCCCATGTAACATGACATCAAATGTCCCATGCAACATCTTAAAGTCTGGCCAAGTCTTACATATAAGATTAGTGATATCGTCACCCTCAGAACCAATATTGTGACTTGACCTTCGTCAATAATCGTCAGTGGACTTTTCTCATGCTGGTTTATTCGGAAATGAAACCGCATTGGTCATTGAGGGTAACGAGCAGATTATTACAACGGATAATATGTCAACTGCATCTGAAGTTTAATACATGAAAAAGCCAAACCTGCCAAACCTAAGGGAAACATTCTACCGATTCATGAAAGGTATCCAGTCAAGTGTCCTGATTATCCCCACTAGTATCTTGGTCATAGAATATTGCAGAAAGCTTGGAGATTGCTGCCCACATCCTTAACTGTATTGGTGCTACTTTGGAAATGGCTGTGGTAGATTAAGCGATTAAGATGACTTAAGCATCGATGAAATTTAGGTTTAGTTTAGCATGTTTAGGCCAAGGGGGCTTAACAGTAATAGCTACAACAACGACAAAAAAGCGCATAGATGTTAAACTAAATAATTAAATGAATAACCGTAGTCTACATGGATATCATGTATTATAAAAGAATTAAACTTACTGTTTAGGAAACAGGATCATGAATTAGAATATAGCATTCAAATGTGTTAGGCACTAGGAAGCATTTTATGAGATAATGACTTTTTTGTCCGTTTTAAAAATAGTTAGAACAGTCCGATTTATTATATGAGATATGAGGCAAATGGCGTCCCATATATTGGAACACAACTCTTCGACTGGTTTAAACAAATGGAAAATATTGACCTGCGACACGAAAGGTAGTCGGCCACTCAAACCTACTGGACAGAAGAAGCCGGTGATCCTAACTGCAGTTCGCGAACTACAAGGGATACCAATAGGACACCAGACCCACATTCCAACGAATGAGGCCCAGCACCACCAAGTTCCAAGAAGAACGATGACGAGGACGAAACGCCAACCTCAAAGGCCAAAGACCCGTTTGCACCGAAACCAGCCAGGCAATCAGCGCCACCACAGAATATTTATTTAAATTAACATAAAATTACAAAAGTTACAAATGTAACAGAAGAAAAACATGGTGGTTACCAATTGAAACAAAAACAGTTCTGCAACTCCGTCCGATGCTACATGCTGTTCGAGATGCGTCTCTGTTCAGAATCCAGACGGGCGTTAAGGCTGATGATGCATATTTTGAACACTATGTACTCGGAAGGTTAGTTGTATCAGTATTGCATGATTTTTGCATTACGTATGTGCTGTTAAATTGCTTTCACATGCTTACTACTTTTACATGTCTTGCGATTTCTGCAAGTTCTTCCGTATAAACAATTATGGTTTCGCACTTCTTTTACATCGCTCTTTCATTTTGTAATGCAGCTTTCTGGTTATCTCTGTTGATTTCTGTGTGAGTTTTCTTAAGTTCCGTATGTCTTTACCAAGTAGCAATTCAATCACGTGAAATATAGTGTGAATTGCTCATGTTCACTTTCCCATGGGCACACGTTATATTCATGGCCCTACGATGCACAGTTTAAAATTTATAAGGTCTATGGGCACCGTTTTAAGAGCCTAATACATATAATAGTATTCTTGTTAAGAAGAGTGATACAATATATCTAGGAAACATTTGATTAGCAAAACTGAATTTCTAGTAAGTATATCCAAACCCCAGAATATTACATTCTCTAAAATCATTAGAAAGAATTTCCATAAATTCACAATTAGCACTTTTAGATGCTACACGGATTACAATGGAGGCTAATTACTTCTGGAGTATCCACCGCTAATTTACATTTCAGTAGCTGCGGATTTGCGTGTTAATGGAGATTACTGCAATCTGAAATTACAATACTTACACGAGAAGATAGATAATTTAGTGCTGAAATAAGATAAATTTGAATGCATTCATAATTCTGTATGCTTCGGTTATGACAAATGCAAGAATTACATATTAATGAAAATCTTGTCAATTATAATTTAAATTACAGTTGATACAATATACACTGTTAATGATGATCGTGATTATAATTTTCAGCATAAAATAATAAGCATGCTCATTGTTAATTAAATCTTATCTCAAACCTGAAGCACAATTAATATCTTGAGTTATGTTAGCTATACGATTTCTAGATTCAATGTTAATTAATAATAAATTACCACAATAATAGATAAATT
>OX578147.1:108960582-109065582 GCA_951213105.1 Amaurobius ferox
AAAAATTTAGTCTGCCCTGCGTGTTCCCACATTAGAAAGTAATGCATTTCATGCCTGTCTACGTGGTATTACTGGTGATTATCCCAATACATTTCAAATGCCATACTGATACGACCCCATTTGTAAAAGTATTTGCAAAAAAGGCAATACATTCATAAATTTACTATTAACGAAAAAATGAGTAGCAAGTGGATACGAACTATTGACTGAAGATCAATTAATCTCCTCTCAAGTAGTTTAAAATTTATTTATTTGCATTTGTCGGCAGATCGCACTCAGTTGACAACTTCAGACGACCATCACTGCTGTATTATATTTCTGCAGCAATATTTCTTGCTTTCCATAAAAATATCTGACTTAGTTTTATTTATATCGTCAATTTCCAGACCTTTTCAATAAATTGCAATACGTAGAAAGTCTTTGCTGTTGTTTCAACTCTTAGAGACGTTTAAATCTATTCGGTATTAATAAGCAATAAACGAACGAATGTTATTCACAAATAAACATTGTTACAGTAAGGGCATATTCTAAATTAAGAACATGTATTTTTGATGGTTTTGTCAATGTGCATCGGACCTTTTAATCTTAGGTATTTGTAGTTTAATATTTTTTAAATTTGTAAATAATTGGTAAAAAGTAATTTGATACTAAATTAATTTTATACTAATTAATCTAATTCTTATCATAACGAAACTTAACAATAACATCACTGGTAGCAACTTTCATAGATTCCATAAAAATTAACATCTCATCAGAGTGATGTTTTCTGATATTAGGGAAGCTGTTCTTCCGCACAGATTTTCGCACTGAATGATTGATTACAAACTCATGCATCTTATTGACGAATTTTCCAAATATAACACAAAATGATGTATTTACATGGTATTCCATACTATATCTGTAATATAGGTGAACTTCATATTGACCAAGAATACAAATTGTATAGCTTAAATGTATTTAAAACATTCTACAGTAGAAAATATTGAGAATTAAATTATATTTTTATCTGCTACTATTGAAAAATCATCTGTATTAAGGGAAACAAAATGTGCAAGAATAGTTTTTTTAATTAGTACATGCTTGTAATTCGGATGACAAACAGATACAGTGTTTACAATAAGGATGGGCTATTGATAATTTTTTTAAATAATATAAGTACAATAGTGGTGTGGCGATTGAGCGTCGCCAGGACCGAACTCGGGATCTAGTGCTTACAAGACCGACATTATACAATTAGAGCAAAAGCTAGCTTCCCCTCCGAACTTATAATTCGGGTACATATCTTTAATCCGATGTCCTTGGCAGGAGTAGAGTCGGCTGCTGCCACAGTATGGTGAATTCGTTCCCCCCCTATCAAAATAATGGGGAAAACAGTTTTATTCTATTTTTATTCGTACAAATGGGACGAATATGGTGTTCCATTCATTTCTGTGTAATACAGTTTCATGATAGAATTAAAAGTTCCAGGTGAAGTTTTAGATTAAATCAATGACAGCGAAATTATGATATCTAATGTCTATAAATAAGACACAGTTTAAATTCTAATTTTATTCACACAACGTGTGTCAAATGACATATTGAGTCACTTGTGACACCATACATCATACGAGATAACTGGCATAATTAGAACCATCCAATCACCATGCTCCGCATTCAGCAATTAATTGTTATGAAAATTTTAGGAAATTTCCAAATCTAACGCTAGGTTACACATGGTTTCTTAGTGAAGATTTTACCTATTTTGTGGAATCCAGCTCTTTTCATGTTTCTTTGCTTCTATCTATATATTATGCATGCATGCATTTTTATGTCACTAATAATATAAGGAACTACAGGTTATAGTTAGTTATTAACAATATATATATATCAACAATATATATTAACATTTTAGTAAAATCATGGAAAACCCTCAAATTGGCAATTTCTAAAACTACATCTTCTCAGCCAGATTTTTTTCTATTACTTTTTTTCACATAAGCAAAAATAGTGGAAACAACTGACAATTGAAAATTTCCTAAATCAGTGCATTATATCCGAGCAATCAATATATTTCTCTGTTAAACAGAATTTTTAATATGATGACATACTGCGAGAGCTGCTTTATTAATGTTTGGGGAAGCAAAAAAAAATATAGGGTGATTTTTGTGTAGCACAATGCCTAGACATGAAAAGTCATATAACATTAGCGATTGATTTTATGTTGTGGATTTTAAAGCTGAGGTTTAAATATTTTAAACGAGCAATTGTTTGAATATTAAAAATGTTTTCACTCAAAAATGATCGAATTGAATGAAAATTGCAATAGTTCATATCATAAATCTCCCATATGCATTTTGATATATCTCCTCACCTGTATCTCCGTTTAACAATATGAACTTGCCATTCCTATGTAAGACTCATACCTTATATTACCGGATTGCATAAGTGGGCAGAGCGACATATGCGACAGATAAGGGGTTGACGTGCCTGAGAAGCTTGCTAAAAGCGGTCTAAAATCCTTATTTAGAGTGCAATATTTTAGATTACTTGTGGGGTCTCTAGGACCTTTAGTTGTAATTTACCTTAATTTGAACATTTAAGTTGTTTTGCAGTAAAAATTTGCACATAGCAAATTTCTCCGTTCCCATTAAAGTTACGGCCCATCGGCGTGATGTGTTCTGATATTAGGAAAGCTGCTACCCCATAGAGGTTCTTGCAAAGAATGAATGATTTCAAGCTTAATGTAGGTTATTCACTAATTTTCTATATACAACCAACATCAATGGATTTCCATTGTATTCCTTACAATATCTTTAGTAGAGGCGAAATTTATATTCGCCAGGAACACACATTTTATAGCTTAAATGTGTTTAAAAAATTAACATTTAGAAGCAGAAAATTTCGATAATTAACTTTAGTTTATGTATTTTTATATGCTGCTATTGATAAAACATCTGTATTGACGGAAACGAAAAATGCAAGAATGATTTTTTGTTTAAACAGTGTATGCTCTTAGTTTTGACAACCAACAGATATAGTTTTTACAATAAGCATGAGTTATCGATAATTTTTATAAATGACATTGTGTACAATAGCGGTATTGAATACATTAGGTAAAGAACCCATTCATTATGTGCAGCCATTTTGCCGCTAATGTGATTTTATCCGGACATAACGTAATTATCTTTGCTGATGCGTGCGCTTAATGACAAGTAAAAATCATGAGGTATAAATTTGAATTAAATATGATATTTCAATTTGCTTTGCTTATGATTTCTATGCAGATAATCAACTCATTGTTTTCCATTTATGAAAATTATTTGGGAAAATATTTTAGTATATTTTTATTAGTACAAATGGAGCTGATATCGTGTTTGTAACGTTACTAAAAATTGAGATAATTAAAATATCCAAAAGAAGTTTTATAGTAACTCCGCGAAAGGTGCATATCTAGTATCCATACATCAGATGCAATTTAAATTCAAATTCAATTCAGACAACGTGTTGGGACATGCCATGCTGAGTCACCTCTAATCACCATTCATTATAGGGCATACATAATTAAAACCAATCAATCACCATGCTCAACCTTAATCAATTTATTGCTATGCTTATTTCAGGAAAGTTTTACGGTTAACACTAGTGTACTCAGGGTTTCTTAGAGAAAATGTTACGTATATTGAGGAATCTTACAACAAAAGCAGAAATGTTCGTTTTCTTTCATACCGACGCTATATCAACTGTAATCATTTCACTCCAACCATGTGTCTTTGTTTTTATGTGTATTATGTATGCATGCAATTTTATGTCGCTACAGTAGTCTTTCAAAAATTCGAATACGATTTTTATATATTTACAAAATCCTGGAATACCCCCAGATTGGCAATCTCTAAAACTATATCTCCTCTATCAGTTTTTTCTCTATTACATTTTTTATACATATGCAAAACGAATAAAAGCAACTGAAAATTGAAAAAAAAATCAATATACTTTTCTGTTATATAGAATTTTTAAGATGACAACATACCGCGAAAAATATTTTATTAATGTCTGGCAAAGGAAAAAGTAAGAGATTATAAATCCCCCCCCCCCCCATTTACATTTTGATATATCTCATCATCTGTAACTCCGATTAATAATATTATATGTAATTTTCTATTTAAGATGCATACCTCGTATCACCGGATTGCATAAGTGGGCTGAGCAACATATGTGCCACCTAAGTGGTTGATGGGCCTGCGGGCGCGCCTCGTACCAAAAGCGGTCCAAAATGCTTAGAATGCAACATTTTCGATAACTTGTGAGGCCTTTAGAACCTTTAGTTCTAATTTACTTCGATTTGACGTTTTGATTATTTAAGTGGCTTTGCACTAACGATTTCGCACATAGTAAATTTCGTTTGCACTAACAAACGTAAGTTATTTTGCACTAACAAATTGGCACATAGCAAACTTCCTTATTACTTTCTTTATATACTTGGTATAATGTATAAGGAGAGTATTGTGATGGGGCCGAAAATTCGAATTCGACTTTTCGACGGGGGGGGGGGGAGAACGTTTCAAGCATCCCTGATCACGAATCGAACATTTTTGAAGTGATGTCTGTGTATGTGCGTGTGTATGTGTGTGTGTTTGTGTGTGTGTGTGTGTTTTTGTGTGAAAGTGTGTGTATAAATGAGACTGTGGAGACGATATCTCACAAACGAATGGAGCGATTCAAATGAAATTTGGTACAAAATTACAATCCGCGAATACTGGAAAGCTATTGCTTTTAAACACAATCGAATGTACAGAACGCTCCTAAATTTTCCAGTGAAATTTTGAAAAAAAACGCCAAAAAATCAAAACCTTTAATAAAGTTACGCAAAAAGACATTTCTTATGTAATTTTTTCTTAAAAAACGATTGACATAAACTTCAGAATCCTAGTATGAATCATTTTCGAGATATGGCACATTTTTCAAATAAATTTATCAAAAAATCCCATAAATTGAAAATATTAACTGTTGAGAAACATGTTCACTTTCATATGTAATATCATGCGATAAATTGGGTGACATCATTCTCATGGATGTAGCTCGTTTCATTCATGAGAAAAGATACTTTGAGTAATACGTTTGTATTTGAACGCCAATAGTCATTTATATATTATAAGAATAACTTATTTCTTCATCCATACCGCTTAACGAGATTTTGGCGAGGAATTTGGCGGAATGTCGCCAACTTGGCGACGTTTTAAATGTTGCCAACATCTAACGAACATCTCGCCAAATGGATAAAAATGACGCTAAATCAATAAAAATGATGACTCATTGACGAAAATTCAATATCTTGGAAATAATATAAGTATCTACTATAAGAATGACCTATTTTGTTCTGATTGTAAAAGTAGTAAATTCATTGCATTATATAAGGAGAGTCATGTGCTGCCCTCATCAGATTTTTCTTATTACAGTTAAAGGGCTCATCGGCGTGATGCGTTATGATATTGGAAAGCTTCTTCCCATATATGTTCTTGCAAATAATGCAAGATTTCAAATTTAATGTCTCTTAGTGACTAATTTTCCAAATACAACAAAAATGTATATATTTCCATAATATATATTTTTAGTAGAGGCGAAATTTATATTCACCAATAACACACACTTTACAGCTTAAATTTGTTTAAAACATTAACATTTATCAGCAGAAAATATCGATAATTAACTTTAGTTTATGTATTTTTATCTACTGCTATCAAAAGAAACACCTGTATTTAGGGAAACGTAAAATACAATAATGCATTTTTTTAATCAGTGCATGGTCTTAGTTCTGATGAGAAACAGATATAGTTTTTACAATAAAGATGAGATATCGATAATTTTCATAAATGACATGCGTACAATAACGGTATTGCATACATTCGATGACGAACCCATTCATTATCTGCAGCCATTTGCTAACTAATGTGATTTTATCCGGACATAACGTAATTATCTTCGCTGATGTGTGCGCTTAATGACGAGTTAAAATCACGTGGTATCAAGTTGAATTGAATACGAACTTTCAATTTATTTTGCTTATATTTTCTATGCAGACGTTTCCTTCATTGTTTTCCCCTTATGAATATAGTTGGGGGAAATATTTTATTTTATTTTTATTCGCACAGAAGTGATGTATATAGTGTTCGTTTCGTCACTATGTAATGCAGTTTGATGAGAGAATTAAAAGATCCAAGTGAAGTTTTATATTAACTCTATTTCCGTGAAATGATTATATCTAGTATTTTTAAATCATACGAACATTCAATTCTAATTCAATTCATACAAGTTGTAGGAAATGACATGTTGAGTCATCTCTGATCACCATTCTTCATGAAACTTAATTGGCATAATTAGAACCATCCAATCACCATGCTCGGCACTTTTAACTATTTTGCGGAATCTTACAACAACATTTTAAACATCCGTCTTCTATCAAACCGACGCTATATCAACTGTAAATCATTTCCGTCCACTCATGTTCCTTTGTTTTTATCTATGTATTATGCATATATGCCATTTTATGCCGCTAATGATCAAAGAAGCTACAGGAAACTTTCAAAAATTCGAAAAATTTTAAGGTGTTTATGTATAAGCTAAATCCCTGAAAACCCCGAAATTTATAATTTCTGAAACTATATCTCCTCTATCAATTTTTGCTCTATTATTATTTTTCACATAAGCAAAATGTGTAGAAACAATTAAAAGTTGAAAATTTAATACAAAATCAATATATTTTTCTGTTACACAGAATTTTTAAGATGATCACATTCTGTGAGAGCTCTGTGAGAGATATTACTGTTCGGTGAGAGATATTACTGTTCGGCGACGAAAAAAGGAAGAGATTATAAATCCCCCCCCTCATCTGCATTTTGGTATATCTTAGCATCTATAGCTCATATTTCATATAATATATTTCCTTTCCTGTTTAATACGCATACCCCACATACAGACGCATAAGTGGACTGAGCGATATATGCTCAGTCCACTTATACGGGGGGGGGGGGGGGGTAAAGTAGCTAAGGGGGTTAAGTACCTGCCCCCGAGAAGGGTGCCAAAAGCAGTCCGAAATGCTCACTTCGATTGCAATATTTTTGATTACTTGTGAGGTCTTTAGAACCTTTATTTTTATTTTACCCCAATTTGACATTTTGAATATTTAAAATGTTTTGTATTAACAATTTTGCACATATTAAATTTCCTTTGCACGAACAAATGTAAGTTATTTTGCACTAAAAGAATTGCACATAGCAAATTCCCTTTTCCCCCTAAAAATAAAGTCTTCATCGGCGTGATGAGTTCTTATATTAGGAAAGCTGCTTCCCATAGAGGTTCTTGAAAATAATGAATGGCTCCAAACTTAATGTATCTTCTATATAAACTAATTGCCAAGTTTACGTCTGTCTGTATGCCACGCTTTTTAGGCTCTTATCGAATAGATATATACTTGCAATCTGATTCACGAGTCGATCGTTGAATAAAATCCCCTGGAAAAATCATATTTTCCGAAAATATTCTGTAGAGGGGGGGGGGTTGCTCTACAACGAAATGTTAAAAAAAATAAATGATAGAAAAACGTACTTTACGATAAGATACAGATTTCAAATAGAGTGTATGGGTAAATCGCACCCTTTATAGATTAAATTTGTTTCAAAAAATTAACATTTAGCAGTAGAAAATATCGATATTTAACTTTAGTTTATGTATTTTTATCTGCTGTTATTGAAAAAACATCTGTATTTCTGAAACGTAAATTACAGCAATGTTTTTTTTTCATCAGTGCATGTTCTTATCTCTGATGAGAAGCAGCTTTATTTTTTTACAATAAAGATGAGTTATCGATAATTTTTATAAATGACATACGTACAATTGCGGTATTGAATAGATTCAGTAACGAACCCATTCATTATCTGTAGTCATTTTCTCACTAACGTGACTTTATCCGGACATAACGTAATTATCTTCGCTTATGTGTGCGCTTAATGACGAGTTAAAATAACGTGGTGGTATCAAGTTGAATTTAATATGAACTTTCAATTTGGTTTGCTTATTGTATTTTCTATGCAGGTATTTGTTCATTGCTTTCCCTTTATGAATAGAGTTGGGGGGGGAATATTTTATTTAAATTTTATTCGTACCAAAGTGACGGTTATGGTGTTCGTTATGTTTTTGTGTGACATAATACAGTTTGATGAGATAATTAAAAGATCCACGTGAAGTTTTATATTAATTATATATCCGCAAAAAGATCATAACCAGTATCTATAAATCAAACGCAATATAATTTCTAATTTAATTAACATAATGTGTTGGGAAATGACATGCTGTGCCACTTCTGATGATCATAGGATATAAATGGCATAATTAGAACCATTCAGTCACCATGCTCGGAAATCATCAATTTATTATTATATTCTAATTTCAGGAAAGTTTAACCGTCTACATTAGGTGTTGTTTTCATATTTTGATGCATCTTGCAACGATAGTAAAAAGTTCGTTTTCTCTCATGTGCCGACGAAATATCAAATGCATTCATTTTATTCCAATCATATTTCTATGTTTCTCTTGGTGTGTTATGCTTGCATGGACCGCTTACTTTTAATTTGCTAACGATCAGATGAGCTACGGGAAAATAAATTAAAAAAAATCGAGAATTTTTAAAATGAATATAACACTTCACTCAATAAGTCTCCGGCCTGACATATATATGGCAACACTGTTGACAGACCCATATGATATCTGGATAGTACCAACATTTAAATGAAACGTGTCAAAATTTCATGTTATTCTGACAATTAGTTTAAAGGTTACAGTGGTTTTAGTAACCCCAGTTTTGTAATTTTCAAAACAATGGATAAAAAATAATTCCGTGTGTTGATTAAACATTGTTTTTGATGGGGAAAAATACTGTTGAAGCCAAACAGTGGCTTGATAAGCGTTATGAAGACTCTGCACCAGGGAAATCAACCATTATTGATTGGTATACTGAATTTAAACGCGGTCGTACAAACACCGATGATGCTGAACGTTCTGGTCGCCCAAAATCGGCAGTTGTTCCGGAAAACATAAAATGGTTTTGAAAGACCGTAAAATGAAGTAGCGTGAGATTGCTGACACCTTAAAGATATTAAAAGGTAGTGTGTTTACAATTTTACATGAAAGTTTGAGCAAGCGTATGTTGATTTCCAAGTGGGTGCCGCGTTTGCTCACACCGGACCAAAAACAACAACGCGTCGACGATTCAGAGCGCTGTTTAGAGCCGTTCAAGCGAGATAAGAAGGATTTCTACCATCGGTATGTGACAATGGATGAAACATGGATCCATTACTACACACCTGAATCAAAAAGATTGTCAGCTGAGTGGACAGCAGCAGGTGAAAATCGTCCAAAGCGACCCCAAACCCAAAAGTCAGTTGGCAAGGTTATGGCATCCGTATTTTGGGACGCGCATGGTATTTTGTTCATCAACTATCTTGAGAAAATTAAAACTATCAATAGCGAATATTACATGGCATTATTGGATTGATTGAGTGTAGAAATCAAGAAAAAACGGCCTCACATGCAAAAGAAAAATGTGCTGTTCCACCAACACAATGCCCCGTGTCACAAGTCGATGAAAACGATGGTTAAATTACATTAATTTACGCTTCAAATTGCTTCCTCACCCACCGTACTCTCCAGATTTGGCCCCAGCGACTACTGATTTTTGCAGAGATTAAAAAGATGTTCCAGGGAAAGAAATGTGGCTCAAATAAAGATATGATTGCCAAAACTGAGGCCTATTTTGAGAGCAAGGCAAATCGTTCTACAATAAAGTCGAAAGGTTAGATGAGCGTTGGAATGAATGTATCACTCTTGAAGGAGAGTATGTTGAAGAATAAAGTCAAATTTCTAAAAAAAAAAAGTGTTTTCTTAGTTAAACCGGAGACTTCTTGAGTGGGCCATGTATATATATGCAAATTTCTGAAAACCTTCAAATTGGCAACTGCTGGAACTATATCTCCTCTACCAGGTTTTCTCTCTTACTTTTTTAACATAAGCTAGACTTATAGAAATAACTGACAGTTGAAATTCTGATAACTGACAGTTGAAATTCTAATAACTGACAGTTGAAATTCAATATATTTTATGTTATACAGAATTTTAAATATGACAACATTCGACGATAGCTGTTTTATTACTATCTGGTAAAGAAAAACAAACAAAGGGCGATTTTTTTTTGTGTGCTAGACATAGTTTAGACACGAAGCGTCATGATATTTGCGATTGTTTTAATTTTGTTGATTTTAATAATGAGGTTTAAACATTTTGAACGAGCAATTTTTTCAATACTAAAAATATTTTCGTTGAAAACATTCGAATCTGATTAAAATTACCGTAGTTTGATATATCTCAGCATCTATTGCTTTGATTAATATGAAATTTTCATTCATTTTTAACACACGTTCCTTGTATCACCGTATTGCGTAAGTGGGATGAGCAGTATCTGCATCAGCTAAGGTGCTTAAGTTGCTGCGCAAGAGCAAAGTACCAAAAGTGGGTCCAAAGATGCTTATTCAGAGTTCAATCCTTTTTATAAATTGTGATGTCTATATAAACTTCAGTTACAATTTCCCACAGTTTGACGTTTTAAATATTTGAATTATTTTGGACTAGCAAATATTTTTATTAGTGTCAGTTAATTAGATCAATCAAATAGCCGGCCAACTAAATTTCAGTGTCCCTGTTAGCAAGGCAAATTAAAGCATTCGGTTCTGTTGTAGAAATGGGAATTAATAATTCATAGATCAAAATGTGACCTCAGAAAGCAAAAATGTTATTAGTGCCAGTCATTTGGACCAGTCAGAGAACCTGACAACTACATTTCAGTTACCCTGTTAGCAAGGCAGGATAAAGCTTTCGGTTCTGTTGTAGAAATATGAATTACCAATTCATAGATCGAAGTGTGACCTGAGAAAACACACTTTTGGATTGGTGTCAGTTACTTAGATCAATCAGAGGACCGGCCAACTAAGTTTCAGTGAACCTATTAGCAAGACAGGATAAAGATTTCGGTTCTGTTGTAGAGATAGGAATTAACAATTCATAAATCGGAGTGTGATTTGAGAATGAAAAAAAAATATTGGTATCAGGTATTTAGACCAATCAGAGAACCGGCCAACTTAGTTTCAGTGACCATGCTAGCAAGGCAGGATAAAGCTTTCACTTTTGTTGTGGATATAGAAATTAACAATTCATAGATCGGAGTGTGACTTAAGAAATCGTCGATGAGCAGCAAGTACAGGTTCACTAAAATCACATGGAGTTGAGTTACTAAAATGTGGAAAAGAATCTTCCTGAGAACAACTCAGAACGTATTTGGCCTATAGAGGTATACTTGCTGAGTTCTAGGAAGTATTGAGTTGTGTTACTTTTAATTTAAACATAAGAAAAATACAAATACTTTACATGCTTACAAAACTGATTCCTAAGATAATGGCGTCAGTCTAAAAATTTTCATTCACAAGCCTGCACGAGCATAACTTATTCTTGAGAAGAATATTACCGAGTTCCATCGGTCATGCAAATTGCATAATCTAACTTTCATCATATATCGTATACTGTAAGTATGTGTGTATATGGATATATGTGTACATGTTAATACAAGAAAAAAAATCTGATGTGGGCAGCACATGACTTTCCCTGCAGACTTATATCCACGTTCTCTTTATTTTAATTAAATTTATTTCACTTTTAATTCAATTTTCTTTCTCATTCGGTAACCGGACTTATTTTCAAAGGTGGTGTAGAGAAAATGCGAAAAACTAAGATATCTCGAGAACGGCTGGTCCTAGTGTAATGGGGTTGGTCGTATTCTTTTCTTCGTTAAAAATTACGTATTAAACAAGCATTTAATGGATATATTTGAGCCTACGTAGTTCTTTAGTATAGATTTTGACGATTTTTGCGGGCCATTTTGCAAAAAAAGGCGGGATATTTTTTTTTCGAATCTTACCAAAATCTAATCAGCACCAGGGTGATCCTCAAGTGACTCATCTACTGAATTTTGTGAAATTCGGTCCATTAGTTTCTCAGATACAGTGGATACAAACTTTTGCGGGCCATTTCGCAAAAAAAGGCAGGTTCTTGTATCCCGACTCATACCCAAAATTAATCAGCACCAGACTCGCCCACAAGTAACTTCCTTACCAAATTTTTTGAAATTCGGTCAATTAGTTTTTTAGTTACTGTGGATACAAAATCTACACAGACAGGCAGACAGACACACAGACACACAGACGTCACGCTAAAAATGTTTTTTTCGTATTCTAGAGGTCTTGAAACGTGTAGATCCGTCGGAAACTCGAGTTGAGATTTTCGACATGATTCCAATACTTTCCCTATACATTACCATGTATTGCAGGGAAAGTAACAACCAATCAATTAAAAAAGTATGTGTTGATACATTACTTGAAAAATTAGAACTAAATGGAATTTTTGTAATTAATATGATTTCAACTTTAATTATTCCAATTTAAAATTTTCAAATCATTAGTTTTTGTGCAAAAAAAGTGATAATTCCCCCAAAGCAAAGAAAATGCTACATAAATAGTATCAGAGGAACATAGATAATTTAAACTACGCTATCGATGTTAATGGCAACAAAATAAAATATTTTATTCACATATGTAAGCTAAATGAAACCATTGGAGAGTTATTTAGCTTTAGTTATTAACCATTTTAAAAAATAAAGAGAAATATAGTTTAAAACAATAAATTAAATATAGTCTTTGAAGTAATAAATATTTTATTACTTCCGCTACGTACATAGTATAATGTATAAGGGAAGCATTGCATTGGGGTCGAAAATTCGAATTTGACTTTTCGACGAAAAAGCACGTTTCAAGCATCTCCGAACTCGAATCCAACATTTTAGTGGTAAAGTATGCATGTCCGTATATATGCTAGTGTATATATATGTATGCATGTTATTGTGTGCATGCAATCAGTGTGTGTGTGTGTAATCACCTGACTTCTGTGTATGCAATATCTCAGATCAAATAAAACATTTCGAATATAATTTTGCACGACTGATACAAACCGTGAATACTAAAACCCTGTATATTTTAAAAGTGAACGGTAGTATGAAAATCCCCTCAATTCTCGCAAGAAATTAAAAAAATATATTTAAAAATTAAGTACAATAATGATTTAAAATATATCATTGCATATCTAATTACTTTCCTTATATACATAATGTATAAGAAAAGTATTGTGACGAGGTCGAAAATTCGAATTCGAGTTTTCGACAGGAGAGCAAGTTTCAAGCATCCCTGATCACGAATCAAACATTTTTGAAGTGATGTCTGTGTGAGAGTGTGTGTGTGTGTGTGTGTGTGTGTGTGTGTGTGTCCGTGAGTCTGTGGAGACGATAACTAAACGAATGGACCGATTCGAACGAAATTTGGTACAATAATCACAATCCATAAACAATGGAAGCCTATTGTTTTTATACGCAATCGATAGTTCAGAACCCCCTTAAATTTTTCTAATTAGATTTTGAAAAAATCGTCAAAAAATCGAAACAGCTAATAAATTTACGCAAATAAACATTTCTAATGTAATTTTTCATTAGAAAATGATTGACATAAATTTCAGAACGCTAATATGAATCGTTCTCGATATATTGAATTTTTTAAAAAAAATATCAAAAAGTCATTTAAAGTAAAAAATATATATTTCTTATTGAGAAACATGTTCACTTTTCATATGTAATACCATGCGATACATTTGGTGACATCATTCTCGCGGATCTAGCTCGTTCCATTCATGAAAAAATATACTTTGAGTACTACTTTTGTATTTGAACGCCAATAGTCATTTATCTACTCCAAGAATAACTTATTTCTTCGTCCATAACGCTTGTTGAGATTTTGGCGACGAATTTGGTTGTATGTCGCCAATTTGGTGATTTTTTAAATGTCGCTAAATTAACGAAAAACTCGCCAAATGGATAAAAATGACGCTAAATCAATGAATACTCATTGATGATGACGACATGGCAACTCATTGACGAAAATTCAATATCTTGGAAAGAATATAAATAACTACTATAAAAATAATCTATTTTTTTCCACTGTAAAAGTCGTAAATTCATTGCATTATATAAGGAAAGTCATGCGTTGCCCACACCTGATTTTTTTTAATTAGAAAACGATTGGCACAATCTTATAAAGTTAGCATGAGCTTTTCTCGACATATTGCAACCTTTTTGAATAAAATAATTTTGAATAGAAAAATCTGATGTTAGCAACACCTGACTTTCCTTATATAATGCAATGAATTTTCTACTTTTACAGTTAAAAAAATGTTATTCTTATAGTAGATACTTATATTCTTTCCAAGATATTGAATTTTCTTCAATTAGCCGTCATTTTCATTGATTTAGCGTCATTTTCATCCACTTGGCGAGATTTCTGTTAATTTGACAACAATTTAAAATGTCGCCAAGTTGGCGACATTCCGCCATATTCGTCGCCAAAATATCGCTAAGCGTTATGGACGGAGAAATAGGTTATTCTTACAGCAGATAAATGACCATTTGCTTCTAAATACAAAAGTACTACTCACAGAATCTTTTTCATGAATGGAACGAGCTAGTTTCACGAGAATGATGTCACCAAATTTATCGTATGGTATTACATATGAAAAGTGAACATGTTTCTCAATAGGAAATATATTTTTTTTATTTTATATGACTTTTTGATATTTTTTTTTTGAAGGATGTACAATATCTCGAGAACGATTCATGTTATTATTCTGAAATTCATGTCAATCGTTTTCTAATGAAGAATAGTAGAAATGTCTATTTGCGTAACTTTATTAGCGGTTTTGATTTTTTGACTATTTTTTCAAAATTTCACTCGAAAATTTAGGCGGGTTCTGAACATTTGATTGCATATAAAAACAATAGACTTCCAGTGTTTACAGATTGTGATTTTTGTGCCGAATTTCGTTCGAATCGGTCCATTCGATCGTCAGTTATCATCTCCAAAGTCTCACTGACACACACACACGCACACACACACACTTTCCCCCACACACACATAATTTCACACACACACAGACATCACATCAAAAATGTTTGGTTCGTGGTCAGAGATACTTGAAACGAGCTCTCCCGTCGAAAACTCGAATTCGAATTTTCGACCCCGTCGCAATACTTTCCTTATACATTATGTATATAATGAAAGTAATAGATATGTAAAATTTCAAAAGTGGTATGTAGTGTTAGATATAAGACCTTGCAAAACTTAATAAAGTAGCCATATGTCATTAAGGTGACATTTTTATTCAATCATCACTACTCTATTCAAAGAAGTCTTATAAGCCTTTATCTTACAAGTAGCAGTTTGATTTATTATTATCATATACATTTGCTTTTCAATTGCAGCATTACACAGCATCATTCTTATAAATCCAGATCGTTCAATTTACGAGGAAACACACTTTTTGAAATAGTTTCTTCTCAAGTCCCAGTAATTTGCCAATAGTCATTTAATACTTCATACGGTTGGTATAACTTAAATGTTAGTTACATTTTGTAAAGTATTTTGTTGTTAGTTACTCTTTCCGACTCATCAATCGCCAATATCATCCTATTTTTACTTCCCCTTATATACATAATGTATAAGGAAAATTTTGTGATGGGGTCGAAAATTCGAATTCGAGTTTTCGACGGGAGAGCACGTTTCAAGCATCCCTGATCACGAATCAAACGTTTTTGAGGTAAGGGCTGTGTGTGTGTGTGAAAATGTGTGTGTGTGTGTGTGTGTGTGAAAGTGTGTGTGTGTGTGTGTGTGTGTTAGTGAGACTGTGGGGACGATAATTGACGAACGAATGAACCGATTCGAACGAAATTTGGCACAAAAATCACAATCCGTAAACACTGGAAGCTTATTGCTTTTATACGCAATCGAATGTTCTGAACCCTCCTAACTTTTCGAGTGAACTTTTGAAAACATCGTTAAAAAATCAAAACCGCTAATAAAGTTACGCAAATAGACATTTCTTATGTAATTTTTCATTAGAAAACGATTGACATAAATTTTAGAACGCTAACATGAACCGTTGTTGCACATTTTTCAAAACATTATTACACATTTTTCAAAAAAACAAACAAAAAGTCATATAAAATGACTATTTCCTATTGAGAAACATGTTAATTTTTCATATGTAATACCATGCGATAAATTTGGTGACATTATTTTCGTGGATCTAGCTCGTTCCATTAATGAAAAAATATACTTTGTGTAATACATTTGTATTTGAAATCCAATAGTCATTTATCTGCTGTAAGATTAACTTATTTCTTCGTCCATAATACTTGGCGAGATTTTGGCGGAAAATTTGGTGGAATTTCGCCAACTTGGCGACTTTTCAAAATGTTGCTAAATAAACGAAAATCTCGCCAAATGGATTAAAGTGACGCTAAATCAATGGCGACTCATTGATGATGACGACATGAGCAATGACGAGTCATTGACGAAAATTCAATATCTTGGAAAGAATATAAATAACTACTATAAAAATAATCTATTTTTTTACTTTAAAAGAAGTAAATGCATTGCATTATATAATGAAAGTCATGTGCTGCCCACATCAGATTTTTATTTATGTGTTGTTAATTTAATGACAAAAACATTGCTGTGTGAACTTTCTACCAAACATTTCTGTGAACTAATAAATGCACTGATTTTAGCAGTGAAAGGCATGTGCCGGCCACATCATTGCTTTAATTTCTAATAATGATTGTAATACAATGAAACAAAATACATGGGTTATAAATATATGATAACATCGAGTAGATAATCACATTCCAGGTATTTTTTTATAAAATTTAAATTTATCATATATTGAAATAAAAATGATAGAATTTTGCTTTATAAAATAAGTGAAATGGCTTTGCTTTTCAGTAACTGGGGATATGATCCAAGAAGTATTTTGCTCTATGTTATGAAGTCGGTATATATTCAACGCTTTCTGCTCAGAAACTGCAACAGTCAAACCCCATTAGTTATGCAAATATGCAGACAAAATGCAATGACTTGAGTTTATGAAGCATGATTTTGAAGAATATTTGCATAAGAAAACATGCAAGAAAGAAAACCGCATGGAAATAGTTTCATATGACATAGAACTGCTTATATGGAAGGAGATATAATATTTCGAAGAGAGCAATGTGGAATGAATACTTCTATATATAATTCATTTTGTGATATATTTTGAATATTAAATTAGATTTGTATTTTATTTTTATTTCCACACACATTTCACATGAAGTGATTTATGAAGAAAATAATAAAATCGGGTTGGATTAAGCCTGGCATTTGAAAATTATTGAAAATATATATTTCGAAGAAACTATTTTCATATATAAGTTTATTTCAGTAACATCAGAACCAGATGGATGCAGAATCCTCATGAGACAAACATTCTGCACCGTCAATTCGAACGTGTCCCTAAAACGATTGAAGGAATAAAAAAAAACTAAATTGCTCTAAACAACTAAAATATGATATAAATAAAAGGAAAACTCGTGATTTTCCTGCACATCATTAACAAACTGGATATCTCACATAAATTTTGTGATTTTAATTTTGTAAATAGTTTGCTTGTAATTTTTATGTTTTGTACTTTTACTAATGTAACAATGCTTCTTCATTTGAGGTTCTTTCAGATATCAAGCATGCTCAACTCGACATCCATACACCAGATTTCATTTTAAGCAGCTTTATTTTGCAAACTGTGCAAACTTTGTAAAAAAAATATATATACATATATTATAAAAAAACATATGATCATCTAACATGAAAAATTTGTATTGCTAGTCCAAATTTTTATAGTTATAGAATGTTACACTTAAAAATATAAAAAAATCTTTTTGTTTTGTACCAAGTTCGTTAATGTATCCCTCGAAGTTTGTTCCCGAAGGGGAATAATGACGTCACGGACACAAAAATTATATCTCAGCTATTTTTCACTGCAATGATTCGCATTAGTAGGTTTATTGATTATAAGGTTTATTGATTATAGGATATTGATTATAGGATATTGATTATAGGATATTGTAGGTTTATTGATTATAGGATATTGTAGGTTTATTGATTATAGGATAATTATGTCAAATTTGTCCCTATGCTGCCATGTTAAATTACAAAGTTTCGAATAAATTTCGATGTTTTCGCTCAAATGTCTTTATTTGCAAGTTTGGATAGGAAGTTAATGGATCCATTAATATTTGAAGAATACATTAAAAATATATTTACGGCAGCTATTGTTTACACAAGAAATCAACAGACAGAAGGCAGACAAACGGACACCATTCTTAAAATAGTCAATACGTCTTCAGGAGATCCTAAAACATGTATTAGCATCAAATTTTCGAAGTTGAAAATTTTTGTGCAAGCAATTTTATCTTACTATGAGAAATAAAAATGTTTAAATGTAAAAAAATACACGTTATTCATTATCTATACATAGGTTTGTGGAACATTGAAATATCATGCAGCGCTATAAGCAGATATAGAGATATATTTCTATATATGCCGGTCGTCCAAATAGTTGCCAAGTCCTCTGGATGAGTCGGACGGCCTGGGTTTTCCACGTTATTCATTATCAATGTGAAAAGTAAAACTTAATGAATCGTATCCACTGAATCGTATCCGTTCATTGATTTTCGTTGTGTAGGAGAAGGTTGTTAAATATATGTTTACCCTATACTCCAAGACCCCAGTGGCCAGTGCCTTGACCCAAGGACTGTTGGTCAGTGCCTTGGTCAGCGCTTGTATAGCTCTGCAGAGAAATACTACTTTGACCGCAACATGCAATGCAATTTTCAATGTATATCGTGCTGTCTCACAGACTACACAACTTTACAGCGTAGCTATTTCCACTACTTAAAATTTCAAATAATCACTACATCTGGCATTATATTTCATTGAAAACGTGTGAAGGGCATATTTTAAAAGTGTTCAAGGCCGGAAAAATCCTTACAGATGCCTGAGTAAATTGAGGTCTAAGTATGACAGCATAATGAGAGTGCATAATGCGTAATGTCATCATGACAGCAAAGGTGTGGTTTTTGTGTAAAACTACTCCTATCGGAGATAGCAGCACCTAAGGACAAGTTTTGTCGCCTATATATTATTCTGTTATCTGCAATGATGTGGAATTCCGAAGTTTGGCGAAAGCCCCTTATAGACAAGTTTTGTAATAATGGCTTTGGGCGTTGCAACTTTTGTGTAGCTTGAACTAAACTTCTGTCAAATTTGAAGCCGCCTAAGTAGAAAGACTGAATTTGTCAGCTCCCATAAAAGTTTTCAAAATCTGACAATTAGCTGTATCGCAAATAAGTAATAACAACAATAAGTAATAAAAACAATAAGTAATAACAACAAGAGGAAGAATAAATAAGAACAGCACATTCAAATAATCATTAGTAATACATATATTTCTCACAATAGCAATTTTATTGCTTATACAGCAAATATCAAATATTTCATGCTAACATGAGTATAATGAAAAAGTGAAAAGTTAGCAGTATTCCACATTTTTGCGAACGCTTCCTACATATAAATTATGTAACTGTTGTAAATATTTGCCGAGGCAATTTATTTTTCAATGCTGATTGATAATCTGCAGTACTGTGTATAAAATGTCTCTTGATAACTGTCTGGAGTAATATATATGCAGATAAGACAAAGCGTTATCTTGATGAAAAACATGATAAAATGCATATTCCTGGCAAAAGTCTCCTTAAATATTCACAGGTCAATTCAGAAACCCTATCAGGATAACAGAACAGTTCAAAATATTATAATTATACTAGTACCAGGTCTACTCCTACCAGGGAATATCAAGCAAAAACCAGATGCGGGATTTTAATAAAAATTTTCTTTGATAAATATATAAATAACCGTAGTAGAAAAATATACGAATCAAAATGTTATAAAACGTAGGATCTAGAGCACAAAGGAAAGTATTGCAAAATGTGGTGATGACTAGAAGAACAGAGTATTTTATTTTCATCCTAACACCTTTTTACAGTAAGCCATTTTTCAATATTTTCAATGCAGTTTTTTTATTTATAATTTATTTAATGTGTCAAACGAAGAAAAACTTGTTGTTATTGACTTTTGCAAGTTATTGCATTTATCATTGATATTTATTTCATTTAACGATAAAATGTGGGTTAATATTTTCAATTAAATAAAATTTGCAGAGTCACCATTAACTTACCTTATAGATATTAATGATTTTATTGAATGTCAAGAATGGCAGTGAATGTGAAATCCTCTGATAAATAATTAATGTTTATTAGTTATTCATAGTAGTCTGGTACATCATGATATCAATGTATGACAATACAATGACGACAACCGTTAATATTTAATGCGTCAAAACATAATACTGTTCTTCATACCCGGAATCTTAACTCGACCCTTATGGATCGAAAACGAAAGAGTTATTTGTTCAACTACAGAATAACAAAGCTAACTCCGAAGATGAATATTTAAATTGACATTCCTATGATTTGAAAATTTTAATCAGACATATTTGTATATTTCAAGTAGCATCCATTGTACATTTTATTAGATTGAAAATGCAGGTTCTGTTCCTCAAATGTACTTTAGATGTGCATTTGTCCATAATAATCATTTGGTCATTTGATATATATTCTTCCTTAGTCTTTTGTAAAATATAAAATTGCATTACTTGCTTTGGTACTAATGAAAGTTTAGAATTTCTAAAGTAAAACAGAGCCTTTATATATTAGTCTTTATAATTTATAATATATTTAAATATATGTTGAAAAGTTTTTTGGTCGTAAACATGAAATGAATTTTGTGTAAAGTATTCTTATTTATTTTACATTGCCAACCAGTGCATTGTTGTCTTGTAGGAAAAATCCATAAATCATTTTATTCGCAATTTCATGACAAAGTTACACAATTCTTTTTTTGAAACCTTCTGAGATTTTATCTTCTTATTTAAAATTTCGCATTTCTGATAAAGGTATAACTCACTTCTTTGTCAGAAATAAGCATTTATTTCAATGTTTTCAGATACATCAATCATTTCTTTCGTATCGTACTTGCATAAAGAGTAGTGCATCGGAAGCCCTTTATTCTAGATTTTTCAAATGTATTCGCTATGTGGCCAGTCTCCCCTTTGGAAGACGGGTTAAAACTGCAATCGCTCCAAGACACCATTTTTCAAAGTGCTGTATATGTTAAAATGAAAGGAAGGATGCGAAAATAAACATTCGAAGATATGTTCGCTGTGCAAAATAAGTATTTATAAAATATATTTGTCCTTCTCTTCCATGTATGTTTGAGTTTGATATGCGATGCTTAACATAATACTCAACGAGATGAAGGATGGAATTATTACATTTCAAAACTCGGTCTTATATAATAAAGATAAACATCATAGTGGCAAATAGCATTTCCATAATTTATATATATTTTTATAACAATTAGGTATCATTTTAAAAAAACAACGTATTTTGCTAAAGATGTTTTGCACGTATCTGCTGTGCACCAGATAAATAGGCTTAACAAAAATATTTTTAGATCTTCTTTAGTTATAAGGTAGGTCAGGGTTAGTAGTCTCATATTTTACATTTCTATTTTTCACAAATTTCTTATAAAAGACTCAAATTTTATCTTCACCATATGGAAATTTTATCTTTTGGCGAACTACAAACAATTGCCGAAACTTAATGGTGAATAATTAATTTGAATATTTGAAGTTGACAAAAACGTGTGATAATTTGCCACGGCTACGGGCCAGTTATCAAAACACTACAGGGAAAAATGTCCGATGTGTTTTACATATTTCTTACTTGTTTTGTAAACACTGTCAATTATTTTTGTTTTGTGTATAAAGTTTTGTTTTGCGTTTTTTAAAACTTTACAACAAAGTTGAAAAGTGTTTATGACTTTGTTCATTCTGTCTGTCTGTCTGTCCGTTGGCACGATAACTGCCGTAAAAATGACTTAATCAAAATGAAATTTTAGTATGCTGTTCAGACAGTCTGTAGGACCTACGGGAATATAAATGAATAATATCACCCTATTAGTTTTGGATTGAGCCCGGGTTGAAAAAATGAAATTCATTGAGCCATGGGACCTAATTTTTCAAACATTTTTTAAGAGGATTTAAAATTCACAAATTGCTTCAAAAATTTTAGGTAATATTCAAATTGTTCCATAAAATATACAAACAAATAATTCAGCGAAATATATTCAGTAGTTTTTTAAATAAAAATTAAAATAATAATTACACCTCTTATATGAAGCGATTCCGTGACCATGATATGAAAAGATCACATGACCCACTTCAAAATGATATATGGCATCCATCTTGTCTCAAAATCGTGAATTTTTAAGTTCTTTTTAATTCATATTGAGTGTTGCATCCGTCCTAAAACCACATTATATTTGCTTAAATTATGTGCATCTACATACTGAAACAACACAATTACAATATATTTGAGTTTAAATGATCATCAAAATTGGATTATGTCTACAGCGAAGCCTATTTTTCACTTATGTAAAATATAAGCAGCAAAATATGTCGAATGAGTTGTATTAGAATTACTGTATTTCCTTAACACAAAATTATTTAGCCCATGGAGTCTGTATAGCTGGTTTGAATGAAATATTCATTGATTTTACACAGAGAAGGACGATTTGTTTCGATGAAGTTTTAACCATAGAGTTTAATTACTTGTAGCTCCATGGTCTGAATTTTTAAATAAAATAAATTATTATAGTTTTGGAATGAATGAAATGAATGGGAAAATATTATGAGCGAAATGCTGCTTTTATAGAGAGATCCAGGCATGTTATTTTTTCTATGACGTTATTTGAATGAATTTCAGTGGTTTTCGATGAAGTTTTCAAATATAACAAATTATCGTAATATTATGATAGCTTAAAAATATTACTGAGGAATATATCGCATTTTAGAGATGTTTAAACCAGGCAATATATATTTTAATGCCGTCATTTGAATGAAGTTCATTTTTTTCGATGAAGGTTTAAGTTTTCAAATATAATAAATTAATGTAGTATTGTGATAAGTTTTAAAATATTACCGAGGAATGTATTGCATTTTAGACTTGTTTAAATAAAATTGTATTGAAGTTGGAATTGTATTGAAGTGTTTCATAATCAATGCTTTAAGCATGATTGATCTTTCTTGTTTTTATATGTGTTGGGTATAAATTTTGAAACTTAGCGTAGAAAGCATTAAAACAATATTTGTGTCATTATTATAAATATAATGCCTTCAAAATTATCTCCAGCTACTATAGTTATATTAATTAGTAATCTATATTAGTGTTCTATAGTTAAATTAATTAGTATTGTATTAACCTCCCTCACTGTTATGACACATATAGAGCTAGCTTATACCTAAAGAACAATATTCTTAGACTAAACCCTTACACTTTCAGCGCGCTCTATTCAAACAACGTTCGAAAGGTTATTGGAGTAATGTTCTTCATAAACCAACCAGTAGGGTTGATCATCATTTTTAACACTTTACAGCATAGTTGAAAAGTGTTTATGACTTTGTTCATTCTGTCTGTCTGTCTGTCCGTTAGCACGATAACTGCCGTAAAAATGACTTTATCAAAATGAAATTTTAGTATGTTTTTAGACGGTCTGTGGGACCTGTGGGAATATAAATGAATAATATCTCCCAATTAGTTTTGGATAGGGACCGGGTTGAAAAAAAGGAAATATATTGAACCCTACGGCACCTAATTTTCCAAACATTTTTTAAGCGAATTTAAAATTCATATATTGCTTTGAATGTTTTAGGAAATATTCAAATTATCACATAAAATTTATAGAAAACATTTCAGTAAAATATGTTATTTAGTTTTTTAAATAAAAATAATTTAATATAGGGAGAAAAACAAATTCAATTAAATTATGACTTTTGCTATATCCTCCAGAAAAAAATATAGATATATTATATAATATATATATTTTTAAGAGTTTTATTATTTTATATATAAGAGATGTTTCACATTTTAAAATAAATATGGTAGATAACAAATTTTTAAATAAAATGAATTATTATAGTTTTGTGATGAATAAAACGATTGGAAACATTTTTATGAATGAAATGCTGCTTTTATATAGAGACGATTGATATTTCGATGACTTCATTTGAATAAAGTTCATTTGTTTTCGATGAAGCTTCCAAATATAATAAATTATTTTAGTATTATGATAATCTTAAAAATATTACCGAGGAATGTATCGCATTTTAGAGATGTTTAAACCAGGCAATATTTATTTCAATGCCGTCATTAGAATGAAGTTCGTTTTCTTCGATGAAGTTTTCAAATATTATAATTTAATGTAATATTGTGATAATTTTAAAAATATTACCGAGGAATGCATCGCATTTTAGATATGTTTATATAAAACTACATTGAAGTTGGAAAGTGTTTCAAAATCAATGCTTTATGCATGATTGTTCTTTTTTGTCTTTGTTATTATTATCTTTTCCACTTTTTAACTTTCTTTGTTTCGATGCATTAATGGAAGTAAATCTTCTTAGATTTTTCTTTCATATTTCTTACACTTTTATTTACTTTTCGTTGGGCCTGTCTTACTCTTGTTTTTGCTTCACAGGAAAGACCGTAAGAATATGTATTTCACGTTATCCACAACTATTTTGGATATTCTCTTTTTAGCAGTTGCCTCTTTAAATGGAAGCAAAAGTTCAGCTGCCAACATAACATGTAGCAATTAGCCCCTCTGAAATGCGACAATTTGTTCCTTGTAGAAATTTTTAGCAAAGTGCTTTTTTATCTTAACGACTTTATGCAATATTCAAAATCAAAACAATAAATAATGCATGAAGACAACAGCTTCGACGTGCTATAATAATATACGACGTGCTGTAATAATATACGACGTGCTATAATAATGTTTATGCTTATATTAAAGAGTATATAATAAATATAGTAAATATAAATATAATAAATATAGCAAAATGTTTACTTACGGTGTGGAAAACTGATTTTTTTGTGTCTTCGTCGAAAATGAAAAGACAGCCTTTTTTCAGTCTTGTTCAATGAATAGTAATGCTGTCGGCCTTCAAGTAGATGAACTGTGATATACTGTGTAAGCTATCTAGCGCCCAATAAATTAGCTGGGTGACAACTCTTCCATAGGATACTTAGCCTTGATATTCCCTACTATACAATAATGCTATATGTTATAGCTATGATTTTAAAACCAATGTTTTACGTTGGATCCAAAATGTAATAAATAGTTTGTCAAATTTATCTACAAAAGTGGTGACTAAAATTAAAGTAACGCATTACATAAGACGTTTGTTACATATAGTGTTTTTATACCAGGTTGCACAATCATTCACGTATTTGGTAAATAAAATAAAATAATTATGAAATAAATTTACATTATATTCTACTACTATAAATTCATTATCTTCAATATATCTGTCTCTAAACTTCATTTACATTGGAAACGCCAAATACCTAACAACTTGTAAACATTCTATATTGCGTCAAAAATTATACGTAAATAGGAAAATGAACAAAACATGGACAAATTTAAAAGAATAAATTTTAAAAAGGTATGAACAAAATGTTAAATTTATTGTCGATCAAAAAATAAATTTACAAATAATCAAATACATGCAAAAATTCCCTGTAAAATCAATAACTAGATTGCTCATAAATTTCAAACAGTTTATCGTAAAAAAAATGATGAAATGGTCAGAAAGCATTTTAAACATTTTATTATTTTTTAATGGTTTTCAGTACAGAACTTGCCAACCTTCCCAAGCGCATTAATTCAACCAGAAATGCCATGGTCACATGTCTGGCAATAATGCAGGGATCTTTATATCGCTCAGATATCTATATAAATAAAATTGAAAATATGTCTGTCTGTCTATATATCGGTCTGTCTATATACTTGTCTCATCATCAGAGAACGGTAGAATCGAATTTCATGAAATTGTGTGGGTAGCTTTGGAATAGCCCTATTTAAAAGTTTAGTCCATATTTTGAGTTTCTAGGCCCAAGGGTTGTATAGAAATTAATTAATAACGCACCGTTAAATCTCCCATAGACATAGCATAATACACAGGATATTTTTTTTTATATAAATCTATTAGAAGAAAATGATATCAAGTCGAACGGATTTTAATCCAATGTGTTTATAAACGGTAAACAATTTTTATTAATTTTTTTCCGATGTAAATAAAAATGAAATGTATATAAATGGATTTGCAATGATCGAATTTGCATTTTTGACTGCATTATATTAATTGTGGCCTTCAGGTGTAAAAATTACTAGAATTGTTGATATTTTCAATTTATGACGTCATTTGGGGGGGGGGGGCAAAAACGGTTGAAACTCATATATTGCAATACGGGTGTTTTTCTATTAATACAGGGGTATAACTTCTGTTTTACGAAAATATAAGTAGTATTGCTATATCTTTCCAATGCTATATCTTCACAATGCTATATCTTCACAATGCTAGCGCTTTCATTTTGGCATATATTCATTCAATTTCATATATTTTGTAAATTTGTTTGTAAACGGGACTAGGATGTTTTATTCTTAAGATCTGCCTGTAAAGATAGTTTTTGTATAACGAGAACTTTGATTCTTAAACTTATTTTTAGGAGCATTATTTTATATGTTTTAATAGAATGTTTTGAATAAGTAGTGCATGATAACTTGCACATGATTGTGACTTTTATGTTTATTTATATTATACTATATTCTGTACGAAGAACGGCTATGCAGTACGGATAATCTTCGACTAATACATATGTATACTTTCTAATCTACGAGAATGTAAGTAATATGGATATATCTCCCCATCTAATTTTAGCGCGTTTATTTTGATATTGCCATTTATTACGGCATTTGTGTTTAAAGATTAAGATGACTACTGATATTTAACAATTTATTACGTTATATGTTTTATTTCGGCAAATAATTTTGAAACTTATATATTGTAAGACAGGTAGTCTTCTACTAATACGCGGGTCTAATCTATGAGAATATAAGTAGTAGTAGTATATAATCTTACCGCATTCATTTTGGCATATACTGGAATCAATTACGGCTTTTAGGTTTAAAGATAACGGGAATTATTGATATTTCCAATGTATTATGTAATATGTTATTTTTCAGCAAAGAGTTGTAAAACCCATATATTGTAGATGCTTAATCTTCTACTACTACACGGGTATGTCTTCTAATAGTCTAGAATATAAGTATTATTGGTATATCTTTCTATACAATTTTATCGCTTTTATTTTGGCATATATTGACTTACTTTAATATTTTTTGTAAATTTGTTTACACGCGTTACCAGGATATATTCTTCAGATCTTCCTGTGAAGTAGTTTTCTATAGTAAGAACATAGATTTTTGAACTTCCTTTAGGGGTATTAATTTAAGTATTTTAATAGAATGCTTTGGATAACAATGCCATTTAGAATATTATGGGAATTTGCACATGATTGTGAATTTTAGTTTTTGTTTTTTTATATTATATATTCCGTACAAAGAACGGGTATACAGTTAGTATAAAATATAATCTTAAAATCACTCCTTCGGTTAAACAGGACGTAACGTATTTATAAGCATCAATCTTCTTCCGCCAACAATCCCTTGTTATATTCTGTTTAAAGATATCACGAACCCTTTATTCTAAACCTTGAAAGCAAGCCACATTTTCATAGAGACATGTGTCTTGTATGTGCATTTTAGAAACTCCATTATTCAGACAATCTTGTGCCTGTGGAGAAAATCTGTGCGTGCAAACAAACCAGAATGCGGATATGTTTCAAGTAAGCAAAAAATTTTAGAAATATATCACCTCATAAGTTACTTTACGTTTCAAATACAATGAGTTGGTGTTTTACAAGGAAAATGAAGATTTTTTTAGAATTTGAACTTTATGACATTTGAAAAAATTTGTATTAAGCAACAACAATTGCATGTTTAACATTGAGAGATAGAATTTAGCAAGTATTCAGTTTTTAGATAGAGGTGCTTGTTGCCTACAGAAGTTGGGTACCACTTGGTTTAAAAAAGAAAGGTCCAGATTAAGTTAATTTTATTTCTGGGATTGCGTGGTATATACTGTCCGTCTGTTTTAATCGCGACTGTCGATGCAAGTGAGCATGCGCTAACTGAAGGAATCTAGTTGGCAGAATATGATGTGGACAGCTCATAACTTTCACTGTAGACTCATATTCACGTTATCTTTGTTTCTTCAATAATTTATTAAATTGAGTTTAATTTCACAAAATAACAGCCATAATTATTTTAAATTACATTTCATTTGCACTTTTTATTCAATTTTCGTTTTCATTTAGTAACTGGACTTATTTTCAAAGGTGGCGCAGCGAAAATGAGAAATAACTAATATATCTCGAGAACGGCCAGTCCTAGAGTGATGGGGTTCGTCTTATTCGTTTTGTTGTCAAAGATATATGCATAAAATAAGCGTTAATTTGATATATTTGAGAATACGTAGTCTTATATTTTTATATCTAACGATTTTTGCGGGTCATTTCGCAAAAAAAGGGAAGGTTTTTCTTCGAATCGTACCAAAATCTAATCAGCAGAGTTGCTATCAGAGCAGAGATACAATTGAATTTTCTACCAAATTTTGTTAAACTTGACCCATTACTGTTTCAGCTGGAGTGAATACAGGCGATTTTGAAGACCATTTCGCAAAAAAAATGCGGGTACTCTTATCTCAAACTGTACCAAAATTTAATCAACACCAGGATTACATACAAGTTATATACCTATACAATTTTTTGAAATTCGGTCGATGAGTTTTTAGTTAGAGTGTATACTTGCATTGCACAGACATACACAGACATACACACACACACAGACTTCACGCTAAAATGTTTTTTTTTTCGTATTCTAGAGGGGTAAAAATGCGTAGATCCGTCGAAAACTCGAGTTGCGATTTTCAACATGATTCTAATACTTTCCCGATACAGTACCATGTATTGCAGGAAAAGTAATAATAGGTCGGCCGTTAAAACCGAAATCACAGAAACGAAATACAGAATTGAAATTAGAAGCATAGTCTTGCGCATCTTCTGTTTACTCGGTTTTTGCGTTCGAATTCATCCTCTTCAGATTGGACCGTGATCCATGGACGTACGCTAGTGTATCGAAAATTGTACATTTTTAGTTTTCCGAGTATTTAGGCATGCTTCTCATGTGTAGAAACGGTCTCATTATGTCTGTTGTTAATTCTGAGAAATTTAATTACATTATCAACACAGAAACTTTCAAGTTATTTTTCTCTGTTACAACGTTTTTGTCCCATTAATAATGCAAAATGCGTAAGATGCATCGCAAAGACATGCAGTTTTTATTTTGTAAATCAACCTGAATATATATACATAACAAGGCCCTAAAATATATTTTAAAACACTTCATTAAATGATAATACAAGACAAATAAATAAAAAATACATGGAATAGCAAAACAATTAGAAAAAAATGATTACAAGTGAGAAACAAATAAGATAAGGCAAACTGGTATCGTAAAATATATGAGCTAACTTCATTAAACCACATTATTGAATATGTGATTTTGCGCATCTTTTTTTCTTTTTTAAGACAAAGCTATGTTTTTGTCTTCAAAGATAGTTGACCACAAAAATTTAATACATGAAGTATATAGACAAAGATTTTACATTACTGATTCTACAGAATGCCTGTATAAACTATAAAATAAACTGTCAGTTTTATACATCACCAAAAATTTCCATTACAAAATGCATGGGTAATCCATGGGGTGCCTGATTTTCTTAGATTTGTAGTAGCATGTGGAACATATTTTACTTCTACAAATAAAAGGCAAATATATTTAATTATTAGCCTATCCGAAATCTTATATCACAACCATATATTCTCTCATCAATTATTCTCTATGCGTAATAAAACAAGCATAAAAATCCTCTTATTCTCAATTTTGAAAACAGTCAACATTTACATAGAAATTATGTATTTCTTTGCCAGCACGATGTAAAATCCCTATCGAGGCAAAACTCCATTATTCATGGTATCATTTGCCCAGAATGAATAGACGCGGATGCAAACATCGCGATGTTTGGATACATTTACAGAAAGCATTTAAAATGGGGAAAGTGTCAATCCTTAGGGTACTTTGATTTCAAATACTTGAAGAGGAGCATTACTCAAAAGGTAAGGATTTATACGAAAGTAATTCCTATAGTATGTATTTTTCTCAGCCTATGGTGCTCCTATTAATTTAAATGTGTGCGTATTGAAATTTTATTTGATTTCATAAAGAAAACTACTTTTATGTAACGTTAGTCGATACACACACACACACACATACACACACACATATATATATATATATATATATATATATATATATAGATATATATATATATATATATATATATATATATATACATATATATATATATATATATATATATATATACAGGGGTTTCACAAAGGACTCCCTAAATTTGAAAAGAAACAACTCGGAAATGATGATCGATAGAAGACTGAAACAAGTGATGTGTTTATTGGGAAAGCCGTAAAATTCTGATACAAAAGTTTCATATTAGTTACAGACGTTGCTAACAGATGGCGCTGTACGTTGTAGTCACAGTTCGGAGTCTGAGAATTGGCTATAAATATTGGTGAGATAACCTTGATATAGTAGCCGTTGCAATTACATCAAAATCGATTCATAACGTGCACCGTCCAATGCACAGAGATCGCACAAATGACGAATAAAATTAGCAGTCACCTTTTGTAGAGTGTCAACAGAAATGGAAGCACTGACAGATCAACACGTCGAGCGTAACCAGTGTTGCAGGATTGTTGCGGAAAATAGTGTCCTTCAATGTGCCCCACAGGAAGTAGTCACAGGGCGTAAAATCGGGTGATTATGGAGACCAATCCATGCCTGTTCCAGTAAATGCGAATAGTTGAAATCAATGACTTTATTACCGAAGTATTTCTCAAGAAAGGCAAAACCGGATCGGGTACTGTGTGGTCGGGCCCCATCATGAACTAAGTACGTGGGAGATCCTCCAACGCTCGTAGTGTGGCACAAATTGTTTCAAAACTGCAATGTACCGTTGAGTAGTAATCGCTTCACTCAAGAAAATAGGACCAATGATGCTCTTGCTCGATACTGCAGCCCAAACGATAACTTTGGGGTAATGGAGTGGTTGTGCTTAACCCAAATGCGGGTTTTTGGAATCACAAAAACGCCAGTGTTGTCTGTTCACAACACCGTCCTGGTGAAAATGGGCTTCATCTGTGCTGCCAAAATAAAATCCATCAGCATCAGGTATGGCGAACATATTTTTCGCGAAATCTTCTCTTTGTTGCACAGCTCAAACTGTTATGGCTTGGTAACACTGGATCTTGAACAGAAACATGTCTAGGTTGTTCCTCAGGATTCTGAATGCGCAGGATGGCGCTAATCTGGATTCAGCTGCAACTGTTCGGTTGGATTTCCTCGGATTAGACTAAATAACTGCAGCAACTGTCGCGACATTTTCCGGTGTAACTGTAGATTGTATGGGGCATTTTATTACCCGAATTTTTTTCACATCTTAACCTTTGGCAACAAATCGGGATTGCAAACTGTGCCTTGTTGCTTTAGGACTTCGCTTTAACTAGTGATACTCGTGTACCAGAGAAACACGTTGCTCCACGGAATACATAACTTCATCCACTTCCTTCAGTACGCTAACCTCCTGTTACGTTTCAACAGCCAAACCGTCCAAAAATTGATCCCTCTGTGATTCAGAGTACTCTGTATAGTATCCGTACTATATATATATATATATATATATATATATATATGTAAATTGAAATGTTTAATCGAAAACTCTGCATAAACTACGTTAAGTACAAAAAAACCCAGCTCCAGCATATCTGTTACAAATAAGTAACTATAGACCAAGACTAAGGATAAAAATAGAAGGTAACTTATCACTATAATGAAAGGGGGTGAGGGGAAGATGACTATACAAAAATCGTAATTAAAAAGGTATATATATATATATATATATATATATATATATATATATATATATATAAAATAAAAGAGCAACACGGCAAAAATGAAAAAAGGCAATAATAAATTGCTCAAGAGTGAAGATCAAGACCTGGAGAACAATCAATTGAAACTACACAAAAAACGGCGGTTAGTTCGAAATTGCATTCTCGTCAGGACATCCATACAATTCGAATTAAAACCGATAAAATAGCCAGTTTCTGACAATGGCAATAGCATTTACCTATGGACACCATTGGGACTGTTTACTGGCTAGTGGAAGGACAAATAATAAAAACCACGTGAATTATAAACCAGAAATATAAAAAAAAAGAAATATTAACTCACAGGCACAGCCACCACGTGGGGTATACATGTTCGCAGGGGGCCATTCGACAGAGCTTTTTACACCTTTTCGTCAAAGCGAGTGGACTCCGGAATGAATACACTTGAACGAAAAATAATGTGTATGAAGACTTTCGGAAGCAGTAAGCATTATAGGACTCAGGACAAAAGGAAAGTAGTCTTTCAAAAAAAGTAAGCAGTATCAGACTCAGGCCTAGTGGGAAGTAGGTGATAAGAACCGGTGAAATTCACAAAAAATAATTTTCCAATCAAGGATAAATAATGCATTTGTAAAATTATTACGTGATGTATTGGAAATTATTAATAATATTATTTACAAATACTTCCGGATAGTGGTAATTTTGACAAATGAGTTTAAGATTATTGATGTGGAGTAATTGAAACTGAGGATCAGAAAGTCGATGAATTCGAAATAGTTGGTTTAAAATGATGTTTCTAAACGTTTGAATAGAATTACAAGATCAATATGATATCTGCTTAATAATAGTGAAGTTATAAGAATCTGTTTTATCATATAGATTTGTGATAACATGATTATTGAGGGTATCTAAATTTAGGTCTAAATAAGTTACATTTTGACTAACACTTGGCTCATTAGTGGTTAATTCTAGGCTAGAGGAGTAAAAATCAATATCAATGGGATTGGAATCATCAATGATAATGCAAATTAAGTCGTCAACTGATATATAATATATGGATTAGAGTTAAAATAACGTTCATAATAATAAAGATATAAGTTAACTAGAATACTGCTACTCTAGCTCTCTTGAGTACACCAGATGTTTGTAAATATATGTCATCACATTGGAAAATATTGTTGTATAACACAGAGGGCAATACCATAGGAAAGTTTTTGACATTAAATGGAACATTATTGGAAGACTGATAATCATGATAAAAAGATATAATAAAGTTATATAAATCTTTAATATCAATATTATTAAAAATGTCTTTAAAATCAAAGGTATGGAAAAGGGGATTATTATATTTAAGGGAGTCATTAATTCTATTTAAACAGCTTAGCAAGTACTTACTAGCTGTAGTGGTAAAGGTATTATGTCCACAAGTGACCATTCTAAAACTGAGAGGTGATTTGTGGAATTTAGAAACCAAAGTAACATATGGAAATTTATAAAAATTTAAAATTAATATTTAATTGTGTATTTAATTTTAGCATTTTAGTTTCGATTTTGATAGACTGATTATTGATGGATTTAAAATATGATTATTTTTAAGCAATTCTGTAACAGAGAAACATAATATTTTTTTTTACAAATAATGGCATAATTATTAGAAGATTTATCTACGTAAGTTATGACAAGATGTTATTGTAGTTCTTTAATATCAGAAAAGAGTTGTTTATAAGGATAACTAGGTCTCGTAAATTCAATATTTATAATAACATTTTTAAGAAGATGTAAGGTAGTATACTTCAATAGATGGATTGCTTCAATAGGAATGGAATGTGAACAAGCCAGTTGGTATATGAATTTATCAAAATCAGCAGTTGAAGACTGAAGAACAAGTTTGGGGTGATGGCAGAATTAAATGTGAAATGTAGAGCCTTTATTCACAATATCCCTAAATATCATTATCCTGAACTATAGTGAGATCCCCGGTAATAATTTGTCCATGAGATGAGTTGACATAAGGTGTAAGATTCTTATCGCTGAATACACATGATGTAAGATTATCGGAGATTAATGACCTGGAAACTTCATTGTAATTGTAAAGAGTTCTACCTATTGGTTAATTATATTTGAAAGATTTTTGTATTTTGATATCATTTACAGGTAATAAGTACTGATGTTTTGCAAATAAATTATTAAAATTAAGAAAATTAAGAATTGGGTGTTTAAAAGAAATTACACAGTAAGCAATTTTAGTAGGTGGGTTAGGTGAATGTTGAAGGTGGAAATTTAAGAAATTCTTACGAGATGAAGCAAATCATAAAATAAATGTTTAAAATGCTCATTAGTTAATTTATTTTAAAATGTAAGCATAAACAGTATTTAATTTGCTTTTTCTGGCTTTATATAACCGAGTTCTAATTGGTAGGAAATAGAAAGTTTGAGAATTATTATACTGTAATTTCAATATGTCTATTTCAATAACATGTAGGTACCATCTCAATACAAATATATGAAACTTAAAACATAAAAATAATTAAATCAAATAAATGCATAACATTTCTTAATAGGACATTTGATAAACAGCAAATTAGAAAGAAATAAAAACTGTATTTAATACGCGCAATTACTCTTTTCCAGTCGGATATTACTACCATATATCATTCTCAATCATTTATATTTGTATGTTCTTCTCATACAATGAATATAATGCATTTCAAATATTTGTTTACGAAATAGATTTAGATGATAGCAAAACATGACATGCAATACTCTGATTCATTTCATTCAGATATATTCATAATTAGATATTTATAACAGGAAGTAACAGTTACAATGAACAAGCAATATGTCAGCATGCATTGAATGATCATATTTAAAACCTGTCTGAATATAGAATAAACTTTATTTAGCCTTTCTGAACCAAGATAAATTTTCATTTGCTGTAAAAGAGCGGGATAACTAAAAAAATAGCTTAATATGTAGATCAAAATACTCGCTTGAGTTAAATTGTGTGGAATTCAAAGCGGACATAACTTTTGATATTTAAAGGATCATTTAAAATTGAAAGCACTCTGATCTTGAACTTTCAAAGACACCGCATTTTTATCATATGTGACATGACGATCTAAAGTGCCCATTTGTTGCACAGCATCAGATTCCTGGAGTTACAGCATCAGTATTTTCTTTCGTCACAGCATCAACGTTTTCTGGCGTTACAGCATCAATGTCTTCTGGCGCCACTGCATCAATGTTTCCTGGCGTTAGAGCATCACTATTTTCTGGCGCCACAGTATCAATTTTATCTGGCGTTACAGCATCAATGTTTTCTGGCGTTACAGCATCAATGTTTCTGCCATTAAAGCATTAATGTTTTCGGGCGTCAAAGCAGCACTGTTTTCTGGCGTCTCAACAATTCTTGGTCGAAATTTACGAAATTCATCAGTGAGAATCCTACTTCCAAGATGAAACTCTTTAAATCAGTTGTAAATTGTTGCTTTGGATGTTGTCTCTTCATCAAAAATCGAATTCATTCGATCGATACATTGTTTCTGTCCTTCTTCTTCGACTTATAACGACCGACTTACCCGAAAGTGTAATGTATCTGTTCGTATGGCCGGGAAGTGCCACACAATTGATACCGAAACCTGGTGCGGACGGGATCCACAAGTACTGTACCCTCTTTTCCTTACAACCAACCTCTCGGAAGAACTTACGGACCCATGTATTTAATGTGCTAGTACTCTTCGTGAACACGGGAACAGTTTCGGTGGAGCTGAGAATCGAACTCGTATTGTCCGACAGCAATTCCCGCTCGCTAACCACTGGACTGTCCTACCCCTGCTTTGTCAATTATTTTTGAAAGTCATAATAAATCATAGCTCGAAAATCCCTTCGACTTAAATTCATATTTTGTCCGTACCTTATTAACTGCAAAACGGCATAGTAAAAAATCATTATCGTTCTTTATCAAATTAAAAAAAAATCAAATTTAAAAATATCGTCCGCAAGGAAAAACGTTTCAATTAAAAGAAATCCACTGCACTGCAAGCCGATACTTTTGGTATTGTCACATTATAAAAACTTAAGTATAAATATAATGTACACCTGCATCAATATGTGTGATATTAAGATAACATCTTTCTATCTTTTAAATATCAATCAGCAAAACCAAATAATGCAAATTTGCAAAAAAATTTAGTTTATATTTACATTTTTTCAAAAATATTTTGGAATTAAATAAAACAATATATAGGATTTCCAAATACATATCATGGATTATTTAATTTCGTAATATTTGCCATGTTCTTTACTGTTAACTTTGCTTTGTGTTCTACCTGTATTTGCCGAGTTCCTTTTCATAAATGATTATTTTTGGATCCTCAGCTGGTCGTATTACATAGGTTGCACATTATATTAAAACCAAATATTTCTTAAATATTTAAAAAACGTGATATTTTTTGACATAAGCATAATTCATTTATAAAACGCAATGCATTGGAAGTTTATAATAACCATTTTAAAAGCAGATTTCTTATATATGCAACATTTTCTTAACAATTCATGACGGAACCCCCCAATCATTCATAAACTCCATTATTATTATTATATCTGCTGGAATGAACTGAGGCCAAAGTAAACATCTTTGGTATATATATATTCACGGTCGAAATGCGCGCATTTATAGCACATAATTTCCCTTCCCCCTTCTGAATGTGTTTACATCTGTAATACTTGAGGCGGAAATATGCGGCAAGATTCTTCTCATAAAAATGCATCTGTGACACTAAGAAAGATAGATTTCCCAGAACGGCGGTCAGCACTATCGCTATCGCTCGGATTTCCATATCGTCTCAGAATTGCACGCTAAATGGAGCGTAAGACATTTCGGATCGATTTATTACTTCTCCCAAAACCACATATTAAAATTTCAGCTGACGGTAACATTTATTCGCTGTGCTTCTTTAGCTGTTACAATATATTTCGGTTATTTATGAAGTATTTTCATTTATTTTTTTAAAGGGATAAAAAGAAATAAATATTTACACATGAAGATAAAATACCATTTTTTTTGTACAACAGCAACAACCACAACAGTGATGATGATAATAATTAGTATTTCGACCTACCATAGACCGGAAAACTCACACTTTTAAATAGATAATTTGCAAGGTTTTAAAAAAACCTGATATGTGCAGTACGTGACTTTCCCTGTATAATGGAATGTATTTATATTTTTTTCACAGTGAAAAAAATTTTGTAAAATCTATAAAACAATGATTATGTTGAATTGTTTCTTTTGCGCTAATTATGGATGACAAAAGGTAAAACTATTATTTATTACATTTTATCTAACAATTTAGTTACATTTTATCTCACAAAACTCTAAAATGGCAATTATCAATATGGATAGCATTCGTAATTAGAAATGTATTATTTATTTTTCAATATTTTAATAATTTATTCATAAAACTGGCGTTAATTTCGATAACTTAGCATCAATTTTTGAATTTCAATGATAATTTTTTTATGATTTTATATCGAAATATTGCCCAGCTGTCAATATTGCGTTAAATTGTAAAACTATTACAAATAAGATCTTCTCTCGAAAACGGAACATGAAAATGTGCTATATTGAGATCCTCTGTAGATATTGATTCAATCCAGTCTTACGATATATCTTAACATCGCACTCCATAAATAGTGATATTTTTAAGGTTCGTAAAATTGGTTCACAGTGTACATTTTCTTGTTGCTGTTGCAGGTTTCAGTTATTGCCTGCTGAAGAAATATAAATTTGATATTGCAAAGTATTTACAACTAAGTATTAACAGACTGAAAATAACATCAAAAGTTAGGTATTCTGAAAAAAATCATATACATACATTAGAGGACTTATGATTCTATTTCTCCAAAATACTGGAACGACATTGAAATTTGGCGAATCGCTAGTTACAATTCCTGACTTTGAATTAGGAAATTTAAATTTTATATTTCTTAGTGTCACGTATTTATTTTTATTTAAATCATATTGAATATCGCAATTGTAAATGCACTTAGAGCCCAGAAAATGCACATGCATAAAATGTTATTTTATTTGAAAATACACCGTTATACTTTTTACTTTCCTTATATACATAATGTATAAGGGAAGTATTGTGACGGGGTCGAAAATTCGAGTTCGAGTTTCCGACGGGAGAAAACGTTTCAAACATCCCTGATCATGAATCAAACATTTTTGACGTGATTTCTGTGTGTGTGTGTGTGTGTGTTTGTGAGTCTGTGGAGACAATAACTGAAGAACGAATAGACCGATTCGAACGAAATTTGGTACAAAAATCACAATCTGTAAACACTGGAAGCCTATTGTTTTGATACGGAATCGAATGTTCAGAACCTTCCGAAATTTTCGAGTGAAATTTTGAAAAACTCGTCAAAAAATCAAAATGGCTAGTAAAGTTACGCAAATAGGCATTTCGTATGTAATTTTTCATTAGAAAACGATTGACATAAATTTTAGAACGCTAATATGAACCGTTCTCAAGATTTTGCACATTTTTCATAAATAATATCAAAAAGTCATATAAAATAAAAAAAAATTATTCCTATTGAAAAACATGTTCACTTTTCATATGTAATACCAAGCGATAAATTTGGCGACATCATTCTCGCGGATCTGGCTGGTTCCATTCAAGAAAAAAAGATTCTTTGAGTAATACATTTTTTTGAACGCCCATAATCATTTATCTGTTGTAAGAATAACTTATTTCTTCGTCCATAACGCTTGGCGAGATTTTGGCGAAGAATTTGGCAGAATGTCACCAAATTGGCGATTTTTTAATTGTTGCTAAATTAACAAAAAACTCGCCAAATGGATAAAAATGCCGCTAAATCAATGATGACTCATTGATGATGACGACATGGAAAATGAAGACTCATTGACGAAAATTCAATATCTTGGAAAGAATATAAATAACAACTATAAAAAATAATCTATTTTTTTTTACTGTAAAAGTAGTAAATTCATTGCATTATATAAGGAATGTCATGTGCTGCTCACATCAGAGTTTTTCAATTGTAAGTGCATTTTAAGACCAAAAAACAGTACATGCATAACATTTTATCTTATCAGTAAAAATACACTGTATATCTCGTACTTTATTTTAAACGTCAGAAATAAAGTTTACAAGTAATTTTAAATTATGCTGTATGATAGCGGAAAAGGTTGCATACGTAAAATATGTTCTTTAGAAATAGCGAATATAAAAGACTTCCGATGCGTTGCACTTTATGAAGTAAATATTCTGAGGCAGGATGAATGATTTAAGAAACTCGGGTTAAATCAATTCGAAATTATGTAACTTCCAGCAATATGATAGCGTTAAAAAATGAAAAATAATTGAAACATAAATTGCATCTAAAAAAATAGAACATTTAATAGAATATAAAATAGCATTTTATGCATGTACTTTCTTTCGCCCTAAGAGCATTTACAATTTTGATATCCAATGTGATTTAAATAAAAATAAATACGTGACACTAAGAAATATAAAACTTTAATTTCCTAATTCAAAGTCAGGAATTGTACCTAGCGTTTCGTCGTATTTCACTGTCGTTCCAGTATTTTGGAGAAATTGAATCATAAGTCCTTTAATGTTTGTTTATGATTTTTTCTGAATACCTAAATTTTGATGTTCCTTTCAGTTGCTTAATAATTTAGTTGCAAAAACTTTACAATATCAAGTTTAGCTTTCTTTAATACGCATTATACTGAAACCTGCAACAGCAACAAGAAAACATTCATTGTGGCGTAATTTTATGAACCTTAAAAATCTCAGTATTTATGGAGTGCGATGTTAGGATTATATGGTAAGACCGAATGGAATCAATATCTAAAGAGATCGCAATGTAGCACATTTTCATGCTCCTATTGCTGTAAGAAGCTATTTCATGCTAAAAAGTATTAAAAGCATGGAAATGAAAAAAAAATGAGATAATTTTTATTTGGTAAGTTTGAACTATTTTAAAGTTTATGTAACTCTCGATTTTATTTAAACAAGAATCGACGGACTTTCCACATTCTTTTCTACAATTTGGTGCTCTCTTCCTTTTTTTAGACAAGACTGTAAGCTAGAACAGCAATAGAATTCATAACTACATAGTTACAATTTAACTATTATGCAACCAGCTGTTCTGTAGTAAACAGAAATTCAGCTATTCAGTATGAAGTAGAATTATATTTTCTTACATAAATAATTGAATGAGAAATTTTATTCCGTCTAATCCGGAAACTGTCGGATTTGGCAGTATTGGGCAATTCAGATAGTCTACTATTCTTCTACACATTATTCTTTTTTTGACGATGCTTGTAGCTCGAACTGCTGTATAAGCTGCAACGTACATGTATATATGTTCAGAATCCATCAACAGAATCCATAATTCAAACCCTGTGATGTGGGTTTGAAGGTCAAAGTATAAACCATTTAGTCATTGTGACTTGCAATTCTCAGAAAATCTTATATAAATAGCATATATATATATTTTGTTACTGTTATAAATTTACTGATTATATTTTACTTGACCTGGCATCAAAGAAATCTCAGATAATATTTATACTTTAACCCAGTGTTTTTTAGGGCTATTTATCCGGGCGGGAGCAGATAGAATTTTAGAGGGGATACATCTACCAATATAATTTTTGACTACATTGTTTACGTATGTAGAAGTAATTATTATTACACTCAAATGCTTATAGAACAAACTCAAACTATCTGCCGCTAAGCGAAGGGATGGATTTCAAAATATTACAAACTAGATTATATCCACAGAATATCATTCTCATAATAGTCAACCGCGAAATAAAAATATAATGGGATAAATCCTGACACATGACAGGAAACTAGATTGAAATGAAAATTTTTAATTAACCATACAATTTTAAGTCTTTTATTTTACATATATGAATTCAATTCCACATTTTTTGTAAATTTTCTTAAATATGGGGCCAGGATGTTTTATTCTTCAGATCGGCCCGTGAATATAATTTTGTATAGCGAGAACAGAGATTTTCAAACTTCTTTTTAGGGACATTCAATTAAATATTTTAACAGAATATTTTGATTAAAAATGTCATTTAGTATTCTATAGGAATTTGCACTTGATTGTGAATTCTAAGTTTCATTATGTTATATACTCCTTACGAAGAACGGGTGTGCTGCTAGTACTATAATATAAAAATACATTAAATTCACAACCATGTGCAAATTCGTGTAATATTCTAAATGCCGTTGTTCTTCAAAGCATTATATTAAAATATTTAAATTAATGTTCCTAAAAAGAAGTTTAAGTATCTTTATTCTTATACAAAATTATACTAAATTATATTAAGAAATTATATTTATAATCTATGTTCTCTCTATATATGAATTATCTTCACAGGCAGATCTGAAGAATGACACAGCCTGGTCCCGATTGTAAAAAAAATTGCAAAAAATATGAAATTGAATCAGTAAATGCCAAAATAAAAGAGCTAAAATTGTATGGGAAGATATACCCGTAATACTTCCCGAATATTAGAAAATACACTAGTGTATTAGTAAAGAAATGCCCGTGGTACAATATATGAAGAGAGAGAGTTAATATTTTCCAAAACAAAACAGATAAAGTAGTAAAGAGAAAATATAAATTATCCACGCAGTTTTTAAACTTGAGGGATGTAATTGATCCCAATATATGCCAAAATGAAAACGCTAACTATGAATGGAAACTGGCATTGCTCATATTCTCAGATATTAGAAGATATACCCGTTTATTAATAAAAAATTACCTGTATTACCATATATATGAATTTCAACCATTTTAGCTAAAATAAAACAGATGACGTAATAAATTGAAAATATTAATAATGCCAGTGAACTTTAAAACTGAAGCCCGTATTTGATATAATCTAGCCAAAAATGCGATTTCGATAAAATTCATTTTATATACATTTTAGTATTTAAATCGGAAAATATTTAGCAAAAATTGTATGCTGCATATACACATTGGATATAAATTCATTGCTATACGATATGTTATCATTTTCTTCATATAAAATTATTTGAAGAAATATTGTCTGCATAATGCTATGTTTACAGAAGGTTTAACTGTGTGTTGGTAATTCATTTATAGACAACCCCTAATCCTTGAAACTTGAAACATGGACTACATTTTAAGTGGGGCTATTTCAAAGCCATCCACAAAATTTCATGAAATTCGATTCAGCCGTTCTTCCGTAATAATGATACAAACATACAGACAGACAAAAAGAAAGACAGACATGTTTTCAATTTTATTTAAATATATATATCTAAATTTTGGCGCACTAGTATCCAAATCTATTATTATAGCCTGAAGTTTGTGTATGTATCTGTTTTGTGTCTCTCTGTGAAATGAATGAATCAACTCTATCACGCATTTAATTGATACATTTGAGCACACGTAGTCTTTCATTTTAGAGTTTGGCGATTTTCACGAGACATTTCGTGAAAAAAGGAAGTTTCTACTTTTCTGAATTATACCAAAATCTAATCAGAACCAGGGTCACCCACAAGGGACTTACGCACCAAATTTTATTCTATTATCTACTACCACATTATTTTTGCTTAAATTCTGTGCATCTACATTCTGAAACAACGCAATTACAATATATTTGAGTTTAAATGATCATCTAAATTTGATTATTTCTACAACGAAGCCTATTTTCCACTTATGTGATGTCTAATAAGACAAACTTAATAAGACAAACTTTTGGTGTTTATTGAAATATAAACACCAAAATATGTAGAATGAGTTGTATAAGAATTGTTGTATTCCTTTAACGCAAAATTATTTAGCTCATGGAGTAGCATAGCTGATATGAATGTCCATTGATTTTACAGAAAGAAGGAATATTTTTTTCGATGGAGTTTTAAGCATAGAGTTTAATTACTTGTAGCTCCATGGACTTAATTTAAAAAAAAAAGAAATTATTATAGTATTGTGATGAATGAAATGACTGGGAAATTGTTTATGAATGAAATGCCGCATTTATAGAGAAAGCTAGGCGTGTTACTTTTCTATGACGTCATTTGAATGCATTTCAGTTGTTTTCGATGAAGTTTTCAAATATAATAAATTATCCGAGTATTATGATAATTTTGAAAATATTACCATGGAATGTATCGCATTTTAGAGATGTTTAAATCGGGCAATTTATATTTCAATGCCGTCATTTGAATGAAGTTCATTTTTTTCGATGACGGTTTAAGTTTTCAAATATGATAAATTAACGTAGTATTGTGATAAGTTTTAAAATATTACCGAAGAATGTATTGCATTTTAAAGATGTTTAAATAAAATTACATTGAAGTTGGAATGTGTTTCATAATCAATGCTTTAAGCATGATTGATCTATCTTGTTTTATAAATGTCCTGCAAACCGTGAAAAAACTTAAAATAAAATAAATATATGCTTGCTATATCAATTAAAATTTTCATTTATACTTTTGTATAACAATAAGAATAAAGCCACTGCCATGATATTACTATAACCAGATATTTTTGTATTTGTACTTTTTTTTTAATTTCTGCGATATGGCATCATTCAATAATGGGCCTATTTACCATATTAAATGGGAGTTTATTTAAAACTGTAAATCCATTGTAATTGAAAAACAAGAAAGATCAATCATGCTTAAAGCATTGATTATGAGACACTTTCCAACTTCAATGCAATTTTATTTAGACAAGTCTAAAATGCAATACATTCCTCGGTAATATTTTGAAACTTATCACAATACTGCATTAATTTATTATATTTGAAAACTTAAACTTTCATCGAAAGAAATGAACTTCATTCAAATGACGGCATTGAAATATAAATTGCCTGGTTTAAACATCTCTAAGATGTTATACATTCCTCGGTAATAGTTTTAGAATTATCATAATACTACGATAATTTATTATATTTGAAAACTTCATCGAAAACAACTGAAATTATTTCAAATGACGTCATAGAAAAAATAACACGCCTGGATCTCTCTATAAAAACAGGATTTCATTCATAACTTTCTCCCATTCATTTCATTCATCACAATACTATAATAATTTATTTTATTTAAACATTTTGTTTAAGACCACTGAGCTACAAAACTCTATGCTTAAAACTTCATCGAAAAAAATCGTCCTTCTCTTTATGAAATCAATCAGTATTTCATTCATATCAGCCATGCAGACTCCATGGACTCAATTATTTTGTGTTAAAAAAATACAGGAATTCTAATACAACTCATTCTATATATTTTGCTGTTTACATTTTACATAGGTGAAAAATTGGCTTAGTTGTATAAATAATCAAATTTAGATGACCATTTAAACTCAAATATATTGTCATTGCGTTGTATCAGTATGTAGATGCACAGAATGTAAGCAAAAATAAAGTAGTTTTAGGACGGATTCAACCCTCAATATGAATTAAAAAGAACTTTAAAAAATCACGATTTTGAAACAAGATGGATGCCATATATCATTTTGAAGTGGGTCATGTGATCGTTTCATATCATGGTCACGTGATCCCTTCATATAAGAGGTGTAATTAATATTTTAATTTTTATTTAAAAAACTACTGAATATATTTCGCTGAATTTTTTTACATATTTTATGGAATAATTTGAATATTACCTAAAATTTTCGAAGCAATTTGAGAATTTTAAATCCGCTTAAAAAATGTTTGAAAAATTAGGTCCCATAGGTCTCAATGTATTTCATTTTTTCGACTCGGGTTCAATCCAAAACTAATTGGGTAATATTATTCATTTATATTCCCGTAGGTTCTACAGACCGTCTGAACAACATACTAAAATTTCATTTTGATTAAGTCAGTTTTACGGCAGTTATCGTGCTAACGGACAGACAGACAGACAGACAGACTGAACAAAGTCATAAACACTTTTCAACTTTGTTGTAAAGTGTTAAAAAATATGTATATCATAAGTTATTTTGTGACGAAGAACTCAAATTAATTTATATACAGAAAAAAAAAATCAATGTATATCTCTGATAAAAGTCCTGTACGGTGCACATTGGTCTAATTTGGAATTTTGTCTCAGTAGCATAACAGTTAGATCATGAAATGGCCAGTTCAAAGATCCGCTGTTTGATCCCCGTCTGTGGCACTGAATCCGTCTCAAGATTCACTTTTAACTGAAATCTTAGAACTTAACTGAAATCTAAAATCGAAGAACTCAAATTAATTTATATACAGAAAAAAAAATCAATGTATATCTGTGATAAAAGTCCTGTACGGTGCACATTGGTCTAATTTGGAATTTTGTCTCAGTAGCATAACAGTTAGATCATGAAATGACCAGTTCAAAGATCCGCTGTTGGATCCCCGTCTGTGGCACTGAATCCGTCTCAAGATTCACTTTTAACTGAAATCTTCAAAACACCAAATATATATATATATATATATATATATATATATATATATATATATATATATATATATATATATATATATATATATATATATATATATATATATATATATATATATATATATATATATTGCACACCGGAAGTTAAAAATACATCCATCAAGAATCTGGTCTGAAAATATGTCTTTAATAAAGTGCAATGCTTCGGAAGTCTTTTATTCCCTAAACGGGGAAATGGGAAAGTTATTTTTCCCCAAAATGGGGAATAACGGTCTTCCGGTGCTTTCCGACACTTTTTAAATAAAAGCGCATTCCCAAAGTATGCAACTTCTCTTGTACATTACGGCATAAACCCCAACTTGCCATAACCTCCATCATTTACGGCATCATATCTGCTGACACGACAAGGAATGAAAGTAAACATCATCGGAATATGTTTACGGATAAAATAAGCATATTTATGGCAAAGATTTCCCTTGCCTTCCAAGGGTGTTTACAGTTGTATTACCCGAGGCGGAAATATTCTTCAAAATATAAATGCGTCCATGACACTAAGAAAGATACATTTCTCAGTCCGCGGTCGGAACTATAGATATCTTCTCCGGATTTCCATATCATTTCAGAATTACGCGAGGAATAGAGCGGAGTTATTTTGCGGTCGGTTTATAATTTCTTCCGAAACATCAAACCCAAAATATTAGTGGACGGCTGTGTTTTACGAGAATTATTATGTGTTGTTTACAACACATTTTGGTAACGTTATTAAATTTCAGACATATGTTATATGTTATTAAATTTCAATATAAATAGATGCAGGTTGCACAATGAGAATTGCATTTAATAACTGCAATGTGTATCAAATTTATCTTACCAGAAAGGGCAGAAATACTGATCTATTTAACCTCTGAAGTTAGTTCATTTTTCTCACTGTTTAATTTGAGTCTGTTTAATTATTGCCTTGGAAATCTGTACAAATTTGATATTTCGAATTTTGTGCAATTAACATGTTCTGCATTCATTTTAGTCTTTAATTACCGAAGTTTCTCTGTATTTCAGGCAAGGGTCTTGTTTAGAAGAACAGACTGATCTAAATATAATTTTATTCCAATATCTATCCCCCTTCTTGAGTTCAAAAAGTATTTTTTTTTTCTTTTTTTTTCAATCGATTTTGTCGTCCATGCTTTGAAAGTTTACCGATTTCAAGTTTTGCCCAAAATGCGTGCTCACTCTTGAAACTATATTTTGGAACAATGATCCGTTTCCTATTTCTATTAGTATGTCAATATTAATGTTACCACGTTGAATGAAGTTAACATATTAAAGTAATTTTGAGATTTAATTAAAAAAATCTGATGTGGGCAACACATGACTTTCCTTATATAATGCAATGAATGTACTACTCTTACAGTTAAAAAATGTTATTCTTACAGTAGATACTTATATTCTTTCCAAGATATTGAATTTTCTGCAATTAGTCGTCATTTTCATTGATTTAGCGTCATTTTTATCAATTTGACGAGATTTTTGTTAATTTGGTAACAATTTAAAATGTCGCCAAGTTGGCGACATTCCGCCAAATTCGTCGCCAAAATCTCGCCAAGCGTTATGGACGGAGAAGTAAGTTATTCTTACAGCAGATAAATGATTATTGGCGTTCAAATACAAAAGTATTACACAAAGTATATTTTTTTCATGAATGGAAAGACCACGAGAATGATGTTACCCAATTTATCGCATGGTATTACATATGAAAAGTGATCATGTTTCAAATAGGAATTTTTTTTTTTATATAACTTCATGATAATTTTTTTGAAAAATGTGCAATATCTCGAGAACAGTTCATGTCAGCGCTCTAAAATTTATGTCAATCGTTTTCTAATGAAATATTACATAAGAAATGTCTATTTGCATAACTTTAATAGCGGTTTTGATTTTTTAACGATTTTCTCAAAATTTCACTCAAAAATTTATGGGGGTTCTGAACATTCGATTGCGTATAAAAACAATAGGCTTCCAGTGTTTACGGATTGTGAAAGTTGTACAAAATTTCGTTCGAATCGGTCCATTTGTTCGTCAGTTATCATCTCCAAAGACCCACTGACACACACACACACACACACAGACATCACTTCAAAAATGTTTGATTCGTAATCAGGGATGCTTGAAACGTGCTCTCCCGTCGAAAACTCGAATTCGAATTTTCGACCCTATCACAATACTTTCCTTATACATTATGCATTTAAGGAAAGTAATAAATTATATATTAGCAAAATAATGGTGAAATTACTATAACATAAAGCATTGATTATGAAACACTTTCCAACTTCAATGCAATTTTATTTAAACATGTTTAAAATGCAATACATTCCCCGGTAATATTTTAAAACTTATCACAATACTACATTAATTTTTTATATTTGGAAACTTAAACTTTCATCGAAAAAATGAACTTCATTCAAATCATGGTATTGACATATAAATTGCCTGGTTTAAACATCTCTAAAATGTGATACATTCCTCGGTAATAATTTTAGAATTATCATAATACTACGATAATTTATTATATTTGAAAACATCATCGAAAACTACTGAAATTCATTCAATTGACGTCATAGAAAAAATAACACGCCTGGCTCTCTCTATAAAAGCAGCATTTTATTCATAAATAACTTCCCATTGATGTCATTCATCAGAATACTATAATAATTTATTTTATTTAAGAATTATGACCATGGAGCTGCACGTAATTAAACTCTATGCGTAAAACTTCATCGAAAAAATTGACTTCATCGTCCTTCTCTTTATAAAATCAATGAATATTTGATTCATATCAGCTATGCAGAATCCATGATCTAAATGATTTTGTGTTAATGAAATACAGCAAATGTAATACAACTCATTCTACATATTTTGCTGTTTGCATTTTACATAGGTGAAAAATAGGCTTCGTTGTAAAAATAATCAAATTTGGATGAGCATTTAAAATCAAATATATTGTAATTGCATTGTTTCAGTATGTAGATGAACAGAATTTAAGCAAAACTGAAGTAGTTTTAGGACGGATTCAACCCTCAATATGAATTAAAAAGAACTTTAAAAAATCACGATTTTGAAACAAGATGGATGCCATATATCCTTTTGAAATGGGTCATATGAACTTTTCATACCATGGTCAAGTGTTCGCTTCATATAAGAGGTGTTATTATTTTTTTAATTTTTATTTAAAAACTACTGAATATATTTCGCTAATTTTTTTTATATATTTTATGGAATAATTTGAATATTACATAAAATTTTGGAAGCAATTTGCGAATTTTAAATCCGCTTAAAAAATGTTTGAAAAATTAGGTACCATAGAGCTCAATGTATTTCATTTTTTCAACCCGGGTTCAATCCAAAACTAATTGTGTGATATTATTCATTTATATTCCCATAGGTCCTACAGACCGTCTGAACAACATACTAAAATTCCATTTTAATTAAGTCATTGTTACGACAGCTATCGTGCTAATGGACAGACAGACAGACAGACAGACAGAAGGAACAAAGTCATAAACACTTTTCAACTTTGTTGTAAAGTGTTAAAAATATAAATATACTAATGAATATCATAAACATACTCATAAACATACTAATAAACATACTAATGAATATCGGCGCATAATTTGATATAACTTATTGTTAAATCTCTTCGGAATCAAATATATTTTACTACATTGGGCGGAAGAACATACAGAAGTTGCAATTTTTGAATGCTAGCTTTATGCAATCTGCTAAATCGTACTGCATTCCGAAGTCTAAAATGAGTTCTTTTGGATTTAGAAATATCTCTGGTCTGAAGTATTCATATCAAGACTCATTTCTGCTGTTTATTATTTATGTATTTTATAGTTCTATATTTCTGTATAATATTCGGCTGAAAGTTAGATAGACGAAAAATCTATGACTCAATGAGTTACTTTATTAATTTAAAATGTTTTAAAAGAAATTTAAAATGTATTAAAATATGTAAAAGAAATTTAAAATGTATTAAAATATTGAAAATATTTATATATATTCATAATCTCGACCCTATTTCCGATAAAAGAAAAAAAAATTACATAAAATTGTATGGAAATACGTCAACATAATCAATGCTTTAGAAACAAAGACACCCAAATAATTGGCCATGATTTAAGTTTTGTATTAAAATATCCTTTAACGACTCTACTAAAATTACGAAGCTATAGTGCTTCCGGGCATTATTATGCTCTTCATCCGTTACAGATTGAAAATAAATGGCGAACATGAGTTTAAATACAGGACATAACCGCCAGACAAAATGTATATATTAATCATTTTATATTTTTAAATGCGAGGCATTTAAAATATAATTTAATAATAAAATAAAAAAAAGGAAAAATATTCATAAATTAAATGGTAACCAATAGAAATGTCGTAAAAGCAAAATAAATCATCTACTTATTCAGAAAATCACATAATGGTTATAACACGTAGAGAGTCGAGAACGAAACGCGAATCATAACTAAGGGTCTGAACGGGATTAAAATTGCAAAAAGATTCACTGTAAGGATAAATGAAAATGGATTCATAAAGTAAAATATTACGGGGGTTATTGCATCTAATTAAAAGAAAAGTCTGATCATACATAGGATGAAAATTATCGTTAATAACAAACTGGAGTAGGGCAGTGGACAGTTTACCATTTTTAACATCGCGAGCATATTCAGCTAAACGAATACCGACGGTACGTATAGTACTATCAATGTAGAACTTGGTAGTACTTATTATTTTAGTAAATGGTTATTTTTGGGAGATAAAAGAGAAACACCCTACACCCCAGCCTGATACATAAACTGATTTTTATCTTTAAATTTATCTGAAAGAATACGAATAAATAATGTAGTAACTGTAGAATGGCCGGGCTTAAATTTAAATGCATGGTAAAAATAAAAGAACGAAAAATCGCTGGGAGAAAATGAAGACGAGATTTATACGGCATAAGAACAGATAAAATAGCAAGGTTAGTATTAGGATGAACAAAATTATAGAAAATAGTGGGAAATAGTTTATAAATAAACTCGAAAGAGTAAGCATAGCCAAGGTTAAAGATAAACTCAATTTCAGTAACTAAAGCAAATATAGATGAACAAACGCTAAAAGCACAATTATAATAGGCAATAAAAGAGTATTTTTTAGAAGAAATTGGGTGAGAGGAATTATCAGGAATATAATAATTAGAGAACGTAGGTTTACGAAAAACAGAAGTATGAAAACCAAAAGAGTTACGGGAAACAAGAACATCCAAAAAAGGAAAAGAAAAATTAGTCTCATGTTTAAAGGTAGAATAAATAGAGGAATGAATATCATTAACATTATCCAAAAAATTAAGGAGGTCGCTTAAACTATGGTTCCAAATAATAAACACATCATCCACATAACGGCTTCAAGAAATAGGTTTAAGGGACAAAAAAGGCAAAATATCGTTTTCGATGTCCTATAACACAGTCTCCAAAATACCAGACAAGGACTACCCATAAGGGCGGCAATATTCGCTATATTTTATATACCCTATTACTAACCTTGTTACATTCTCTGACCTTATGCCTTATAAACATAGTCATCCTTTTCACCCGGCGAATTTTTGTCCTCTTATTAATTTTTGCCATGAACTCAAAATGAAGCTCGCCTATTCAACCGCTACTACGTTATTTAATTGTATTCGTTCAGATAAATTTAAGTATAAACATAACTATGTGTGTCAGGCTAGGGTGTACGTTGTCCCCCTTTTATCTCCGAACTTTAGTACTACTAAAGTTCTACTTTAGTAGTACTAAACGTGCGGTCGAAATTCGTTCAGCTAAACATGGTAAATTATCCTAAAATATTAAATTATCCACAGCTCCAGTTTGTTATTAAAGATAATTTTCATTCTATGTTTCATAATACTTTTCTTTTAATTAGTTGCAATAACCCCCCGTAATATTTGACTTTATGAATCAATTTTCATATTTGTTTACCGTGATTCTATTTAGAATGTTGCTCCCGTTCAGACCTTTAGTTTTTCTTGGCGTCTCGTTCGTGACTCACTTCTTGTTAAGCCATTATATGATTTTCTGAATATTTAGTAGATGTTTATTTTATTTTTGACGACATTTCTATTGGTTACCGTTTAATTTATGAGCCTTTATCTTTGTTTGTATTTTATAGTTAAATTATATTTTAAATGCCTCTTATTTAACACTAGAACAACGGACATTTTGAACTACCTAGAACGACGAGCAGCGGTCAATTTGACCGCCATAGAAAAATACAACACACCTCTAATTCAAAACCAAAACATCATAGTTACAGCATTTAGGATGTTTCTTCGACGCATTTTTTTGCATTAAGCGTTCTTGTATACATTTCTGTTTGCATAAGAAGATGGGCCAAACTTTTATCGTGACGTTTTGAGAACTAAATCTCCCAGAGATGGCGGTGCTTTGATCCAATATTTTCCACTCAGTACCATCTTTGACACGAAGATTTGCTAAAGTAGAAGTATTGCGTTGATTTGGACATATCGTTACCGTAAGAGTCTGTTTGCTTCTCTGAGGAGCTGACGCTGTGCTCTGCAATTTCATTTTCACCAGAAACTACAAAATCTGCATCACCATCACCGCAGTTATCACTTGAATTCTGGCAAAGTTGCTGAAAAAGTGCTAGACACTCATCAGTAGGCAGTCGCTTCCCACGAGACATCGTGCCAAAATTGTATGCAATAATTTATATCCAGCACTCCAGCACGGGCACAGTCGTTCTTCGTTCTTGAAATCCGTCGTATAATACTAAAAAGCTGATGCAATCATTCTTACGGCTTACAGGAGCGCAACCCCGCAGACGGATTGCATTATCGTGTGAAATATCTCTAGCGGTCATTTTGGCCTCTGCCGTCGTTCTGGGAAGATCGTTGATTTATTCTCTTATTATAAAATCTAGAATAATTTTCTTCTGTGTTTTCAAGAAGAAATAATAGAGAAGTCATAAAATTTCAATGGGCTGAGATTCGCCGTTTTGGAGGATTCGTTTCTCAAAGTAGTTATGCAAGCAAAATGACCGCTTCTGTCGTTCTAGTATTAAAAAACTCATGTTCTGATTAAGTATAATGATTTTTTTTTTATAATTTTGATTTTTCTTCTGCCGTTTGTGTCAGACCTTATATCCATGAAAACTAAGTACAGAAACGCGTTCATGTATCCAGTAAATACACTTCTTTAAAAATCATATAAGCATAATTGATGTATATAATTTATTTATTGATTTATGATCTTTGACAGTGTATTATATGACATATAATCGAAGTATATTTTATATAAATATGATTTTAAATGAATACTGTAAATACTTAAATGTCAGGATATATTTTTAAAGCCAAATATACCGGAAGTCTTTCAATATCAATTATTAAAGTACAGTCCTTATATCATTGAAAACAAAGTACAGAAACACATTTATTAATCAATAAATACACATCTTTAGAAATCATATAGGCATAATGAATGCGTATAATTTATTTACTGATGTATTATATTTGACAGTGTATTATTTGACATATAATCGATGTATATTTTCGATAAAGATGATTTTAATGTAACACTGTAATTACTTAAATGTCAGGATATGCTTTTTAAAACAAAGTGTACCGGAAGACTTTCAATAGCAATTATTAAAGCACAGTCCTTATATAACTGAAACTAAGTGCAGAAATACATTTATTAAACCAATAAAAACATATCTATAAAAATAACATGCGCTTAATGATGTATATAATTTATTTATTGATGCATTCGTTTTGATAGTGTATTAACTGACGTATAATCGATGTATGTTTTAGATAAAGGTGATTTTAAATGTGATAATGTAAATACCTAAATGTCAGAATATGTTTTTAAAGAATAATGTACCAGAAGTATTTCATTAGAAATTTTTAAAGCACCTTTTTATGCAAGCAACCCATTCTTTGTTACTCTCAACTGTTTCTTAAAAATTTAATCTACTAGAATAAATTAGCATGAAAAAAAAATCATATCTATGTTTATGTTGAATGATGTCTATTTATAACAGAAATTCGCTTTCCTTTCTAAAGGCGTTTGCATTTTTGTTTTCCGAGGCGAAATGTCTAAGATCCTTCGCATAAAAATGCATCCATGGCACTAAGAATGAAACATTTTCCAGCCAGCATTAGAGACTTCATATCTTTCTTCATGAGTTTTTTCATAATATTTCAGAAGTACATTGAAATTAGGACGTAGAGCATTTAGGTTTGCTTTAATGTGTTTTGAGAAATCCTACATCAAAATGTTTCCTGACTGCAACCTTTGAAGTTATATCTCAGTATATTTAAAATATGTTATCAATTATTTAATATTGAGTAAATATTCTTGATGTCAAAATAATAATTTAATATGGTTTATATACGTATGGCCTGTCACAAATTGCTTTGCTGGAATTATGAATACCGGCCCTTCAATATTGAATACTAAATGAAAAAAGAGAAAAATGTTCGTTTTTAAGATATTATCCCCTTAAAGTAGCACACATTTTTTTAGAGAATACCGATTTGGAGTGCTTTTCTGAGTATGGAGTGCCTAAAATTGCGTAAACAATACCCCTCCTCCCCTATGCTTTTAAATGTACTGTATGGATATAATTTTTTTAATAATCTCTACTTATAGGCATAATATTGATATAACGCAATCGCAAATCTGTTACACCTGAACACAATTTAAGATACTCAGGTTCCTCACTCTTGTCTCGGAATGTTTTTCTTTAAGAAAACATAATATTTATCAATTAATCGAAAGTTTGTTTATTATCTTTTTTAGAAACACATTACTTGAGTATGCAATCTTTTCTTTACCATACAATTCGAAAACTCCTATGGTTCCTGAAATCAATTTTTCACGATAATATTCATGATGCACAGGGCGTAGGCAAAACCAAACTTCCTTGGAGCTGTTTTATCGCTGAAATAAAGCATATTTATAACAGAGATTTTCAAGGTTTTTCTTCTATTCCAAGGCTATTTGCTTTTATAATACCCTTGATGGAAATATGCGGCCATAATCTTCGCATAAATATGATATATGAAACTGAAAAGGATATGTTTGCTACTCTGCGAATACTATAGTTACAGAGAGTCTACATATAAATTTTGATATACCGAAGAAATGATGTATGGTGTGTTTGAAGTTTGAGTATTATTTTAATTGCAAAGAAAAAATTCAAATGAAAAATTAAAGTTTATCTGTTCCAAGTTTCATTTAGCAGTTTTAGTGTATTCCAATTAGAATGGAAAATTTAACACCCATGTACACCTTATAAGGGTTGAAGATGTACCCTTCAAATGCACGCACTTCAGTATGCAAAAGTATTAATTCACTATTAGTTTATGTTCTAATATAAATAAGAATAATTTGTTTTAAAATTTTTTAATATCCTCCTTGATGTTCAATTGTTGCGACACTGCAAAATCCAAATTTTTATGTAAAGTCGGTACCTGAACTGGACCTGGAGCAGTATATAATCTTACCAAAAGTTAAATAAGCATTTAGTTTTTACTTCATTTTTATACTATTTCATAAAATTCATTAATTGATGAAAATTTGACATCGGAGCCACTTCAGCAATTATATCCCTTATGTTTAAAACCTTGTGTAGCCATTCTCCCAAAGCATATCATTTAAATCAGTTACGATTATTTAGATATCATTTCAACAATTTAAATAAAACTATAATCAATTGCGAGTTTTCCATTTTTTATAAAAAAATATCATATTTTCTTAATATGTGTGGCATTTCGCGACTAACTTTAAGAATATTAACTCGATGCTTCCAGTGACAATGCTGAAAGCAGTGAATTGTAATTTAATACAAATTCCATAAGCAAAGCAGTTTCTATAATTCTAAATAGCACCTAAATACACCAATTATATGCGTCCACCACCTAACTTTCTTCAGAATTATGACCATATTGCAACAATTCTCACTGTTTGTCTTTTTCTGTGCTCATAAAAACATTAAAACCATTACAACAGTGCCAACAGGAAAACGTTTTTGAATTCAGCAATTCCATCGAATGTCATCATCAAATTCCGAGAAGCCAAGATTTTAAGACACAGAAACCACATGATCTAAAAAATGGCGGATTTTCGATGCTAATCAGACTTAACAAGAACGAATAGAACCTATGCTCGTTCTTATGATAGGTCCATGTATTAAATGTTTAGGTATCTTTGTTTGTGTAGATGATGGATGTTTCCAAACACTGTCATAAGTAGACACAGGTACCGGTTAAGGGAGGAGGTGCCCTGACTATGTATGTATGTACAGAGTCGTTCGGATCCTTCACGCTAAAGTGTTCATTAGTGCGAAATTACGTACTAATCTGAAGTGTTTTTAGTAGCAATCCATCATCTACACACTATGTTGGCGCCGGTCGTCCATTTTGTTGCTCCAAGTCCTCTGGACGAGCCGGACGGCCTGGGGCTTTCACACTAAGTTGGCGCAATATTCACAGTCAAAATTTAATATTAGACCAATATGGAAAATTGAACATTTTGATGGAATTGGCCCCATATTAACTTAAAATGTTGGGACAATATTAAGCCAATATTGGCGTTTCATTGAAAATATTTCCAAGGGTATACTAATACTGGCTTAATATTATAATGAATATATTTAGCCAATATTGGAAGCCAATGTAATCCCAATATTTGCCCTGTATGGGTATTATATTGGAAATGTTTCTAATGTAATACTAACATATTGGTCCGATATTGAACCAGTATTAAATGCTACTAGGGGTTATTCTGCTGCTTTGGTGTACTGAAACAATATGATTTTTAAAAAATAATTCTCACTTATGGACGAATGATAATATCTCAAATATGTCTGAGACACTGAGCAAAATATTTATTCGAAATCTCAAATAATTTGTGACTATTGCCATAAAATATTTCCTTTAAATTTCAATGAATCGGAAGCAGTTTATTTACTATTTTAAGAGTAGAATTCTAAAGTACTCAAGTTCCTCAGAATGAAATGAAATCCAAACTTTAATAAAGTCCAATCGATCACAAAATATATTAATTTCGGCATTAAATCTCCTGAAATGAATACGGGTAAACACCCTCTGTGTATGTTTACTATTGAGATTTCCATTTCTCTTTCATGGCAATTTATGTTTATAATTCTCAAAATTCTTGAGTTAAGACAGATCTTGGCAGAAAAATTCAGTTTGGACATCTAAGAGATATGGATATTGTAACGGTTGCACTATCTCCACCCCATCCTTTCAACGGATTTTGGTACCATTTTCAGGTTAGTCGAGATATTCATTTAAGCTTGGTTTATTATTTTTCCAGAAACTTGATAACACATTTTAGCGGATGGTATTACGTAATCGGATGACCGTATTTACAACTGAACGGATGAGAGTATTTATTTGATCGCTCCAGTTTATTTAATTGTCCAGACTGTTTCTATTTAATCAGCCCAGGCAGTTTGTGAGTCCTTTATTATCAGTTTTAGAACATTTCGGTTATGTATATGAAAATCCATAAAATATAATCATTGTAATAACATGATGTTCTTCAATAGGATTTCATATACAATATTTAAATCTTTAATTTTATTAATTTAGATTTCAAACAAAATTTAAAACCATTGGAATCAATTTAAGAGAATATGATATATAAAACAATAAGTAGTTTGTGCAAAGGACAGAGATAAATCTAAATCATATTTTTTAAAACAGTTGATTAAACAGATGTTTTGCGGATACGTGTCCATGATACAGTATTAGACTGGTTACACCTGCTTTCCCAAGCAACCAGCTTAGGGTTTACGCTTTTGGTATGGGAGGTGGGACGTATTAATCTCCAACCTAGCAAGAACGAGGGCGAGTCAGGTGCGTAAGGTGGGGTGCGTGACAGAGCTATCCACCACCACCTACAGGGCTAAGATCCTACAGGGGTAAGATATATAGAGCTCAGATACATGCATCACCCTTTAGGGGTGGGCCGCCAATGGGGGGAACTTTATTAGACATGCAATTAAACACAAAATCCAAAAGATGAAATCAGCACAAATGAAAGGGTCTTAGAATTATATATATCCAAATTGTAGATCCAGATCCAACTAACCAGACACGTAGACCTAACCAGAAAACAGAATTATAAACAGCCCATACTTTTCTAAAAGCTATTTGCCTTCTTATCTTACCCCTTAGCCTTAAGCTTTTATTACCTTCTTGTATAATAAATGAGCAAATATAACAATAAAAATATAAAATTATAGGGCTGCCAGAAAAATTGATGCACTGGACAATGCATTAACAAAACCACTGAAATTTTTTTGAATATAAAATGCTTTAAAAATGCCAAGATCATAAATCGACGTGAATTTTTATATAATTCTTAGGAGAAAAATTTTTGAACGGTGTTCAAAATTAAAGTAATGTTGATCACCTAAAGACTTCTTAAATAGTATTTTCTTAAATAGCATTTTTTCATATTTTTTATTAGTTTTAATTTTCCTTAACACGAAATTTTGTGCACATCCGGTTTAGCTAACTGGCTACATATGTGTAGTTTGGCTATATGTTGTATTCTTTTATTTATTATTTGCGTTTAATTCCGTTGATTAAGTTTTCCTTTTTTCTGTTATACAAAACTTGAGTGAAAAATAAGGACAGCAGATATATAACACACACTGTGATTTAATAAAATATGAATTGAATAACACCGGTGATATAAATAGCTTTCGTCTATACCAGTAGAAGGCGGCGGATACCTTTCTATTGATTGCTGCAATAGTATGGTCTACTGCGCGTAATACCTCTGTAACACAACGAAAACGTTGTCGTCATATGCGGATCTTTATTCTGTAAATTATGCCAAAGTCACATAAAAGCATATCTAAGGAATAAGGTAGGTGTTCCAACATTGTACACTACGTGTCAATGAAAATGATACACCAAGAAGGAGTGGGAAGAAAAATATGCAAATTGCAGGGTAGACGCAGCTCATCGAGTTATGTAAATGATGCGGAATCTGCAGCTGTCTCTTACACGTTGAGTGAGATATAAGGGATGGAACCTGCAGAATCGGCAATAGTCTCACCGCACTGCCTGCCAGGGAAATCATTTTGCAATTGTTTAGATGTGCTTCTTGATCAAACTATGAGATTAGCTCTGATAGAAAATGAAAGAGTACAGTTTCAGAACAGAAAAGTAGTGAGAATCTTGTTCAACATATGCAGAAACCTAGGACATCAAGGGATAGAATTTCAAGGATCAGGACTAAATGATGGTAATGTTGTACAAATAATATCGCTAATCTCAAGATATACCCACATCTTGAAAACGTGGTTTGATGAAAGAGAATTACTGCCGTACCACGTGAGTTACATGAGTCCTGAGTCACAAAATGAACTTATATTTCTTATTGCTGAAGAAATAGAAAGAAAAATTGTTAAGGAGATTAAGAGCTGTGATTTGTTCTCAGTGATGGCTGATACCACACCTGACAGTTCACAAAAGGATACGTTTTCGATTGTTGTCCGTATTGTCAATGAAAACTGCAAACCAAGAAGCTAGATGTTTCTGAATGTGCTGAAAAAACAGGTATTGGAATGGCAAAAGTCAGGGCAGTTTAATGGAGCACAAACGAAACTCTCAGAAATCAGAGGGCATCATATACCATACATTCCATGCCAAGATCACAAGACGAACACAGCCGTAGAGCACAGCTGCAGTATCAGCATTATTATTAGAGACTTATTCGACACAAATGAAGCATTGTATGTTTTCTTTAATTCAAGTACTAAACGTTTCAGACAGTTGAGGAATAAGATCAAGGAAGTGGAGAATGCCCTTCTTTTGAAAAATATGTCTAGGACTAGGTGGACAGCCAGAGCAGAGACTATAAAAGCTGTAAATACATCATTTGAACCTATCCTATCTGTATTAGAAGAAATTTCCACACAACAGGAATTAGACTGTGCTATAAAAACAAAAGCGCACGAGTTATGCAAAAAGATGAAATCATTTGATTTCATTGTTAGCTTGTTTTTTATGAAAGACATTACTTATATGATGAAGAGTTTGACATAAACTTTGAAAAGTCCTGATCTGAGTTTGATTGCTTGTATTACAGTTATCGAAAACACACTAATAATTTTGGAGGAGATTAATAGTAACACCACAAAAATGGACAACTTGATCATCACAAGTGCGAAAACATTTGCTGGAAACATTAATTTGATCCTGAACATGAATTTTAACTGCACCATAGAAGAAGAATGAGGCCGAGAAGGAATGAAGAATATGCTGAAGTAAACATAGACCTTAAACAATTCCATAGAAAAGAGTTCAAGGCTAGCTTTAATACACTATGTGAAGGCCTTAAAGACAACGTGGTTGCTATGAAGACAACTATTTCTCCACTACATTCAATTTTTAAATTTCCCTTGAACAAGGATAGTCTGACAATCGAAGCAATTGAAGAGGCTGTCATGATGTTCCCTCCAGCTACTAGGCCTGATATGCATGCTCTAAATGAGTTAGAAGTATTTTTTAACATATGCAAGGAGAGACATATATTATCATTGAAAACATTGAAGAACGTCATGGTTCAATTCAAAAATGCATTAAAGTTGGCTTTCAAAATGTGCCAATTGACTATAACAGCCGGCTATGGAGTCAGCACAAATGAAAGAGCCTTCTGTCAACTAAAGATTATGAAAGGTTCCTTGAGAACAACAATGACACACATGAGGCTTAACAGTTTGATGCTTTTGAAGTGCGAAGCAGACTTAGGAAACGAAATCAACTTGGAAGATGCTGTGAAAAGGTGGTCTTGCTTGAAGCAAAGACGAATACATGTCTAAGTAAAATAAGTTAAACACAGTAAAATCGCTTTTATCCATATTCCATTTATATAGATCTCTGAAGTGTATATCATGATATAATATCATCCATCATAATATCATGGTTTAAAGATAATGCGTTAGTGAGGAGGAAGAGAAAGAACAACAGTAATACCTTGAAGCCAGCCAGGCATGATACTAATTTTTAAATAAATTTTATCTACAATGTACCAAGTCTGCCAACTTGGATCTTCATTTTGCCAACTGTACAGGGATTTCCCGACATTCGGGGGGAGACTCCCCGCTGACCCCCCTCTTAGCGAGGGCCCTGATTATACCAAATATGAATACTCCTCTCCATATTTTTATTGTGATCTGTGAATGCAAGGCAATACAGAACTGAGATTTTGAAATCATATTGGTCGAAGTAGGCCTAGAATATATTTCCATCAACGATAATGCAGGCCACATAGGGCTATTGCCGTCAATGAGTGCCTTGAAAGTAAAGATATATCGCACATGTCATGGTCAGAAAGATCTTCGCACAGGATTCTTATTAGCACATGTCTGATACAGATTCATTAGGATAATTTAGTTGAAATTCTTGGTTTACTTTCCATAAAAATGTTTGTAGGGATCGTGATTCAAAACCAATTAATTCATGGAGTTAGAGTCCCTCTACTTCCATGGCCGTATGTAACTTACGTATTACAGGAGTAAATAAGAAATTGTATTTAATTTATTATGTAAAGTACCTTGCTTTCTCAACTAAGGACTGAACCACGGACCTTAATACTGGGCAGCCAAAGTCCTACCATTGAGCAACTGGGACGGAATTTTAAGTTCTTATTGTCTAAATGGACTCTGCATTCTCCACCTCCTAATGTCAGATTAATGTGTAACTGAAAATCTGACTGACCTCACCCTGCTATTTTTTATCTCAGATTTACCCCCTGCTGCTGTTTTTATCCTCCATATTAGCTTCTTGCCTGGTCCTTGATCTCCCGATCTGAAGTCGGCGTTCCATATACCAAAGTCCACTGAATCCATGCTATCTGTACTAAGCTCACATTCAGACTGCCGAAATATTTGCTATAACCAACAGGATTGAGTTTTTCGGGCACCATTAAGAAGAATCTGGCTCCTCCAATCGATTTCGAACCATGGATCTTTGTACTGGCTAGCCAATGCTGTATCGTTGGGACAGAATTGCAAGCTTTTATTATTTAAGTGGAAACTGCAATTATTAAGATACGTTGTCGCGTTATAACGTTCATTATTATTATTATTATTATTATTATTATTATTATTATAAGCGAAATATTGAAATCGAAGTACTAATCAGATCGAAATTGAGCGATCGCAATTTCGCTACTTTCTGAAAACAAAGACACCATTAAACTCTAACGATTACAAAGGGACCAATGAATAAGTTTGTTTCTAACATTACTTATAGGGCAAAATGCTCGCGAATCACATTAGTATATATAACAAATCCAATCTTAATAAATCTGAATTAACACCATTAAAAGAGTAGTATACAACACAAAAGTAAGACTATCAGCCTTCTTCTACGGAACTTTCACTCCTGAGCCGATTTTGCTCTCATAGGTGAATTCAGAGCTTCCCCTGTGCTCTGATGAAACAGTAACTTGCACTCGAAACCGGTTGATACTATTATTTCTGTACCATATGCTGCTTTTCACAAACTTTTTAACGAACTTATTTTACTATTTTTTCTTTAGAAGCAGTTTAAGCTGAACGCAATTGTAATATTAATACTGCAGAAACACGGTATGCCAAATCAATGTGGATATCTTGAGATGGCAATTATACAACTTGTCGGTATCGAATTCTGCAATATTAAACCATGAAATGTAACATTTCCTGTGGGTCTCAGTGATAATACCAGAGCAATTAGCAGGTGGTAGATGTAATAATTATCCTTGCTATTCGAAAATAAAAGTAAATCTGAAGAAGGAACTGTCAGAAGGAACTGCCACACAACACAACTAATCATGATGTGTTCAAAATAATACAACTGTCACACAGCCCCCTATATGGGAGAGCCCCAGTGTTCATAATTACGAATAATACTTCTAATGATTTGAGGTTTTAGAAAAATTCACTCACGTGTGCAACAAGGAGAGATCAATGCTAATTACACTGGATGCATAATCATTACATACTGGAGCAGAAAATTTATGTTTCGTAATTGCCAATTGGAAGTATGATGAAGATGTAATAGGTGGATCAATGTATTTATAACCAAACTGCTGATGTGTTTCACCATTCCTGGGATTTATTAGTATGTTGCGTCTTAAATAACAAAATTAAATGCATTTCTTTCTCTGTTTTTCCGTAAGTGCGCGAACCAAGGATGCATTACTTGTAGAAGCCATGTTATATGCATAATTATTTTTGCCCTTCGGATGTTTGATTTTCACAGAATGTATCTAATGATTTTTAGTTCCCAAATCATTTTATATGCGTGAAACATTAGTATATTATATTTTATTTTTGCTGCGATATGTCTGAATATATCTTTGTACAAAATAATATGAGATATTCTTAACTTCATTTACATATTTTTAAGCAGTCTCATACAAAATTCCGAAACCTTGTTTCTCGATTGGTACAAAGTTCGTTATAAACTTGTGCATTAGTTAGAGCTTGCGTAATGTATAGTTAGAGCTAGAGATGTAAAAGTCTGTAATAATAAATGAAATGCAATATCATTATTTTGGAAACATTTAACACTTTGTTTATATTCGCAATACTTAAATCCAGTTTTCATGCATCTCGAACAAGCATTCAGTTTTATATTCGCAACATGTGCTTCATAAGCGTATAAGTAACTAAAATTATCAAAACTAGAATAAAAATCTGATGTGGGCAACGCATGACTTTCCTTATATAATGCAATGAATTTACTACTTTTACAGTTTAAAAAAATGTCATTCTTATAGTAGATACTTGTATTATTTCAAAGATATTGAATTTTCTTCAATTAGTCGTCATTTTTATTAATTTAACATCATTCTTATCAATTTGGCGAGATTTTTGTTAATTTGGCAACAATTAAAAATGTCGCCAAGTTGGCGATGTCCCGCCAAATTCGTCGCCAAAATCTCGCCAAGCGTTACGGACGGAGAAATAAGTTATTCTTACAGCAGATAAATGACTATTGACGTTCAAATACAAAATTATTACTCAAACTTTTTTTTTTCATGAATGGAGCGAGCTAGATGCACAAGAATGATGTCACTACATTTATCGCGCATGGTATTGCATATGAAATTTAAACACATTTCTCAATAGGAAATATTTTTTTTTATTTTCTATAACTTTTTGATACTTGTTTTGAAAAATGTGCAATATTTCGAGAACGGTTCGTGTTAGCGTTCTAAAATTTATGTCAATCGTTTTCTAATAAAAAATTACATAAAAAATATCTATTTGCGTAACTTTATTAGCAGTTTTGATTTTTTCACATTTTTTTCAAAATGTCTATCGAAAATTTAGGGGGTTTTGAACATTCGATTACGTATAAAAACGATAGGCTTCCAGTGTTTATGAATTGTGATTTTTGTACCAAATTTCGTTTGAATCGGTCCATTCGTTTGTCAGTTATCGTCTCCACATACTCGCTGACACACACACACACATACACACACACACAGATACTTTCACACACACACACACACACACAGACATCACTTCAAAAATGTTTGATTCGTGATCAGGGATGTTTGAAACGTGCTCTCCCGTCGAAAATTCGATTTCGAATTTTCGACCCCGCCACAATATTTTCTTTATACGTTATGTATATAAGGAAAGTAACAAGCTCAAAGACGAAGAATCTGCCTAAATGTGTTCTTTTAATATTAAAAACGCTGTCTCAGCGCAGATAACAGGATTCAAAAGTGATTTATCTATAACCATTCCTTAGATGCTGTAACTTAAATTGGCAGCGCGATCAAAACACGCCCAAGCTCTGATAACGCTCCAGGAGGATACATGCTAACATTTGAACTATACTTATGACTCCACACATTTTCTTGTAGTTGATTTTCTCCCAGTTTTCATCAGCATACAACATCATGTTTAAATTATTAGCGATTCCAAAACGAGCAAAATTTCGTTCATTGAATCAAATTTCTACTTGTTAATTACCCAATATGTGTTGCTGATGAATTACTAGAAACGCAAAACAGGTCTTGCGATACTTATTGATGAATTGAAAGTATAGTGACAAGCTTTAAATCGTTTTAGGAACCATTTGTGTCACTGTGAAAGGGGTTTAGGAATTGCTGGAAAGATATGAAATTGATTATAACATAAAATAGTGAATTAATTGGTGGAAATTATTTATGTATAACGGGATCTAAGAATTGGAGGACATTTATAGTAATGCATAACAGTGCCCTAATTGATAGAAATTAATTATTTTTAACGCAATGTAAGAATTGGTGAATCTAAAAAATGATATTATTTCGATGTGATTGGATACCTTACTTGATGATGGATTGATAAAGCAATTTAACCATTTCATGGTGAATTGATTTATCAAAGTATAGCTTAGCATTTAGCGGTGAAATTTCATTACATAATTATTTTTTCTAAGCTAGTTGTTCTTTTGAATCCTTAACAACCACGGAAACTATATTTTGTTACACGTAAACTGCATTCAAACAAGTCATAGATTATTCAAGTATATTCCAGGAAAAATATTTTCAACAAAAATTACTTTGCCCTATTTTGAAGTATTATGTTGCATATATGCTTCCTAGTAAAATAAGTGAAAATATAACAGTAATAACTATTTGCATTTTGTATTTTCATTTCCCTTAAGAAAACAAAATATTTTTGCGTTTATGTCCATCTAGGACGTGCATTGAGATACTGAAGCATAACAAAGATTTCTATTTGTAAATAGAAACATGAAATTATTTTATGTCTTTTATTTCATCTTCTTCCTGGTTGCAAAATCTTGACATATAATATACATGTGTACAAAGTATTATATTAATAAATATTGAGCATAATTTTATGTATTTTCATTTGGTGTCTTGTGAATTATATTTATATACATATATTCTTGTTTATCCTGTAATTAAAAGTTGTGTGAAGACATAAAATTTATACATATTTACTTTATTTTGTTTTCTTACAATATTTACTTATTAGTCTATACTAATTCCTTTCATATATAAACCACTATGTTGATGTCTCAGTATTAGACATAAAAACCATAATATCTTCCGGCACATTCGATATTTGCTGAATGTGTGAGTGTGGGTAATGTGGGAATGTGATATCGCGTAGATCATAGCAATTCCCATGTGACCGGAGGATTTTCACAGTAATAACGAGAGTCTCAGATTTAAACATCCATACCAGTAAACCCCAACCACGAGGTCAACGGAAACATTTATCGGGTACAGTACGAGAACTAGCTGCCAAACAATGACCACAGTTGGCGACGGTTTACTAATTACAAAATTTGGTTTACGAATACACTAATTACCAAATTTGGTTTACTAATACACTAATTACGAAATTTGGTTTACAAATCCTCTAAATACAAAATTTGGTTTACTAATACACTAATAACAAAATTTGGTTTACTAATACACTAATTACAAAATTCGGTTTACTAATACGCTAATTACAAAATTTGGTGTACTAATACACTAATTACAAAGTTTGTTTACAACTACACTAATTACAAAATTTGGGCAAAAAAGCAAATATATATATATATATATATATATATATATATATATACATTCATATGCATACAGACATTGATTTATAGTCAGAGATACTTACAGCGTTTAAATCATCGAAAATCCAAGTGTTATAAAGTATTTGAGCGCCATAATACTTTATTTTTACATATTCTACATATTTTGTGTGAAAGTAAAACTAGAATGCATCCTGTAATGTGAAGAAACTTGAATGTAAAAATCCGAAATTTATAGCCATGACGTAAGCCCAAAATTTACTTTTGCAATATTCCAGATAGCAGCATTCCTTACGTGTAAAAAAAGTATCCGTGACAGGGAGAAGGATGAATACTTCGTGCATCCCCTTTTCCGGGCGCAGCAAAAAGTATTACATAAGCCATTTCGGAAGACTTTTCGTATTAATATAAATATCTGCATGCAAAGCGGAATGTTATGCAATTTGTTTTGAGGAAGCTACTCGGTAAAAATGGACGAGTTCAGATTTTGCTGGATTTAGTAACTATATATCTTTCTTTTCTAATATCGGAATAAAATAGATTTTGCGTTATAGAACAGAATGCAATAGGATATAATTTATTCTGGCTTGTAAAAATAAAATATGAGGAGTTTTCAAATGACTGGGGATAAAAAAAAATCTCTACAATTTATTTTAACAATTTCTTTCCGAGATAGTTGGGTAAAATATTGTGTCAGGGGTAATAAAATCCGTCTGTAATAACGATATAAACATTAGAAATATACATTTATTTATAGTATTTGTGCATTTGAAAACATTTATTACTTTATCTTCGAAGAGTATTAAGAAGTGGATAATATTTCCTTAGGTAGATAACTTTTCTTGCCACATTCCAATACTGGACAAATATTAAGTAACAAATGTGCATATTAAATTGAAAATAATTCTAACGTCAGGGAACTAAATTTCAATAAAATGATCGTAACGAACATCTGCAATGCAACACCAATATTGTTAAAATATTTATTAGCAATATTGACATTCTACGAATGCATCAACATTGGCGTTATATTAAAACTGTTTTCAATAAAACTACAATGTTGGTCTAATATTGGCGCTGTCTATGACATGATATATATTCCTTTGTTAAAGGGTTTTGTTATAGGGTACACTGGAACTTAAATTAATTGTGTTATGTTGAGGAATGGAATAGTATGTATGTCTTGATAGGGAGTTATATAAGAAATAGTAATATTGAATGGGATGGGTGTATGACTCACGTGTGTTTATAGATATTAGGAGAGGATGGGTGAGTCGACGGGAGTTGATGTCCGCCGGTTCCTGTTTCTGATGCATGACCATGATGTACTTGGATGGGCCTAGCGCACAAAGCGTGCGGATTTTTCTGATCCATATATAAATCAAAATGCGATACGATTACTATTAGGGCCTATTATAAATACATCGAGTTCAATGAACTTAGTGTCGAAGATGCATTAATGCATTATCTATAACTAGCCGAATATCCGTTGAAAATTAACGGTCTAACAATAAGCAATCCTTGAATACTACAATTTTTTGAATAATTCGTGTTTCAAATTTATTCCGCATATCGAATATTTTAGTGTGCAGAACCACCTAAACAAGAGAATATTGGAAAACTTAAATTGCGCAATACTTCCTTTCGAAATATCTACCGGTACACTAAATTAAAGTCTCTATCTCAACCCGATGCATAATGTCACATCCTTTCCCCTTTCGAACGTATTTCTGTGGAACACACCCGTAAATTAACATTTTAGGAAAATTCTGTTCGTCTTGGGTTATTTATAAGGTGATTGGTCCATATACCAAATATGAAGCCTCTATCACATTTGAAAGGAAGCGTGTCTCATTTATCCAGAAAATCAAACATATTGATGTGTGGCACCGCCTAAAGTAGCAAATATTGAAAATCTGAAATTGCACACTCTCTTCCTTTCAAAATTTCTACCTGTACACCAAATGTTTTATCCTATCGCGAGGCATGCTTTTTATATTATTCCACTTTTAGAACGGTTTGGTGTGCGGAATCCCTCAAAATTACAAATCTTAGAAATTTTATATTACACTTTCTTTCTTTTTAACTATCTACATGTACATCAAATTTGAAGTTTCTATTCCATCATGAAGCATATTTTTTCTATTATTTTACTTTTCGAACGTTTTCGTATGAAGTAGCCACCTCCTTAAGTGAACAGTTTTAAAAACTATTTTCTTGTGTTTTTAACAGATGATTGCCCCATATACAAAATACCAAACCTCTATAACTGTTTACAAGAAGGCGTTTTTCATTTATTCGGAAAATCGAACATTTCTATTTGCGACACCCCTTAAAGTAGAAAATATCGGCAAACTGAAATTGTGCATGCTCGTCCTTTCGAGCTATACACCCGTATACCAACTTTGAAGTCTCTATCGTATCTCGAAACATGGTTCCACACCCAAAAAAGACGTGAACAGACGAACAGACAGACAGATGGGAAAACGGGCACATATCGCAATTAATCGGATCGCAATTAATCGGAAAGTATCGCAATTAATCGGATTTAAAGTATCGCAATTAATCGGATAACAAAATAAATATCAACATTGTGACATCATCGGGCATCTCACCCGACTTATCTCACGTTTACATTAAGGACAAATAGAACCAGTAGTTACAGTAAGAACCAGACAGAAAGAATTGACGTTTCTTTGTGCATGTTTTTCATCTAACAAAGGAAGGTTCATATATCCAACGTCTCTTTGTGCTTAGTGTTTATATATTTAATATACTTTACTGAGACCGAATATTTTAAACTTTAAAATGGTTTCAAAAATAAAATTTTAATTTAACAGAACTTTAAAATAATATTTCAAATTTGAATTATGGAAGCATATTAAATGAAAAAAACATTATTTTTATGAATATTTTCCTACGACTATATCTTGAGTTGAGGATTTTACTACGAATAATTGCTAATCATTTAAAAATTATTTGAAACCTAAACTATATACTATTTAAAACATATTTATGTATGCGTCTACCCATCCATCTAATCCCACCCCTCCTAATCCCACAGATTTCCTCAGATAATTAGCTTTGAGTATTATTATTAATATATAATGAACGTTTTTAAATCTTCATTACTGAAAATACCGATAACTATTCAAAAATTCAAAGAATTAAAATTTTTATTTTTGCAAAATCTACTGAAAATAGAGCATATAGTGTCACTCTGAAAAATTTGCAACAATGATTTTTTTTATAGACTTAAATTCAATGATGTATATCATCAAAGTAAAATATAAAATATATTAGGAATAAGCAAGTATATAATTAATTTTTCAAATAACCACATATGTAATTAGATCATTTACTTGAACTCGTAACGGGTGCCACTCATTTTACACCAGCTGAGATCGGGAAGTGTCTTTCAGATAATAAATTATTTCAAATAAAATATACCTTTGGAATAGACCTTTTGAAGAAGACTTCAAAATTTGACCTTCAGTGAACGGGTGTGTCGAACCATGCGCATATGAGAACTAGCCATTTACTAGCCTCAGGCCTGAGCGAATCAGCCTTACATTATTGCCTACATAAAGAATGATTTAGATCACATCGCAGTGCCAGTATAAGCTAAGAAAATTTAAAAAGCAAGTAAGCTGGTCTACAATCCTCCTAGTATATGTGTTTTATTTATTTATTTATTTTCATATACCTTCAAAAGTACCGAAAGTGCACAATCTTGATCACATCTCAGGCTCTCACATCTCTTGGATTTTGATCACATCTCAGGCTAATGCAAAATGAGAGCTAATGCAGCGAGAGACAGGTCTATATTCTTCATACACTTTTCCGGACTATTTTGTAACATATGTTTTTATCAATTAATTTTTTATACTTTTAATATTTACCGAAAAATCAATACATTTTAAAGTATTCTTTTGCAAGAACTTCAGCTCAGTAAATAGTTATGATGTTATATGAAGAAACATGAATTCGAGAATCGAAAATAAAGATCAGGGATTTTCACAATCCCCCCTTGGCCGTATTTAACATGTGGAATATTCTCCACAGAATCGTTCTGTACTTACAGAAATATCTCACAAGAAACTGGGAAATAATATTTTTTTCTTGCAATTCCCTCTCTGTGTTTACAAAAAGGAGAAATGTATAGACAATTTCAGTAGACTGTGTATTAATATAAAAAGTGTCTGTGAAAAGGAGGAATGTGTAATTACTTTTGAGAGAAGTCTTGTCCAGAATAATTGAAATAATTGGTGAGAGGTTAATTTTATAAATATCGACCATGCATATATAGTATATCATTCACTTCCCTCTCACCCTCCCCTCTTTCTCTCTATCACTATATATATATATATATATATATATATATATATATATATATATATATATAATATTTTTAATTATGATTTTTGTACACTCATCTTCCTCTCAACCCCTTTCCATTATAGTGATAAGTTACCTTCTATTATTTTCCTTAGTCTTGGTCTATAGTTACTTATGTGTAACAGATATGCTAGAGATGGGTTTTTTGTACTTACCATAGTTTATACATAGTTTTCGATTAAAAATTCCAATTCATATATATATATATATATATATATAAATAATAGAAAAAAATGATATACATAAGTGCCAATTCATATATATATATATATATATATATATATATATATATATATATATATATATATAAATAATAGAAAAAAATGATCTAGGAAGTCTTTGCAACATATATGTCAATATACAGAGTGATTATAATTAAAGTTCCCGGTTTGAAAATGGTCTCAAATAAAAAGCACTAGTCAGAATGTTTTGGAATTCTGCGTAAACACTCGTGGAGCAATGGAATTTTGTTTGGTGAAGAAAAAACAGTAGTTCAAAAAGTCGCCTCTAGGAGAATAATTGGCGCTTTACTACACTAGAATGCAGTACAAAAGTAATAAACGTTGACTTACTCATTGACTAATGACGTAATAAATGTTCAATATTCTGCCCTTTGAATACTGAATTAAAAGTCGATCTTTCATCATCATATGCATGCAAGTAATGAAAAAAAAATTCATCCATTGAAACAATGTTAAATTCTAAGCACACGTAAGCTGTATCCTTTTTCACAAAATTGTGCATTTAACTTGTTTTGCACTTATTGAAAAATATCTTTTGTTCTGTCGCAATGACTCTACAATCATTAAAATATCATGCTCTTGTCAAATTGTTTTATGAGAATAACAGCTCTTGTTTAGTAGCTCTTAGAAAGTTCAGAACGTTGAAAAAGTTAAAATCCGGTCCTTTGTGTGGTAAAAGCTTCCGCAAAATGATTTTAAAAATTGAAAATACTGGCTCTTTGGACATCAAACCTGGCAGCGGAGGGAAATGCATCTACGAGTGCACGTGGGACAGCCCAATCATTAGACGTACCCCCCAGTACGATGCAAAAAATTATGAAACACATTTTGAAATGTTATCCTTACAAACTGACCCATGTTCAGCAGTTGCTACCTGCGGACAATTTTGGACGTGAAATGTTCGCACTTCAATTTCTGGCTCGGATACAATTGAACGATGAATGGCCCTGAAACGTTTTGCAGACTGACGAAGCACACTTCCATCTCCACGGAACTGTTAATACGAAAAATTGCAGAATCTGGGCAGCAGAAAATCTACAGGAACTACGCGAGTTGCCTCTTCATTCCCCCAACGTCACTGTGTGGTGCGGATTTGCAGAAGCGTTTATTATCGGCCTTTCTTTTTTGAGGAAGTTCGTCCCCATGGCCCAGTCACCTGTTCTCTCAATGGCCATCGATATGAACGTCTTTTGAAAAGTCACGTTATACCCACACTGCAAGAGCGTCAGTGTATCGATAACACTATTTTCATGCAGGATAGGGCTCCACCACATATCCCAAAACCAGTGAAACGACTACTTCGCAGTCATTTTGGAGATGACAGAATCATCAGCCGCCATTTTCCTGTAAGATGGCCAGCACGTTCCACTGACCTCAAATCATGTGATTTTTGGCTTTGGGGGCATCTGAAGAATGTGGTGTTTAATGGACACATTACCAATTTAGTAGAACTTAAAGCTATCATCACGCATCACATCTACAACATCTCTACAGAAACATTCAAATATGTTGTTGAACACGCTATTTTCAGCTTTCAGCTTGTTTCAGAATGCGGAGGACAGCATATTGAACAATTATTACGTCATTAGCCAATGAGTAAGTAAACGTTTATTACTTCTATATTGCATTCTAGTGTAGTAAAGCGCCAGTTATTCTCCTAACTACGACTTTTTGAACTACTATTTTTTCTTCACCAAACAAAATGTCATTGCTCCACGAGTGTTCACGCAAAATTCCAAATCATTCTGACCAGTGCTTTTTATTTGAGACCATTTTCAAACCGAGAACTTTAATTGTAATCACCCTGTAGAATTCTGTATGTAAGAGATCAAAATCTAATGTAATCCTTGCAATTTTCTATTATAAATATATATTGGATATAATATCTGATTTTATCCTCTTTACATAATTCTACAAATGTATGGCATTCAAGAGCTTCCAGGCTCATATTTTAATGTTATTTTATTATAAAAATTTTAATAGTTCTCTGTTTCTGACTTTTACATGGTTCAAACGGTCTAGTGATTAATGAGTTTGGAAATAATCGTGCAGATATGTTTGAAGTGAGTTTTATCCTCACCATAAACGCATAATTTTTTTTCGAATACAGTTTCTAATAATAAGTAAACAAGGTTATTAGGACTGTCGTGACGGAATTCGTCACTCCTTTGTAAATTGCATAACTTCTGTACTTTTTAAACTTTTATTTAATTAATCTGTGTCCTGGAACCCTCATGTCATTGAATATTTTACCATATTTAAATTTATTTGAATCTGTATTGAATTGTGGCCATTTTTATTTCATATAATAATTCTTTCACACTCGAGGAATAGCGTCCGTTGCTCAAGGTCGCACTTGTTTGCTGGTGGAGACAGTTGTCTCCATGTTTTTTTCGCTTTGTTGGGTGATGCAATCTTGTGCTGGATTTCGTGTGGTTCTGCACGTGCCTTGAACTTTGTCGTTTGAAGGGGAGGATCCCTGGATATATTTGAAATGAAAGAATTTTCGATTGGCTGAAAAGAGAAGATGTGAGCCCCTTGATATTTTTAATTGGCCGGGTCCTGGATCCACTCGGAGTGTTTAAAAGCTGCGTGATTCTTGTTTCGGAGCTCTCTCCCTGGAAAACATCGTCGAACCCACGTCGGCTCGGGACTTAACCCTCAGGTTGAGTTACCGTGTTGTGGGGGTAGGGAGAGATGCCACTGCCGCTACCATCGCCACTACATTGACTGGGACTTCGCTGATGCCGAGCCTCGACGCTTTCTGTCGCCGTTGACCGTCCGGGAACCTCCTGTTCCGGATGCCTGCAGACCGCTTCGGATGAAGTCCGTGATGAAGCCTGAGCCCTATGCGGGTCGTTGCTCGTATGCTAATTGCCTGCCTGCCACCTCTCCGTGGTCGGGGAAGATTTCTCCCCGAGGGAACTCTGGTGGATGTTTTGACTTCAACGTTTCTGAGTCCTTCCAGATATGGAGGTAAGCGACCATTTCAATTGGAGGCTGCTGCTTCGACTGTCTTGTGTTCTAGCGAACAGGACCTCCTGATGTATTCTCAAGATTCTTCAGAGCTAAACTGATAGTAAATTAATACTTTAAAGTAAAATAATTGAATTGAATTAAATTGATAATTAAGCATTAAGCGTTCCTCGAGTGTGTGATTTTTCTCCATGACCATACTTTAGTTAATATTAGTGAATATGTTATATTAATATGTAAATTTTGAAATTAATGATTTATTGAATTGATATTTAAATTCCGACAAAGAGCCGATGATTTTCAGTGGAAGAGGTCCAGTGGTTTAAAGATGATTACAATTCTGAAATTGTATTTGATGTGCTAACTCCTTTTCCTAAGTATTTAATAAATTGGAATTTAAAATTAAACTGTGTTTTTATTTGTGTTGAAATTGTGTTGATTTATGTATTTTTCAGCTTTGGATGAGTTCCTATAGGTAAATTCCTGTTTATTTTGGATTTTTGTTGGGTTTCTCCGCAGGTCATCAATTGGAATATTTTCAATTGACGGGAGGTGTGTTTAAAACCTGGATATAAGAAATTTTCTGAGAAAGTTAGACTTTCTCGGTCAGCCGTGTCGGGCGGGAATCCGTTGCGACTTGTGATGCCCTCGGAATTCCCGTCTTGATAGGACAATCAATTTTGTTGTTATGTAACAGGTTAAATATAATCGCTAATCCAGTCAAAGGTTAATATACTTAAAGTGATACAAAATTTCGACGTCAGTCGTAGCACAGATGCAAGGAGCAACTGGGAAAAATGATCATGGAAGTCCTTGAATGATACATTACAATTTAGAATTTTATACGTATGAGGTTCGAATCTTATGCATTACTTTCAATTTTCTATGTGTAAAGAGTAATGGAAATTCTACATACCATATGGTTTTACCGTACCTCTTTACATAATTCTAAAGACAAATGTAGAAATAATTGGCTTCCTTCCTCTTTTTTATCTTTTTTTTATAACGAAAACTTAAATAGTTCTTAGTTTCAGATACCCGCGCCTTCAAACGATGTAGTGGTTAAGGAGCTGGGAAACAAACGCGTTGGTATGTTGGAGGCGAGTTCGGTCCTCACCACAAACCCAAAATTTTTTTTCGATTAGTTTTCAATAATAAGTAAACAAAGTTGGTAGGATAATATATTTTGTGGGTTCTGCACCAGATTTATTTATTGTAACAGCCAATTCATGTGGGTCAAAGGGGTGGGTCAAAGGGGAAAAAGGAACCTGTAAGTCTTTGAATGCTACAATTTTAATTTAAAATTTTATGCGGAAGAAATTAAAAGCTTATGTATTACTCGCAATTTTCTATTATATAAAGAAATAAAAATTCGACATAGAATATGATTTTATTCTCTTTATATAATTATAATGATAATATAGCATACAATTTTTCTAATTTTTTTCTAATTTTTTTATAATGAAAAAATAAATAGTTCTTAGCTTCGGGTTTTTTCGTCTTCAAACGATGTAGTGGTTAAAGAGCTAGGCAGTAAACGGACATGTATGTTGGGAACGAGTTCTGTCCGCACAACAAACGGAATGTTTTTTCGAACACAGTTTTAATAATAAATAAACATTGTCAGGATAATAGATTTTGTATGTTCTGCACCAGATTTATTCCAATAGCCCATCCATTGAACGATTTATTTAGTTAAACGTGTTATAAAATATCGACGCCAGTCGTAGCACACCGGTGAGGGTCAAAGGGGAAAAAAGAACCTGCAAGACTTTGAATGCTACTATTCTATGTAGAATTTTATGCGCAAGAAGTTAAAATCTAATGTATTATCTGCAATTTTCTATTAAAAAGATAAATCAAAATTCTTTATACCATATAATTTTGTCCTATGTATATAACTCTAAAGAAAAATACACCATTCGATGACTTCCTAGCTCTTTTTTAATTTTTTTATAATGAAACCTTAAATAGTTCTTAGATTCAGATTTTTGTATCTTCAAGCGGCGTAGTGGTTAAAGAGTTGGGCAGTAAATGCGCATATATGTTGGAATCCTATTCAGTCCGCCCAACAAACGGAAAGTTTTTTTAAACACTGTTTTAATAATAAATAAACAATGTTCCCAGGATAATATATATTGTTTGTTTCTTCGTAAGATTTATTCTATTAGCCAATCCAATGAAAGAAATACATAGTTTAAAGAAGTCAAAACTGCTGTCTTTTATAGCACAGCGGTAATGACAGCAATAACATCGTATCGCAAATGTGTTTGTCTAGGGTTTTGTCTACCCCAGATTTAAGTCTCATGTTTTCAGATTATTTAAATGGAAATGTTAACATGTTACTTTTTGTTCAAATTAGGTGATTATTGGGCATTTCCCGTCTGTAGATTGTTTATCATCCTAATAGGAGAAAATGAGCAAGGAAGTCTTTGAATGCTACATTTCAATATAGAATTTTATATATAAGAGGTCAAAATCTGATGCAATCCTTGCAATTTTCTAATTATAAAGAATAATGGAAATTGGATATATCATTTTGCCCCATTTATATAATTCTAAAAAATGTACAGCATTCAAGGGCTTCCGGGCTCATTTTTTTAATGTTCTTTTATAGTAAAAACTTAAATAGTTCTTTGTTATTGACCTTCTTATGGTTCAAACGGTCTAGTGGTTAGCGCATTTGGGAATAATTGTGCAGATATGCTTGAAGTGAGTTCCGTCCTCGCCGCAGACGAAAACCTTTTCTTCGAATGCAGTTTCTAATAATTAGTACACAATGTTAAATTTTGTTGTTCTCATTCATTGTTACCCTAATCGCAAATCCAGTGAATAATTTATGTAGTTAAATTTATAGGAAATTTCGACGCCAGTCGCAGAACAGAGGAAAAGGAATTTTAAATGATCCTGGAAGTCATTGAATGCTACATTTTAATTTAGAATTTTATACGTAAGAGGATGAAATCTAATGTATTATTTTCAATGTTCTATTATAAGTAGTAATGGAAATTCGACATACCATATGATTTTATCCTCTTTATATAATTCTAAAGAGTAATGTAGTATTAAAGGCCTTCCTACCTCGTTTTTTATTTTATTATTTATAATGAAAATTTAAATAGTTCTTAGGTTCAGACATTCGTGCCGTCAAACGGTGTAGTGGTTACAGAGTTCAGAAACAAAAGCGCAGATATGTTGGAAGCGAGTTCTGTCCACACCAAAAGCGCAAATTTTTTTCGAACTCAGTTTTTAATAATTAATAAACAATGTTGTCAAGATAAAATATTTTGTCGGTTTTGCACCAGATTTAATATAATAGCCAATCAAATTAATGAATTATGTAGTTAAAAGTATATGATATTGCTGCCTTTTCTGGCAAAGCAGTAATGAAAGCGGTAAAATCGTGTCGCAAATGTGTTTGTCTAGGGTTCTGTCTCCTGCAAATTATAGTCTCATATTTTCAGATTATATAAACAAGATTACGTGTTACTCTTGGTTCAAATCAGTTAATTAATTGATTTGAATCATATCAGGGAATTATCTGATTTGAATCACCTCAGGGAATTAACTAATTTATTTGGAATTTCCGGTCAGTAGATTGTTTATTATTTTAATAGGAAAAAATGACCCAGGAAGTCTTTGAATGCTACATTTCAATATCGAATTTAGCATGTAAGAGGTCAAAATCTGATATAATCCTTGCAATTTTCTGTTATACAGAATTGTGGAAATTGGATACATCATCTGATTTTGCCCTATTTAAAAATGTAGAGCATTCAAGGGCTTCCTGGCTCTTTTTTTTAATGTTCTTTTATAATAAAAACTTAAATAGTTCTTTGTTTATGGATTTCTCGTGGTTCAAACGGTCTAGTGGTTAGCGAGTCGGGGAATAATTGTGCAGATATGCTTGAAGTGAGTTCTATCCTCACTGCCGACGTAAATCTTTTTTCCGAATACAATTTCTAATAATTAGTAAACAATGTTAGATTTTGTTGTTGTGATTCAGTTTTACTCTAATCGCTGGTTCAGTCAGAATAATTTTTGTAGTTAAATTTATATGAAATTTCGACGCCAGTCGTAGCACAGCGAGAAAGGTATTTAAATGATCCTGGAAGTCATTGAAAGCTACATTTCAATTTAAGATTTTATACGTAAGAGGATGAAACCTTATGTATTATTTTCAATTTTCTATTTTAAGGAGTAATGGAAATTCGACACACCATATGATTTTTTCCTCTATATATAATTCTAAAGAATAATTTAACATTAAAGGGCATTCCTGCCACGTTTTTAATTTTTTTTCTTTAAAACAAACTTAAATAGTTCTTACTTACCAATGTTTGCCCCTTCATACAGTGTAGTGGTTAAAGAGTTGGGAAACAAACGCTTTGGTATGTTGGAGGCTAGTTCTGTCCTCATCACAAAAGAAAGTTTTTTTTCTAATACAGTTTTTAATAATAAATAAACAATGTTGTCAGGGCAATAGATTTTGCACCGGATTTCTGTTCTGCACCAGATTTATTTATAGTAATAGCCAATTCACGGAATGGTTTATATAGTTAAAATATATATAAAATTTCGACGCCAGACGTAGCACAGCGGTGAGGGTCAAAGGGGAAAAATGAACGCGTAATGATCCTTTAAATGCTTCAATTCAATTTAGATTTTTTAATGCGTAACAGATTAAAATATTATGTATTATTTGCAATTTTCTATTATAAAGAGAAATGAAAATTCGATATACCATACGATTTTATCCTTTTTATATAATTATAAAGAGAAATAAAGCAATCAATGCCTTCCTGGCTGTTTTTTAATATTTTTATAATGAAACCTTAAAAAGTTCTTAGATTCAGATTTTTACGTCTAAAAACGGAGTAGTGGTTAGAGAGTTGGGCAGTAAATGCGCATATATGTGGAAAGCGTACTCTGTCCGTAAAAGACATGCAAAGCTTTTTTCAAACACAATTTTAATAATAAATAAACAATATTGTCAGGACAATAGATTTTGCACCGGATTTCTGTTCTGCACCAGATTTATTTATAGTAATAGCCAATTCACGGAATGGTTTATATAGTTAAAATATATATAAAATTTCGACGCCAGACGTAGCACAGCGGTGAGTGTCAAAGGGGAAAAATGAACGCGTAATGATCCTTTAAATGCTTCAATTCAATTTAGATTTTTTAATGCGTAACAGATTAAAATATTATGTATTATTTGCAATTTTCTATTATAAAGAGAAATGAAAATTCGATATACCATACGATTTTATCCTTTTTATATAATTATAAAGAGAAATAAAGCAATCAATGCCTTCCTGGCTGTTTTTTAATATTTTTATAATGAAACCTTAAAAAGTTCTTAGATTCAGATTTTTACGTCTAAAAACGGAGTAGTGGTTAGAGAGTTGGGCAGTAAATGCGCATATATGTGGAAAGCGTACTCTGTCCGTAAAAGACATGCAAAGCTTTTTTCAAACACAATTTTAATAATAAATAAACAATATTGTCAGGACAATAGATTTTGTAGGTTTTTTCATAAGATTTATTATATTAGCCAATCCAGTGAACGAAATATATAGTTTAAAGGTGATGAATTTGCTGTCTTTTATAGCACAACTGTAATGACAGCGGCAATATCGTATCGCAAATGTTTTTGTCTAGGGTTCTGTCGAATGCAAATTTTAGTCTCATGTTTTCAGTTTATTTAAACGGAAATGTTAACATGTTACTTTTGGTTCAAATTAGGTGATTATTGGGCATTTTCTGTCTGTAGATTGTTTATCATTCTAATAGGAGAAAATGAGCTAGGAAGTCTTTGAATGCTACATTTCAATATAGAATTGTATATGTAAGAGGTCAAAATCTGATGCAATCCTTGCAATTTTCTAATTATAAAGAATAATGGAAATTGGATATATCATTTTGCCCCATTTATATAATTCTAAAAAATGTACAGCATTCAAGGGCTTCCGGGCTCATTTTTTTAATGTTCTTTTATAATAAAAACATAAATAGTTCTTTGTTACTGACATTCTCATGGTTCAAACGGTCTAGTTGTTAGCGCGTTTGGGAATAATTTTGCAGATACGCTTGAAGTGAGTTCTGCCCTCGCCTCAGACGAAAATATTTTCTTTAAATGCAGTTTCTAATAATTATTACACAATGTTAGATTTTGTTGTTCTTATACTTTTTTACTCTAATCGCAATTCCAGTGAATAATTTATGTAGGTAAATTTATATGAAATTTCGTCGCCAGTCGCAGAACAGCGGCAAAGGAATTTTAAATGATCCTGGAAGTCATTGAAAGCTACATTTCAATTTAGAATTTTATACGTAAGAGGATGAAATTTTATGTATTATTTTCAATGTTCTGTTATAAGTAGTAATGGAAATTCGACATACCATATGATTTTATCCTCTTTATATTATTCTAAAGAGTAATGTAGCATTAAAGGGTTTCCTACCTCGTTTTTTATTTTTTTATGTATAATGAAAATTTAAATAGTTCTTAGGTTCAGACATTCGTGCCGTCAAACGGTGTAGTGGTTACAAAGTTGCGAAACAGAAGCGCAAATATGTTGGAAGCGAGTTCCGTCCACACCAAAAGCGCAAATTTTTTTCAAACTCAGTTTTTAATAATTAATAAACAATGTTGTCAGGATAAAATATTTTGTAGGCTTTAAACCAGATTTAATATAATAGCCAATCAAATTAATGAATTATGTAGTTAGAAGTTTATGAAATTGCTGCCTTTTCTAGCAAAGCAGTAATGACAGCGGCAAAATCGTGTCGCAAAAGTTTTTGTCTAGGGTTCTGTCTCCTGCAAATTATAATCTCATGTTTTCAGATTATTTAAACGGACATGATTACGTGTTACTTTTGATTCAAATCAGTTAATTACCTGATTTGAATCACTTCAAGGAATTAACTAATTTATTTGGAATTTCCGGTCAGTAGATTGTTTATCATTCTAATAGGAAAAAATGAGCCAGGAAGTCTTTGAATGCTACATTTCAATATCGAATTTTGTATGTAAGAGGTCAAAATCTGATGTAATCCTTGCTATTTTCTATTATACAGAATAGTGGAAATTGGATATATCATCTGATTTTGGCCTATTTAAAAATGTAGAGCATTCAAGGGCTTCCTGGCTTATTTTTTTAATGTTCTTTTATAATAAAAACTTAAATAGTTCTTTGTTTCTGGTCTTCTCGTGGTTCAAACGGTCTAGTGGTTAGCGAGTCGGGGAATAATTGTGCAGATATGCTTGAAGTGAGTTCTGTCCTCACTGCCGACGTAAATCTTTTTTCCGAATACAATTTCTAATAATTAGTAAACAATGTTAGATTTTGTTGTTGTGATTCAGTTTTACTCTAATCGCTAGTTCAGTCTGAATAATTTTTGTAGTTAAATTTATATGAAATTTCGACGCCAGTCGTAGCACAGCGGGAAAGGTATTTAAATGATCCTCGAAGTCATTGAAAGCTACATTTCAATTTAGAATTTTATACGTAAGAGGGTGAAACCTCATGTAATATTTTCAATTTTCTATTTTAAGGAGTAATGGAAATTCGACATACCATATGATTTTTTCCTCTTTATATAATTCTAAAGAATAATTTAACATTAAAGGTCATTCCTGCCTCGTTTTTATTTTTTTTCTTTTAATAAAAACTTAAACAGTTCTTACTTACCGATGTTCGCCCCTCCATACAGTGTAGTGGTTAAAGAGTTGGGAAAAAAACGATATGGTATGTTGGAGGCTAGTTCTGTTCCCAACACAAAAGAAAGTTTTTTTCGAATACAGTTTTTAATAATAAATAAACAATGTTGTCAGGACAATAGATTTTGCACCGGATTTCTGTTCTGCACCAGATTTATTTATTGTAATAGCCAATCCACGGAACGGTTTTTATAGTTAAAATATATATAAAATTTCGACGCCAGGCGTAGCACAGCGGTGAGGGTCAAAGGCAAAAAATGAACGTGTAATCATCCTTTAAATGCTTCAATCCAATTTAGATTTTTTAATGCGTAAGAGATTAAAATCTTATGTATTATTTGCAATTTTCTATTATAAAGAGAAATGAAAATTCGATATACCATACGATTTTATTCTTTTTATATAATTATAAAGAGAAATAAAGCAATCAATGCCTTCCTGGCTTAAAAAGTTCACCTTAAAGTTAACCTTAAAAAGTTCATTGATTCAGATTTTTACGTCCAAAAACGGAGTAGTGGTTAAAGAGTTGGGCAATAAACGCGCATATATGTGGAAAGCGTACTCTGTCCGTAAAAGAAATGCAAAGCTTTTTTCAAACACAATTTTAATAATAAATAAACAATATTGTCAGGACAATATATTTTGTTGGTTTTTTCATAAGATTTATACTATTAGCCAATCCAGTGAGCGAAATATATAGTTTAAAGGAGATGAATTTGCTGTCTTTTATAGTACAACTGTAATGACAGCGGCAATATCGTATCGAAAATGTGTTTGCCGAGGGTTCTGTCGACTGTAAATTTTAGTCTCATGTTTTCAGATTATTTAAACAGACACGTTAACATGTAACTTTTGGTTCAAATCAGGTAATTATTGGCCATTTCCCGTATGTAGATTGTTTATCATTCTAATAAGGAAAAATGAGCTAGGAAGTCTTTAAATGCTACATTTCAATATAGAATTTTATATGTAAGTGGTCAAAATCTGATGTAATCCTTGCAATTTTCTATTATAAAGAGTAATGTAAATGGAATATAACATCTGATTCTACCCTATTTAAATAATTCTAAAAATGTGTAGTATTCAAGGGGTTCCTGGCTCATTTTCTTAATGTTCCTTTATAATAAAAACTTAAATAATTCTTTATTTTTGACTTTCACATGGTTCAAACCGTCTAGTGGTTAAGGAGTTGGGAAATAATCGTGCGAACATGCTCGAAGTGAGTTAGTTCTCTCCACGCCACAAACGTAAATATTTTTTCGAAAACAATTTCTAATAAGAAGTAGACAATGTTATCAGAACATACGATTTTGTTGTTCTAGTAATCAATCCAGTGAAAAATGTATAATTTATATAGTACAGTTATATGAAATTTCGGCGCCATCCGTAGCACAACGGCAAAAGGATTAAAATGATCTTGGAAGTCATTGAATTCTGCATTTCAATTTCGAATTTTATACGTAAAAGTTTAAAATCTTACGTATTATTTTTAAAGTTCTATTATAAAGAGTAATGGAAAATCGATATATCATCTGATATTGTCCGCATAATATAATTATAAAGAAATATGTAGCCTGACATCCAGGGCTTTCTTTTTCATTTTATTTTTTTTTTATTATCAAAGCTTAAATAGTTTCCAGTTTCAGCCTTTCTAACGAATCAAATTGTCTAGTGGTTAAAGAGTTGGGCAGCAAACGCGTGGACCTGTTGTTGGCGAGTTCTGTCCTGACCACATACGTGATGCTTTTTGCGGTTACAGTTTGAAATAATAAATAAATAATGCTGTCAAAATAATAGATTTAATGCATTCTAGATTTATTCTAATCGTCAATCCACTGAAGTATTGATATAGTTAAGTTAAAGTGAAATTGCAGCGCCAGTCGTAGTATCACCGTAACAGCGAGAATCTCTTTCATTTTCGTCGAAGTTTCAGTCCCCCGAAAATTTTAGTCACGTTTTTTTTTTCAAATTGTTTAAACCGATATGTTAATATGTTAAGTTTAAATATACGAAAATAAAAACTTACGTCGTCGCCTTCTTGGCCGAGAGGCTTAGGGCGTCAAGTTGCCGGGGTATAGGTTCTGGGTTCGATTCCCGCTTAAGTACGACGAATCAGTTTCTAGTGTTAGAGTGTAGCGGATATTAGAACATTTCGGGGAGGGATCAGGATTTCTTGATTAGAGTTAGGCCGTCTTATTTCTTTCCTCTCTAATTTCTTAATTAACTTTCCTGTATTTCATACTAAATTATCTGCACGAGATGGAGGACGAGCGGTGGTTTGAGCTCCACCGTTGCTGGTGGGGTTTCTCTTCGGGCCTGCTGGCTTCGGTGTCGCGCTCACCACCCTTCCTCGTCCAAAATTTGTGCAGGACTTGTTTTACTCAATTTGACTGAAGATAACGAAGTTCCGACATTTTATTCATTTTGCAAAACAATACATCTCTTTTCTCCCTCTCCATTAGCAAGCGAACAGGAGACGACGTCACTTCCGGTACGTAATTTCCGGTTACGTCACTTCCTGTGCGTAATTTCCGGTCATATAATATTAAAAAATAAATTTCATTAATGGCAGGTAAACCAATTGCGGGCGAATAGATTCGAACCCACAGCGTATAGAATTGTAAACCGACAACCTGACCACTGAGCCAGACAGATCACGTTCAAAAGATCCTAATTATGTATTTGAACTTAACGGAGAGACAGATCAGAAAAGGCTCAGATACAAAAATTACGCAATGAGTTCGATACCACAGCCTCCGGAACTGAAATAAAACACCTTGACCACTGAGCCAGTCAGTTGACAAACGGAATATTCTAATTAATATTTTTAAACTTATTCAAGGTAAACTTATTCAAGGTAACTGTAGGGACTAATTTAAAAAGCTAAGGATTTAAAGGACTAATTTATTCAAGGTAAACTTATTCAAGGTAACTGTAGGGACTAATTTAAAAAGCAAAGAAATCAAAACGGCTTAACGTACTCACTTTTAGGGAATGGACTGGAACCCAGCGCCTCTGGAATTGGAAACAGACATAGCCACTAAACCAACCAAAGCGCATATCGAAGATTCTAATTAGTAAACTTAAACTTAAATGAGGGATTTAATAGAAAAATTGAATAAATTAAAAAGGTTTAGCTCGCTACACTCGAGTGGAAGGATACGAACCTACATCCTCTGGAACTGGAAACAGACAACATGACCGCTGAACCGAGCAGGTCACATAAAGCAGATTGTAATAAAGCAATTTAAACTTCAAAGAGAGATTGAACAGGGAAAAGACGAGATGGAAAGAAAACGATTTAACTTGCTATACTCAAAATATGAAACAATTTATACTTATAGGAAAAATTGAACAGGAAAAAGAGGGGGTTGGAACCAAAACGATGTAACTCTCTATACTCAAAATTAGGTAATTATTGGGCATTTCCCGTTTGTAGATTGTTTATCATTGTAATAGAAAAAATGAGCTAGGATGTCTTTGAATGCTACATTTCAATACAGAATTGTGTATATAAGAGGTCAAAACCTGATGTTTTCCTTGCAATTTTCTATTATAAAGAATAATGGAAATTGGATATATTATCCAATTTTGCCCTATTTATATAATTATAAATAAAAATAAAGCAGTCAATGCCTTCCTGGCTGTTATTTAATATTTTTATAATGAAACCTTAAAAATTTCATAGATTCAGATTTTTACGTCCAAAAACGGAGTAGTGGTTAAAGAGTTGGGCAGTAAACGCGCATATATGTGGAAAGCGTACTCTGTCCGTAAAAGAAATGCAAAACTTTTTTCAAACACAATTTTAATAATAAATAAACAATATTGTCAGGATAATATATTTTGCTGGTTTTTTCATAAGATTTATTCTATTAGCCAATCCAGTGAACGAAATATATAGTTAAAAGGAGATGAATTTGCTGTCTTTTATAGCACAACTGTAATGACAGCGGCAATATCGTATCGAAAATGTGTTTGCCGAGGGTTCTGTCGACTGCAAATTTTAGTCTCATGTTTTCAGATTATTTAAACAGACACGTTAACATGTAACTTTTGGTTCAAATCAGGTAATTATTGGCCATTTCCCGTATGTAGATTGTTTATCATTCTAATAAGGAAAAATGAGCTAGGAAGTCTTTTAATTCTACACTTCAATATAGAATTTTATATGTAAGTGGTCAAAATCTGATGTAATCCTTGCAATTTTCTATTATAAAGAGTAATGTAAATAGAATATAACATCTGATTCTACCCTATTTAAATAATTCTAAAAATGTGTAGTATTCAAGGGGTTCCTGGCTCATTTTCTTAATGTTCCTTTATAAAAAAAACTTAAATAGTTCTTTATTTTTGACTTTCTCATGGTTCAAACCGTCTAGTGGTTAAGGAGTTGGGAAATAATCGTGCGAACATGCTCGAAGTGAGTTCTGTACCCGCCACAAACGTAAATATTTTTTCGAATACAATTTCTTATAAGAAGTAGACAATGTTATCAGAACATACGATTTTGTTGTTCTAGTAATCAATCCAGTGAAAAATGTATAATTTATATAGTACAGTTATATGAAATTTCGGCGCCATCCGTAGCACAACGGCAAAGGGATTAAAATGATCTTGGAAGTCATTGAATTCTGCATTTCAATTTCGAATTTTATACGTAAAAGTTTAAAATCTTACGTATTATTTTTAAAGTCATATTATAAAGAGTAATGGAAAATCGACATACCATATGATTTTATCCTCTTCATATAATTCTAAAGAGAAAGGTAGAATTAAAGGGCTTCCTGCTTCTTTTTTATTTTTTTTTTATAATGCAAACTTAATTAGTTCTTAGTTTGAGGTATCCGCGCATTCAAACGGTCTAGTGGTTAAAATGTTGGAAAGAAAACGCGTAGGTATGTTAGAAGCGATGTCTGAACTCGCCACAAACGCAAAGCATTTTTTCGAACACAGATTTAATAATAAATAAACAATGTTGCCAGAATAATGAATTTTGTGGGTTCTGCACCAGATTTATTTTAATCGCAAATCAATTGAATTATATATATTGTTGAAAGTTATACAAAGTTTCGACGTCAGTCTTAGCAGAGCGGCAAAGGGCAGATGGGAAATGATGATTCTGTAATTTCTTGAATGTTAAAATTGAATTTGTAATTTTATGCATAAGAGGTTAAAATCTTATGTATTTTTTGTAATTTTCAATTATAAAAAGAAATAAAAATTCTACATACTATATGATTTTATTCTCTTTATAAAATTATAAAGAGAAATATAGCATTCAATGATTTCCGGGTTTTCATAATTATTTTTATAAAGAAAACTTAAATAGTTCTTAGTTTCGGGTTTTCGCGTCTTCAAACGGTGTAGTGGTTAATGAGTTGGGCATGTATATTGCGAGCGATTTCTATCCGCTCAACAAACGGAATGCTTTTTTCGAACACAGTTTTAATAATAAAAAAACATAGTTGTCAGGATAATAGTTTTTGTAGGTTTGGCTCTAGATTTATTTTAATAGCCTATCCAATCAACGATTTTTATAGTTAAAGTAATATGAAATGGCTATGCCATAATATACCACGGTAACGTTGTGAAGCAAAAGTTGTTTTAAAGAGTTTTAGCCGCATTTTTTTCAGATTATTTAAACAGGCGTGTTAAAATGATAGTTTCGTTTCAAATCAGATAATAATTGAGCATTTTCCTTGAAGATATTGCTCATCATTCAAATGGGTAAAAATGAGTAAGGCAGTCCTTCAATGCTACATAATAATGTAGCATTTTATATCTATCCTCGTTATTTAATTAAGAAATATTCGTGGTTCTTTTTTTAAATTTATTTTGTATAATGGAAAATTAAATAGTTCTTATCTCCAGATTTTCACGTCTTCCAGACGGCCCAGTGATTACAGAGCTGGGGAACAAACAAGCAGATATATTGGAATCAAATTCTGTCCTCACCACAAACGCAAAGCTTTGTTTCGAATTCGGTTTTAAATAAACAATTTTTTTCAGGATAATATATTTTGTTTGTTCTGAGCACCAGAATTATTCTAATTCAGTGGAAGATTTATATATTTAAAGTAATATAAAATTGCTAATCTTCCGTAGCACAGTGGTAATGTAACGTGGTAACAATGTATAGCGAAAATTTTTGTCTAGAATTCTGTATCCCACAAAATTTGTCGGCATGTTTTTTAGAGTATTTAAACAGGCACGTTAAAATATTAGTTTTGATTAAAATAAGATGATAAATGAACATTTCTCGGGGGATATTGCCCATCATTAAAATAAGTTCTAGAATTATACATTTGAAATTATAATTTTATATGTAAGATATTGAAATTATATGTAAAATTATTTGCAATTTTCTATTATAAAGAGTAATGGATATTCTATATATCATCTGATATTGTCCGCATAATATAATTATAAAGAAATATGTAGCCTGACATCCAGGGCTTTCTGGTTCATTTTATTTTTTTTGTTATTATCAAAGCATAAATAGTTTCCAGTTTCAGCCTTTCTAGCGAATCAAATTTTTAGTGGTTAAAGAGTTGGGCAGCAAACGGGTGGAACTGTTGTTGGCGAGTTCTGTCCTGACCACATACGTGATGCTTTTTGCGGTTACACTTTGAAATAATAAATAAATACCACAGCCTCCGGAACTGAAATAAAACACCTTGACCACTGAGCCAGTCAGTTGACAAACGGAATATTCTAATTAATATATTTAAACTTACTGTAGGGACTAATTTAAAAAGCAAAGAAATCAAAACGGCTCAACGTACTCAATTTTAGGGAATGGACTGGAACCCAGCGCCTCTGGAATTGGAAACAGACATAGCCACTGAACCAACCAAAGCGCATATCGAAAATTCTAATTAGTTAATTTAAACTTAAATAATGGATTTAATAGAAAAATTGAATAAAGTTTAGATCGCTACACTCGAGTGGAAGGATACGAACCTACATCCTCTGGAACTGGAAACATACAACATGACCACTGAACCAAGCAGGTCACATAAAGCAGATTGTAATAAAGCAATTTAAACTTCAAGGATAGATTGCACAGGAAAAAGACGAGATGTAACGAAAATGATTTAACTCGCTATACTCAAAATATAAAACAATTTAAACTTAAAGGAAAAATTGAACAGGAAAAAGAGGGGTTTGGAACCAAAACGATTTAACTCTCTATACTCAAAATTAGATAATTATTGGGCATTTCCCGTCTGTAGATTGTTTATCATTCTAATAGGAAAAAATGAGCTAGGATGTCTTTGATTGCTACATTTCAACACAGAATTGTGTATATAAGAGATCAAAACCAGATGTAATCCTTGCAATTTTCTATTATAAAGAACAATGAAAATTAGATATATCATCCGATTTTGCCCTATTTATATACTTCTAAAAATAGTATAGCTTTCATCGGTTCCTGACTCATTTTTTTTAATGTTCTTTTATAATAAAAACTTCAATAGTTATTTGTTTCTGGTCTTCACTTGGTTCAAACGCTCTAGCAGTTAACGTGTTGGGGAATTATTGTGCGGATATACTTGAAGTAAGTTCTTCCTCGCCACAAAGGTAAATCTTTTTTTTCGAATACATTTTCTAATAATTAGTAAACAATGTTAGATTTTGTTGTTCTGATTCAGTTTTACTTTAATCACTAATCCAGTCTGAATATTTATGTAGTTAAATTTATATGAAATTTCGACGCCAGTCGTAGCACAGCGGAAACGAATTTAAATAATCCTCGTAGTCATTGAATGCTACATTTCAATTTAGAATTTTATATGTAAGGGGATGAAGACTTATGCATTATTTTAAATGTTCTATTATAAAGAGTAATGGAAATTCGACTTACCATATGATTTTTTCCTCTTTATATAATTCAAAAGAATATTGTAGCATTAAAGGGCTTCCTGCCTGTTTTTTATTTTTTTTATTTATAATGAAAACTTAAAGAGTTCTTAGTTTCAGACATTCGAGCCGTCAAATGGTGTAGTGGTTACAGAGTTGGGAACAAAAGCGCAGATAGGTTGGAAACGAATTCTGTCCACACCAAAAGCGCAAAGTTTTTTTCGAACACAGATTTTAATAATTAATAAACAATGTTATCAGGTGAAAAGATTTTGTCGGTTTTACACCAGATTTAATATAACAGCCAATCAAGTTAATGAATGATGTAGTTAGAAGTATATGAAATTGCTGCCTTTTCTGGCAAAGCAGTAATGACAGCGGTAAAATCGTGTCGCAAAAGTTTTTGTCTAGGGTTCTGTCTCCTGCAAATTATAGTCTCATGTTTTCAGATTATTTAAACGGACATGATTACGTGTTAGTAGTGTTTAAAGGGTTGGGAAACAAACGGTTTGGTATGTTGGAGGCTAGTTCTGTCCTCACCACAAAAGAAATATTTTTTCGAACACAGTTTTAAATAATAAATAAACAATGTTGTCAGGACAATAGGTTTTGTTTGTTCTGCACCAGATTTAATCATTGTAATAGCCAATCCATGGAACGATTTATATTGTTAAAAGAGATGTAAAATTTCGACGCCAGGCGTAGCACAGCGGAGAGGATCAAAGGGGAAAAATGAATCTTTAATGTTTCTTTGAATGTTGCAATTCAATTTAGAATTTTTAATGCGTAAGAGATTAAAACCTTCATTATTTGTAATTTTCTAATATAAAGAAAAATGAAAATTCGATATACCATATGGTTTTATCCTCTTTATATAATTATAAAAGAAAAAAACAGTCAATGCCTTCCTGACTGTTTTTTAATTTTTTTATAATGAAACCTTAAATAGTTCTTAGATTCAGATTTTTACGTCTAAAAACGGAGTACTGGTTAAAAAGTTGGACAGTAATCGCGCATATATGTGGGAAGTGTATTCTGTCTGTAAAAAAAATGCAAAGCTTTTTTCAAACACAATTTAAATAATAAATAAACAATATTGTCTGGATAATAGATTTTGTGGCTTTTTCATAAGATTTATTTATTCTATTAGCCAATCCAGTGAACAAAATATATAGTTTAAAAGAGATGAAATTGCTATCTTTTTAGCACAATTACAATGACAGAGGCAATATCGTATCGCAAATGTGTTTGTTTAGGGTTCTGTCGAATGCACATTTTAGTCTCATGTTTTCAGGTTATTTAAACGGACATGTTAACGTGTAACTTTTGGCTCAAATCAGGTAATTATTAGGCTTTTCCCGTATGTAGATTGTTTATCATTTTAATAAGAAAAAATGAGCTAGGAAGTCTTTAAATGCAACATTTCAATATAGAATTTTATATGTAAGTGGTCAAAATCTGATGTAATCCTTGGAATTTCCTATTATAAAGAATAATGTAAATTGGATATAACATTTGATTCTACCCTATTTCTATAATTCTAAAAAATGTATAGTATTTAAGGGCTTCCTGGCTCATTTTTTTAATGTTCTTTTATAATAAAAACTTAAATAGTTCTTTATTTCTAACTTTCACATGGTTCAAACAGTCTAGTTGTTAAGGAGCTGGGAAATAATCATGCAAATATGCGCGAAGTGCATCCGATTTTGACAAATTACATATAAAATTCTATATTGAAATGTTGCATTTAAGGACTTCCTAGCTCATTTTTTCTAATTAAAATGATAAACAATCTACATACGGGAAATGCCTATCAATTACCTGTCCTCGCCAGTAACGTAATTTTTTATTTCGAGTACAGTTTCTAATAATAAGTAAACAATGATATCAGGACAATCGATTTTATTGTTCTAGTAGTCAATCCAGTGAAAAATTTATATAGTTACAATTATATGAAATTTCGGCGCCATCCGTTGCACAGCCAGCGGCAAAGGGATTAAAATGATCTTGGAAGTCATTGAATTCTGCATTTCAATTTCGAATTTTATACGTAAATCTTTGTATGTATTATTTTTAAAGTTCTTTTATAAAGAGTAGAGGGAATTGGACATAGCATATGATTTTATTCTCTTCATATAATTCTAGAGAGAAATGTAGACCAAATGTAGTCTTTTTTAATTTTTTTTATATTGAAAACTTAATTAGTTCTTAGTTTCAGGTTCCCTCGCATTCAAACGGTCTATTGGTTAAAGAGTTGGAAAGAAAACGCGTAGGTATGTTCGAAGCGAGGTGTCCCCTCGCCACAAATGCAAAGCATTTTTTCGAACACAGTTTTTAATAATAAATAAACAATTTGCCAGGATAATAAATTTTGTGGGTTCTGAACAAGATTTATTTTAATCGCAAATCAATTGAATTACTTATATAATTGAAAGGGATATAAAATTTCGACGTCAATCTTAGCAGAGCGGCAAGGGGCAGAAGGGAAATGATGATTCTGTAATTCCTTGAATGCTGAAATTGAATTTATAATTTTATGCATAAGAGGTTAAAATCTTATGTATTATTTGCAATTTTCTATTATAAAAAGAAATAAAAATTCTACATACCATATGATTTTATTCTCTTTATATAATTATAAAGAGAAATATAGCATTCAATGATTTCCTGTTTATTTATAATTATTTTTATAATGAAAACTTAAATAGTTCTTAGTTTCGGGTTTTCGCGTCTTCAAACGGTGTAGGGGTTAATGGGTTGGGCAGTAAACACGCATGCATATTGCGAGCGATTTCTATCCGCGCAACAACCGGAAAGCTTTTTTCAAGCACAGTTTTAATAATAAAAAAACATAGTTGTCAGTATAATAGTATTTGTAGGTTTTGCACTAGATTTATTTTAATAGCCAATCCAGTCAACGATTTATATAGTTAAAGTAATATGAAATGGCTATGCCAGTCGTAGCTCAGCCATAGTATACCACGGTAACGTTGTGAAGCAAAAGTTGTTTTCTAGAGTTTTAGCCGCATTTTTTTCAGATTATTTAAACAGCCGTGTTAAAAAGTTAGTTTTGTTTCAAATCAGATAGTAATTGAGCATTTTCCGTGAGGATATTGCTAATTATTCAAATGGGTAAAAATGAGTTAGGAAATCCTTCAATGCTACATAATAATGAAGCATTTTATATCTATCCTCTTTATTTAATTAAAAAATATTCGTTGTTCATTTCTTAAATTTATTTTGTATAATGAAAACTTAAATAGTTCTTATCTTCTGACTTTCACGTCTTCCAAACGGTCCAGTGGTTAAAGTGCTGGGCAATAAAGAAGCAGATATATTGGAAGCAAGTTCTGTCCTCACCACAAACTCAAAGCTTCGTTTGGAAATCAGTTTTAAATAAACAATGTTTTCAGGATAATCTATTTTGTTTGTTCTGCGCACCACAATTATTCTAATCCAGTGGAATATTTATATATTTAAAGTGATATGAAATTACTACTCTGGCGTAGCACAGTGGTAATGTAATGTGGTAACAATATGTAGCGAAATATTCTGTCTAGAATTCTGTATCCCTCACAATTTGTCAGCATGTTTTTCAGAGTATTTAAACAGCCATGTTAAAATATTAGTTTTGATTAAAATAAGTTGATTATTGAACATTTCCTGGGAAGATATGGCCAATCATAAAAAAAAGTTCTTTAATTCTACATTTCAATTTATAATTTTATTTGTAAGATATTAAAATTATATGTAAAATTATTTTCAATTTTCTATTATAAAAAGTAATGGAAACTCGATATATCATCTGATATTTTCCGCATTATATAATTATAAGGAAAAATGTAGCATGATTTCCAGGGCTTTCAGGTTCATTTCATATCTTTTTTTTATCAAAACTTAAATAGCTTCCAGTTTCAGCCTTTCTAGCGAATCAAATGGTCTAGTGGTTAAAGAGTTGGGCAGCAAACGCGTGGATCTGTTGTTAGCGAATTCTGTACTGACCACAAACGTGATGAATTTTGCGGTTACAGTTTTAAATGATAAATAAATAATGCTGCCAAAATAATAGATTTCATGCGTTCCAGATTTATTCTAATCGTCAATCCAGTGAAGTATTTTTATAGATACGTTAACGTGAAATTGCAGCACCTTGTCGTAGTAACAGCGAGAATCACTTTCATTTTCGTCGAAGATTCAGTCCCCCGAAAATTTTTGTCTATTTTTTTCAAATTGTTTAAACCGATATGTTAATATGTTAAACTTAAATATACTGAAATAAAAGCTTACGTCGTCGCCCTCTTGGCCGAGAGGCTTAGGGCGTCAAGTTGCGGGGGTATAGGTTCTGGGTTCGATTCCCGCTTGAGTACGATGAATCAGTTTGTAGTGTTATCGGGTGGAGCGGATATTAGAACATTTCGGTGAGGGATCAGGATTTCTTGATTAGAGTTAGGTCGTCTTATTTCTTTCCTCTCTAATTTCTTACTTAACTCTCCTGTATTTCTTACTAATTTATCTGCACGAGATGGAGGACGAGCGGTGGTTTGAGCTCCACCGTTGCTGGTGGGATTTCTCTTCGGGCCTGCTGGCTTCGGTGTCGCGCTCACCACCCTTCCTCGTCCAAAATTTGTGCAGGACTTGTTTTGCTCACTTTGACTGGAAATAACGAAGTTCCGAAATTTTATTCATTTTGCAAAACAATACATCTCTTTTCTCCCTCTTTATCAGAAGGCGAAGAGGAGACGACGTCACTTCCGATACGTCCCTTCCGGTACGTAATTTCCTGTTACGTCACTTCCTGGACGTAATTTCCGGTCATATAATATTAAAAAATATATTTCTTTAATGCCAGGTAACCAAATTGCGGGTGAATAGATTCGAACCCACAGCGTCTGAAACTGTAAACCGACAACACGACCACTAAGCCAGACGGATCACGCTCAAAAGATCCTAATTATGTATTTGAACTTAACGGAGAGACAGATCAGAAAAGGCTCAGATACAAAAATAACGCGATGAGTTCGATCCCACAGCCTCCGGAACTGACATAAAACACCTTGACCACTGAGCCAGTCAGTTGACAAACGGAATATTTTAATTCATATATTTAAACTTACTGAAGGGACTAACTAAAAAAGCAGAGAAATCAAAACGGCTCCACGTACTCAATTTAAGGGAATTGACTGGAACCCAGCGCCTCTGGAATTGGAAACAGACATAGTCACTAAACCAACCAAAGCGCATATCGAAGATTCTAATTAGTTAATTTAAACTTAAATGATGGATTTAATAGAGAAAGTGGATAAAATAAGGCGGTTTAGCTCACTATACTCGAGTGGACGGATACGAACCCACATTCTTTGGAACTGGAAACAGACAACATGACCACTGAACCAAGCAGGTCACATGAAGCAGATTATAATAAAGCAATTTAAACTTAAAGGAGAGATTGAACATGAAAAGACGATATGGAACGAAAACGATTTAACTCGCTATACTTAAAATATACAACAATTTAAACTTAAAGGAAAAATTGAACAGGAAAAAGAGGGGGTTGGAACCAAAACGATTTAACTTTTTATACTCAAAATTTGAGGGAACGAGCTCGAACCCCCAGCTTCTCTGAAATTTGAAATAGACAACATTACCAATGAACTAACCATGTCATATACCAAATAATAAATAAAAGAATAAATAGATAATAAGATAACAATGAACAAATAGATAATACCTAATTAATCTATTTAAACTTTAAATAGATATTGGACAGAAAAAGTGCGGAAACCAAATCGATTCAACTCGTTATACTCACTAGATGAACGCGAATCCACTACCCCTGGAATTAGAAATAGACCATATGATCACTAACCCATCTATTTCATATATCGACGGTGCTAATTATTCCATTTAAAATAAAAGGAAATCATGATCAAGGAAAGAAAGGAAAACAAAACGACTCAGTTTGCTGTACTTAGTTTGAGTGGATTGACTCGAACCTGCAGGAATCGGAAGTAGACAATATAGCCACTAAGCCAGCCATTTCACATGCCATTGAACCTCATTAATTAATAAAACTTACACGACAGACTGATCAGAAAGAACAACTAAATACAAACTAACTCAATCTGCTGTTCTCATTGCGAGTGACCGAACTTGAACCCACAGTCACTGGAATAGAAAACAGATAATATGATGCAGGGCCAGCCAAGTCACATTTTGACAAGCCTAATTAATCAATTCGAGTTTAAAGGAGAGCCTGATTAGAAAATATTAAAAACTACACAACTCGCGATACTTAATGCGAGTAGATGAACTCGAACACGTTAAATCTAGAATTGGAAGCAGACAACTTGACCACTGAGCCAGTCATCCCACATACTCAAGCTCCTAATTAATTTATTTAAACTTAAAGGATAAATTGATCAATAAAAGCACAGAAACCAAAACTACTGAAGTCACTTTTTTCACAGTGGGAGGACGGACTCGTATTCATAGCATATGGAAATGGAAACAGACAACATGATCACTGAACGAGCAAAATTACGTACCCAAGATACTGATTATTCTATTTAAATTCAGAGCAGAGACTGATCAGAAACAGGCAACTAGTTCACATACCAAAAATATCTAATTAATCAAAAACTAAAGAAGAAAATGATTAGAAAATGCTCAGAAACCAAAATTGGCTCAACCCACTATACTCAATTCGAGTAATGGCTACACGAACCCACAACCTCTTGAATGGGAAACATACAACATGATCACTGAATCAGCCAATTCGCTTTCTGATAATCATAATTAATCCATTTAAACTTAAAAGAGATTCTGATCAGTAAAAGTGCAAAAATAAAAAATACTCAATTCGCTATACTTAACGTGAGGAGATGGGCTCGTACCTACAGCTTCTGTAATTGTAAAAAGACAACATGACCACTGAGCCAGCCAGTGCATATACCAAAGATTCTAATTAATCCATTTAAAACTAAAGAAGATGCTGGGAAAGCTAGAATATAAAGAATATACTGACTAGCTGTACTCAATTCTAGTGGCTAGACTCGAATCTATAGCTTCTAGAAAGAGACAACATGGCCTCGGAGGTAGCAATTTCATATATCAACGATTAAATTATTCTATTTAAACTGATTAAAACAAGTACAGAAAGCATAAAAACTCAATTCACAACACTCAGTTCGAATGTATTGACTCTGGATTAGACAACACACAACATGACCACAGAGGCAGACAATTCACATATGGAAGACTCTATTAATTTAGAATTAAAGGATATACTGGTCAGAAAATGCACTGAAGCAAAAACTCAGTACACGAAACTGAATGCGAGTGGATGGGCTCTAACCCGCAGCCACTGGAAACATACATCATTACCACTGAGCCAGTCAGTTTACGTACCGAAGGCCCTAATTAATATATTTAAACTGAAAGGAGAGACTGATCAGAAACAGTCAACTGTTTCACATACCAAAGATCCTCAATAATATATCTAATCTTAATGGATAAACCGACTAGAAAAATTACAGAAACTAAAACGACTCAACTCTCTATACTCGATGAGTGAGAGTGGACTACTCGAACTTCATGGAATTGGAAACAGACAATATGTCAATTAAACCAGCCTGTTCGCACACCGAACAGCCTAATTTACGTGTATTCTTTTATGAGGCACGATAGGTCTGTCAAAGTTATCAACTTTTGTTTAACTTTATATATACATACTAACCCATTATCAATAAAAGAAAATTACTTTTGAAATAAATCGAGATGATTGTGTTCCACCACCTTCTAATGGGCTTTAAGCTTGGTGGGTGTTATATGCTCAACCAGCCTTCAATGTGGCTAGGCTTAAGTTTTTCAGGAGTATAATTAATAAGAGTATAATCAGGAGTATAATTTTTAAGAATTCCAGGCTAAAGTTTTTGAAGAGATGACCATCATTGTTGAATTCAGATTGAAAGGATGGATGATTTTTTTAACAATAAATCAACAAATACAAACTTTTGTGTTTTTCATGATAAATCTATTACTACTCTCTGAATTACGGGTTTCCCAATCTTTTTGTCCCTCTTGTATCCATTTCGATTTCATTACTGTTAAGGATTTTACGTGCCAGGTTAACAATATACTTTCAATAACTATTAATTCAATATCAAAATTATAAACAAAATCAAAACCGTAACCCGAGGCTTTTTATGATATTAGTATCAGAATTTAAAAAATATATACCAATCCAGACCTTTCAATAAGAATGAAAGTATCCGAAACTTAATTTATGAAAGTATCCGAAACGTAATGCACAGAATGTAACTGAACATTCCTTTATTAAACACCAACGGTATAGACGCCTTTTATAAATTGTGGGATGAAAATACTCTTTTTAACCAAATTCTACTTCGTTAGGAATCTTCGCTATTGTTTGACCAGATTTTTGGCCAATCTTGTTCACCCACATTGTGGATGATTTAGAGCATCGGAGAGTTTGATTTGCAACATGTTCTCTTGAGAGTACTAGCCTGTAATTCAAATAATTTATGTCATTTTCAGAAGAATATCGGCATATCAAAATATAGGAAAAATGTAACAATCGGCTTACTGTTAGATGTAATTTGAGGCAATACTCACTAAATTAGATCTTTATTATCATTGTTATTTACAATAACATCTAATTAACATGAAGAAGGTATTAGTTTCTGTGGCTGCCTCATTATTTTCAAACACCCAAAGTAGCATTTGATATTGGTCCAATTTTGGACCAATATTTGTTTATTGTGGCATTGCATTAGAAATATTTCCAATGCAATCCCAATATTGGGCAAATATTGACGTTACATTGACCTGCAATAGTGGCCAATTATTTCATTATAATATTACGCTAACGTTGGCGTTACATTGGAAATGTTGGCATTATATTGCCCCAAAATTATCCCAAAATTTTAAGCCAAAATTGGGCCAATTATGTCAAAATATCCACTTTTTCCTATAGGAATAATATTGGAGCCAATAAAAAAACAATATTGTTCCAATATGAACCCAATATTGAATTGCTACTAGGGCAGATTATGTTTGATCTTTTCTTTAGAAAGCTTATTCTTCGGAATTTATATAACTTAGGTTTCAACAGAAAACTTGATGTTGATGGTCCAATATTCAGTATTTCATCTTCTGCCCTTGATTCTTTGCGGGGCGGGAGGCACGAACTTCATCCACATCATTTAGCTCAACTTCTCTGTCACGATTATTGTTGTCATAACTTCCATCCCTGAAGGCAAAAAATAATTTTAGTACCTCCACAGTGATTAGGCTCATTTTAACTAAAAATTGCATTGGGAAATATATACGTTAAAATAAAAATAAATGATAAAATGCTAGCCTAGAGATAACAGCTACTTTTGTGACCATTATCTTTTTACTTTCCTTATATACATAACGTATAAGGAAAGTATTGTGACGGGGTCGAAAATTCGATTTCGAGTTTTCGACGGGAGAGTACGTTTCAAGCATCCCTGATCACGAATCAAACATTTTAAAAGTAATGTCTGCGTGTGTGTGTGTGTGTGTGTCAATGAGCATTTGGAGACGATATCTCACGAACGAATGGAGCGATTCGAATGACATTTTTTACAAAAATCACAATCCGTGAATACTGGAAGCCTATTGTTTTAACACACAATCGGATGTTCAGAACCTAAATTTTCGAGTAAAATTTTGAAAAAATCATCAAAAAATCAACACCTTTATTAATGTTACGCAAGTAGACTTTTCTTATGTAATTTCCCCTTAGAAAACGATTGTCATAAACTTTAGAACGCTAAAATGAACCATTCTCGAGATATTACACATTTTTCAAATACATTTATCCAAAAACCCCATAAATTCAAAAAATATATATTAACTGTTAAGAAACATGTTCACTTCTCATATGTAATATCATGCGATAAATTTGCTGACATCATTCTCATGGATCTAAATCGTTCCATTCACGAGAATAGATACTTTGAGTAATACTTTTGTATTTGAGCTCCATAGTCATTTATCCGCTGTAAAAATAACTTATTTCTCCGTCCATAACGCTTGGCGATATTTTGGCGACAAATTTAGCAGAATGTCGCCAACTTGGCGACAGTTTTAAATGTTTCCAAGTAATCAAAAATCTCGCCAAATGGATAAAAATGACGCTAAATCAATGAAAATGACGACTAATTGAAGAAAATTCAATATCTTATAAAGAATATAAGAGTATCTACTATAAGAATAACAGTTTCTTAAACTGTAAAAGTAGTAAATTCATTGCATTGTATAAGGAAAGTCATGTGCTGCCCACTTCAAATTTTTTCATTTGTATTTGTAATTTTTGCAACTATCCCCTGCACTTAGATTTTATTATATAAGGAAAACTGTAACAGGCTCCTCATCTCAGGAAAATTATTAGTAGTTGAAGTGACTAATTATTATTGAAACATATACTATTTAAAAATTTACTGTATTTTGGGAGGGCACATTAAGAACATATTACTATATGAAAGTGCTTTTCAGGAGGATTTTCTTACCGTAATTGGAGCAGATGTATACAAAATGAAGAAAACATATCATATTCATTTCTTCTACCATCCTCACTACTTTACTGCATGGTCTGTAGATCGAATATTAATGAACTGCTAACATTTAGGAAAAATTATGCCAGTATTAAGAAAAATACATAAAAAATACAATATATATTTCAATTAGAAATCTGATATAGGCAGCACATGACACCTTATATAATGCAATGAACTTACTTCTTTTACCGTGAAAAAATGATGTATAAAATCCACGGTATAGTGTGTTTAACATTGAACTATCTATGTAGCGCTTTCCGGAAGATAGCATGTAAAACTATTTATTTTGCATACAATTAACTTAAATTTTACGCAACTCTAAATGAACAATTATCAATATTGATAGCATCCTCAACGAGCATTATAGTCCATCTGTTAAATTATTTTAATAATAAATTAATCAATAAGGCCTCATTTTTCATAATTTCGCGTCATTATAGGAATTTTGACAATATTTTCGTCAATCTAGGACTAAATATCGCCAAGTTGTCAATATTTAATTATTACTTTTTATTATTAATTGGCTTAATTACCAAATTTGACAAATGTATTGCCAAGTGTTACAAACGAACGGAGAGAAGAGCAGTTCTTATATACTAGACGGTATGCCTTTCTTACGACGGAATTAAGCATTTTGTAAACATTACCTCACATTTAGCGTCATTTACATCAATTTGACGACATTTTCATCAATTTGATGACATTTTTATCAATTTTACGATATTTTTTTTTATCAATTTAAAGATATTTTCGTTAATTTGGCAACTTTTAAAAAGTAGTCACCAAGTTGGCAATATTCCATCAAAATTCGTTGCCAAAATTTTGCCAAGATTTTTCTCCTATTTGGCGACTTATCTTTCTTTGAAACTTCTCCAACTGTTAAAACTCCGAAAATATATTATGATTTTATTTTCAGTCTCTCCACCCAACTCAACCACATATCTGTTTATATGACAAATCAAATGTCATCAGACGTATCATTTGTCAGATACAACGGACTGCGGATATCAGAAATAACCCTTTCATTTGCCATAAATGACAAAGGGTTACTTTGCATAGATTTATGTATTTCATACACTATAATATTTCACTCTTAAATACAAATTTATTTCGTAAAACCGCATTCCCTGAACAAAATATATTTGCATCATCCATCATACATACAGTCATCATCCATCCATCCATCAAACATTTATATCAATTCATCTCTTTTCGCATCATCTCTGTATATTATACGTCTATTTTCACTGAAATATAGCTCTCCGATCATTTAAACGCATTGTAATATACAAAATACAATGACAGTCCTAAAAAAAGCCTGTGAGATATTCTTATACAAACCTTGAGAAATATAAATATATTTATATTTCGTATTTTAGATCGCCCGATAGGAGTTCTTAATTTGCAATATTTTAGACGATGTTATTGTGAGGAAAATTCCGTGGTGATTGTTTACCAAGTCACTAAAGAAGATGGATTTCGTAAATTGTCCTTTTTAAGCATATCAAAAAGGCTTATTTGCGCCATTGTGATGAATTCAGGTAATTGATGCGTGTATTAACGATGGAGAAGGTGATTCGTCGAATGTTACTTTATTCCTGATATACTTTTGAGAAAATAGTTGTCTAATTGCTTCATAATATTCATAAAGCATTATTTTTATTTCCCTATATAACATGGTAACGTACAGTCTCTCAAATATATAATCAAACTATTGTAACCCCATCAAAAAACATAGATTTAAAAATTATTCCATTGTTCTGTAATGTTTTCCAACAGAGCTTTTCTATTTGTTAACGAAAAATTGAATTGAATTTTTTGAAATGGATTTATTTCTAAATTATTCTTTTCAGACTTGCTAAGTCTCAAGAATTATTTGGTTGTTCTACAGTAAAGACGACAGTCCTGGATTATTTCCTTCAAGATCGTTGAGCGAATCCAACCAGTGCGTGATAGAGCCATACAGTGTTAGTCGCGCTGCTCTAAATGAGAGCATTTTTGGTCTTTAAAAAGGAATGAACCGGTTCTGGTAATGATTATTGAAATATTCTTTAATATTCAAAATAAATATGGTTTTCAGTAAATCAAGATGCCACGCATCTGAATGTCGAAAAATTACAGATGTACACCCATACAAAGACCGGGCCAAAAAATCAAAAGAACACGAGGAGCATTTGATTAATGCAAAAAAATTTATTGCTCTCCCTGACACCAAAAATGCTGTACATCGTATGCTAATGCTGTAAATACCATATCGAAGTTCAGTGTGGTTCTTTTATTAGATCATAAAAATGAAAGAAAACAACATTTTGAATTAGCGTTGCGGTACGCCGCTGCTTCTTATCTTAATTTTATTAAAATGAGTTCTAATATATCTCATACGTGTATTTTATAATAGCTGCAAGATAAATTAAAAATACATCGCTCACAAAATGTTACCCGGTTTTATAAAAGCCTCGCCATTAGTAGTAATCATCTGTTCGATTACTTTTTTTGAATACTGTATAGGGAAAGTAATGAAACTGTGTCGGAAATAGAAATTCGAGTTTTGTCACATCTACACCTTTCTGGCATTTTAGAATATGAAGAAGATATTTTAACTTGAAGTTTTTGTGTGTCTGCCTGTCAGTGTGTCCTCCTGTCAGCGTACCGGCTTGTCAGCGCACTTACCTGTTAGTGTGGCTGCGCAATATATGTATCTACTCCTCTATCTCAAAGTGTTTTTAACGAAATGTTACAATACTTTGTAAATGCATTACTTATGAGTTGCACTGATGCTGATTAGAATTTGGTATAATTTGGAAAAAGACAAGTCCCGTTATTTTTTTGTTCTTTTTTTTTGCGAAATAGTTGTCAAAATTTGAAATTAAAGAAAATGAAGCTTAAAATATTCTGTAAATGCTCTTTCGGTATACTTTTTAATGGTACAACGAATAAGACCAGCTTCATTACTCTAAGATATACCGTTTTAGATATATTTAAGTTTCAGGAATTTTGAAGATATGGTGACGTTCATAAATGTGTTAAGTGATCTAATGAAAAAGCTGATGCATTAAAACTGCAAACTGGATATAATATCAAGTAAATTACTAGACAAGTAAGTCATCAAGTAAGATATTATGAAGTTAGTAATTATCAGTTTAAAAGATACTAGGGAAATATATCTGCTGCACACATCAGATTGTTTGTACTAGAGCCCAGACGCATTCAACAAGACTTACAGGACCACAAAATGTATTCATTAATTGATTTAAAAGTAAAGTTAAAAATTAATTTATCATCAAAATATAAATACAGTTATGAAGAGTAAACTAAAAATAATTAAAATCCCTATACATAAAATTACTAGTCTTTTCGGTGTACTTTCTGCGCATCGCCTTATACTTACGTATTCAAATTTATAATTTTTAAGCGAATTTTATTCAAATTTAATACTTTGATATGATTATTATTCACATTACTAAGCCCATGGCTGTTGAGACATTAATAGAAATGATAAAATTAAAATCTTCATGGAAAAAACAACAACCTTATATTAACTAGTCAGCAATTTTGTTGTTGTTTTAGTTTATTTGGATTAATAGCATCTTCTGCTTAGGATTAGAAATGTGTTGATTTGCTACTCTTAAAAATACTTTTCAGTTATTATTTCCAGCCTTTAATTTTTTTTATGTAGACAGCGTGCAAGATGAAAAAGTGTAATTTTAAGAAAATCAGTTTGAAGTTCAAATTTTTTTATAAATGACTTGCGTCACCCTATGGCTCTGATATATGTCCTAATTGGACTGTTTTTTGATATTTTTTCATTAAATGATTCATATTGCTTCATTTGCAATAATAAAGGCAAAACACTTTTTTGTAATTTTAAGCTTTAAATTTGATCTCCCTCTTAAAAACAAAAAAAAATTAAGTTAAAATAGAAATTCCGAATTGCATGGCTTAATATGTTCTTTTTTGGGAATAGATTATTTCTGTACATGAAACATTGCCGAATCTGATAGTCATACATCCATACATATACAATGGTGGTAATATTATTAGCGTAAAACTATATTTTTCATTGTATATTTGTGTTTATTTCGTAAATAAACCATTTCACGGATGATCAATTTTAATTGCGACAAGAAATACATCTCAGATTTAAATTTTGGCGGATTTAAATTTTTTCTAAAAATTGTAATAAAGATTTTATATCAATTTAGTTTTTTACAACACTTTTTGAGTTTTTATTGTCTGAAGAACGTGAGTTTTTAACCCAGTTAGATTTTTCGCACTGAATACATGAAAAAATATTTTGCATCCTAATACTACATAATTCACATATATGTTAAAATAAACAGAATATATATATAAAGTACTCATTTTAACCAAGCATGGTGGATGAGAGTTTCGCAGTTAGACTTACTCATTTGTAACAGTCATTTATTTCTTTAAAATGACAACAGAAGAAACATTGAAACATAATTTCTTATTTTAAGAGAGTTCGTAATGAATAAAAACGTTTGTATATAAAGTACGCAAAAATGTAATAATTTCGTGAATGTAATAATTTCGTGAATGTAATAATTTCGTGAAGTCAACTTTTCGCGATATATCTTATACTGAGTCTATAAAACATTTATATCATTGTTCTAGATATGAACATTTCATATGGTGATACAGATTGTTCGACACAAATACGTCTAAGGGTGATATTCCACTATATATTAGTGATGCAATAAAATGCTATTTAGCACAATTATTAACATAATAATGCGGTGTTTGTTTTTATTGATCGCGAACAAAAATATTCATTACGATCTGTCTCACTGATTAAAGAAAGTTCTTTAATCTAGTATATATATCACTTATTTACAAGTGCACTTTTTTTTATTCGGTAAGTATCGCTGTAAAATTACTGTTTTTTTTATAAAACCGCAA